>VZSG01000871.1:110405-196098 GCA_013398315.1 Nothoprocta pentlandii
GCCGCCAGTGGATGTCGTTGTTCTGTTCCTTGAGCGCAATGTCACTCCTTTAGCATGACCTCAAACGCGGCGGGGGCTGGGACCGCCAGTCATTCTCCGTGCGAGAGCCGGGGCGGGAGGCAGGCGGGACCCAGCCCCGCCGCCAGCGGCACTTTTGTGGTGCTGTCGCCGCCACGATCTCCCTTTCTCCGCGGGGCTGGCTCCGGGGCGGGGAATGCTCTGGGCTCCGTGAGCCGCCTCCTCCGCCAGGTTGCCCCGCGGAGCCGGCGCGCCCCATCCCGTGCCGTGGGGCTGCGGAGCTCGGAGGGCCTCCGACGCCCCACTCAGTCGCCGCCCCTCTCCGTGGTGTCGCGCAGCTCGGCGGTCGCACGATGCCGCGGAGGGGCGCGGAGGCGCAGCTCGCCCTGCTGCTGACCGTGGCGTGGTTGGCGCAGCCGCTGCGCGGCGGCTACCCCGGCATGAGCATGTTCGCCGTGCAGACGGCGCAACCCGACCCCTGCTACGACGAGCACGGGCTGCCCCGCCGCTGCATTCCCGATTTCGTCAACTCAGCCTTCGGCAAGGAGGTGAAGGTGTCGAGCACCTGCGGGAAGCCACCGTCGCGCTACTGCGTGGTCACGGAGAAGGGCGAGGAGCAGCTCCGCTCCTGCCACCTCTGCAATGCCTCTGACCCCAAGCGCGCCCACCCGCCCTCCTTCCTCACCGACCTCAACAACCCTCACAACCTGACATGCTGGCAGTCCGATAGCTACGTACAGTACCCGCACAACGTCACCCTCACTCTGTCCCTTGGCAAGAAGTTCGAAGTGACCTACGTGAGCCTGCAGTTCTGCTCGCCGCGCCCCGAGTCTATGGCCATCTACAAGTCCATGGACTACGGGAAGACCTGGGTGCCCTTCCAGTTCTACTCCACGCAGTGCCGCAAGATGTACAACAAGCCCAGCCGCGCCACCATCACCAAGCAGAACGAGCAGGAGGCCATTTGTACCGACTCACACACCGACATGAGGCCCCTCTCTGGCGGCCTCATCGCCTTCAGCACCCTGGACGGCCGCCCCACGGCCCACGACTTCGACAACTCGCCCGTGCTGCAGGACTGGGTCACGGCCACCGACATCAAGGTGACCTTCAGCCGCCTGCACACCTTCGGCGACGAGAACGAGGATGACTCCGAGCTTGCCCGCGACTCCTACTTCTACGCTGTGTCCGACCTGCAGGTCGGCGGCCGCTGCAAGTGCAACGGCCACGCGTCGCGCTGTGTGCGCGACCGCGACGACAATCTGGTGTGTGACTGCAAGCACAACACGGCCGGTCCCGAGTGCGACCGCTGCAAGCCATTCCACTATGACCGGCCCTGGCAGAGGGCGACGGCCCGGGAGGCCAACGAGTGCGTGGGTGAGTGGCCGCTGCGGAGACGCGCTGGGGACACGGGGACGCGCGGGCGCAGGAAGGGACGAGGGCATCGAGGGACTCAGAAGTGCGGGGCAAGGCGGAAGATCCCAAGGACGCAGGGGCGCAAGGCAGGGGTGCTAAGCGATGCGGAGCTCAGGGCTGGGGGGCATTCGGGGACACGGAGAGCAGTGCAGGAAAATCCAGGGACGAAGAAAGCAAGACAGGACGAGAACACTGAGGTACGCAGAAATTTATGACAACGGAGGGGACGCCAAGACACCTTGAAGCACTGGGCAGGGGATATCAAGGCACTTAGAAGCGCAGGGCAAGGCATATCGAGTCACTCGGGAACACAGGCTAGGGGACACCGAGGAACCCGAAGACATAACACGGACATCGAAGGAGTGCAAGGCAGGGGTGCCAATGGTCCCGGGAGTGCAGAGCAGGGGACACTGTGGGAGTGGGACGACAACAGTGTCGACGACTTTAAGAGGCTCTGAGAGCGCGGAATGGGAAACAACGAGCAGCTCAGAAGCGCAGGGCAGGGGACACCAAGAGACTTGGGAACTCAGGACAGGGCAGAGAGGATACCAGGAAGGATTTTTTTTTTTTTTTTTTTTTTTTTTTTTTTTTTTTTTTTTTTTTTTTTTTGCCCAGAGATGCGCCGAGAAGCCCTGGCTCGCTAAGAAGGGTGTCCCCGCTGCCGACTGGAGGGCGGGTGGCCCCGGGAAGGCAGCGGAGCGGGAAGCGCAGCTCCCTCCCGGGACAGCAGCTAGGCAGCTAGACCAAGGTGCCTAGATGCCAGGCGGGCTTGGATCTCCCTCGGAGGCGGAAAGCAGGCGAGGGCGGTTCGGCAGCGCCAGTAGTCTCGGTCGCTGGACGGGCAGCGCCTTTGGAGCGGCGGGCGCCCGGTACCAGCGGGGCCGCGCGGAGGTTGCGCTGCCGCGGTCGTTCCGGGCGGGCTGCGCGGTGGCGGCGCTTGGACGAGCCCCGCGGCTAAACGAGAAGCAGCAGCGTGTTGCGGGCAGTAGCCGGTTCGCTCTGTCTTGGATGAGGAAGCAGCCCAGTCCTGGCGCTAAATACGCCCAAATCGGGTCCCCATGGGACAGCCCTCGCCTCCGTCCCGGGTACCCGTCCCCCACCCCTGCAAATCCTGCCGATGGTTCCTCCAACCTTTCCCTCTCGGTCCCCGTCTCCCCTTCACGCCACCGGTCCTCTCCTCGTCACGGTGAAAGTGTGTCCTGTCCTCGCGGCAGCCTCGTCGCTGGCCGGGGCTCTCACTCCGGAGCCTCACTCGGCTTCCCCCTCGCACTCGCAGCTGCCTTGCTTACGCCGAAAACACAGCTCCGTCTTCCAAAACATTTGCGGCTCCGCCGATAGGAAAAACCTCGCCGATCAGTTTGGACTGGGGTTGGGATATTTTTTTCTTTCTTGCTTGCTTTTCCATTTTTTCCCCCAAATTACAATCAGATGTGTCCCTTGTAAAGAGCGTGATTTTGTCCCTGGTTGAGTCTTAACGCCGAGCACGGCAGTGGCCGCGGCGGCTTGTCCCGATGGCACCGGGACACACGCGGGCGGCGGCGCTGAGAGGACCGGTCCCGCCGGGGAATGCTCTACCGGACGACACAGCAGGCGGCCCAGGAGCCTCCGCAGCCCGTCGGCCTGCAGCTCAGCCTCGTTCACGTCGGGGCGGAGCGGGAGCGGCGCCGGCGCCGCGGGCAGCGGGTGTTTAAGCGGCGAGGAAATGGCATTTCCCAGCGCCCGCGGTAACAGCGGTAATTGCCGCTCGGGCGTGTAAACAGCGCCGAGCCGTGATTTATCTGCTCTGCCCGGCAGCGGCTCGAGCAGAGCCACCGCCGCGCTTCCCACTAACACCACGGGGCCGAGCCGCCCGCCCCGGCGGGACCTGGCCCTCACCGCGGCGCTTCCCGCTGCCCTCCGGAGCCGCCGCCCGGCAAGTACCATTTTATTTTTTTCGTTTCATTTCATTTCATTTCATTTCATTTCATTTCATTTCATTTCATTTCATTTGTTTATTTTTGGTCCGGGGGTTGTTAAACGTGCTGGCACGTTAAAAGTGGCCAGCTTTGCTTTCTTCTGTCACCTGAGGGATCTCCCTGCTCGCGGCCACACCAGAGCCCCGGGATGTTCCCCCCGCAGCCCAGCCCTGTCCGCGGCACCCCAGTGCAGCCCGGCACGCCGCTGTCACCCGGAGCCAGCTCCGGCAGTCCCGCTTCACGGGCAGGGACGAAGTCCCATCAGGAGAGTTATCACTATCAGCAGTGCCGAGCAATTAATCAATCAACCAACCAACCAAACAAACAATCAAAAACATCAGTTCGGTGTGGTGATGGGATGTCCAGGTCCACAGTCGGACCCTTTGTCTCACTGAGGATTGCAGGTCTGCAAGTGCTACTGAAAATGCCAGTAATTCCACAGGCTTTGTGGCACTTCATATCTTTCTTACTTCCAATTTACTTCCGCTGAAAAGGAAATGTGGAAATGTGTTTCCAGTTTCCAATAAAGCGCGACTCTATGCCAGGTTTTTCATTTTAGACATAGGTCTCACCGTGTCTTTTCCTTTCCCTTTCTTTTTGTTCTTTATTTTTTTTTTCAGTAGAAATCACTGAGAAGAGTTTTTTTTCCCTTTTCATCAAAATTTATTGGGAAGAGATTGTTTTATTGCTCTACAGAGATGAAGTCTCTATAAACGTGTCGATTCCTGTGTCATTTTTGCTGCAGAATGTCTTGGTCCATACCTATCATTCTGCAACATGAACCACAACTAGACGGGTCTGCTGTCCTGCCGAGCCTACGCTGCCCAGAATAATCCCCTCAGATAAGGATCACAATAACTCCATTCAGCTCCCACCCACTTACTCGTGACCATCAGCCCACCCTGGTTTCTCAGTCGAATCCAGAGAAAATTCAGGATTTGCGGCCGCTCAAAGGCCATGGTCCCAGACCAAGGGAGAGGTGGGGGATGCGCAGAGTTAAAATCCATGGCTGCTTATGATGATGCATTCAGCCACACTCCAAGATGATCCTCAACATATTGAAAAAGTGAAGATAAAGACAGTGAGATGCTTTTTGCAACAACAGCAGTGAAGCAGCAGGTGAATTAACCAAATTAGCTTAATTTGCCTCAACCAGTGGTGTGAGAACTAGATAAGAATTTTTTTCACTCTTCTTTTTTTTTTTTTTCCCTTGGAAAATAGGGTTTTTAACCAGAGAGAAAAGTGACAGAACATGTCTGTTTTCCTCAAAATTTGGATGTTATCTTTAGTAAGCCCATTCCCACCGTCAAAACCTTTATCTTTGTTCCTATTCACACTTACTGGGGGCTGAAATAAGAAACACATTGGAGTTTTTGACAAAAAAAAAAAAGGTCAGTATTTCCCATGGGAACATTTTTTTCCCCAGCCAGATCTAGTTTATCACTTCTTACTGCCTGCAAATGCCTGGGCATGATACATGGAAAGGATTGGGCCTGGCAGAGGAAAGGATACCTGACCCTGTGAAAGAATACCAGTCAGCAGAGCTTTTCACTGATAGAGATTCCCATCAACTTTATCTGTCAAATAACTTATCTCCAGAGGGTTTGGGCTGGTGTGTGAAGAGTGTGAAGGGTGCTTGGGAGCTAACATACTCCAGGGAGGACACAACTTGGAGGCAAGCTGTTGCAATCACTCAGTGTAGTTAGCCAGGATCAGAGGTCTCTCCTCCAACCTTCCTCTATCTTGCACAGACGCTTTGCACCTTCAGCACTGCTCTGTTCAGATCAGATCCATGAGCTCCATGTTTCCAACCTGGCTTGTCTTGACAAAGCTTCCTCTTTTTTTTTTTTTTTTTTTTTTTTTTTGAGAGGAGGCTGCTGTGGAAAAAAAAAATCAAGAAAATCTTTGGAGCCTGAGGAGTTTCTGTGAACACATGAAAATGCAGCCAGGGACCTGAGCTTTGAGCAGATTTAGCATCATCAGTAAATTGTAATTAATGTTGTTTCTCAACTTCCCATGAGCCATAGAATTGTTCTGAGTGCTAGAAATAAGCACCGTCATGAACTGTTGTAAAACACTTTTGAAAATTCTAACACTTTTGAAAACTCTCTTTAGGTTGCATAAAATACCTCTGCATTTGCCAGAGAAAGTGCTACCAGATAAACAGGCTCTGCCATTTGCTGAGAGGTGTTCTGAGAGTGACCTCTTTGAGGCTCTGTTCCCAGTGCCGGCTCAGGCACTTCTGCACCATTACCCCCACGGTGACAGGAGATGTGCCCAGCATCTGCACATTTCCCTGACAATAGTGATGCTTGCAAGTGCTCTGATTTTTGCCTTATATTATGCCTAGAGAGTGTTTAACAATAACAAATGCAATTACGGGGAGAAAAAAAGAAAGGAGACTGGGTTTTCAGATATAGTGTTAGGCACAAGGGATGGGTGGAGCCCAGTGTTAGGCAGACTCTGTGCTGTGGGCTTCAGGAGCATTCCCAGGCCTGGGCTGCTCTGATGCCAGAGCAATCTGCTAGCAGCTCTCTCCCCCAGCTCAAAAAAACTCCATCTCAGGGGCTGGAGGGACCAGTAACACCTGTAGAGAAAATTGCCAAACACTTCTAATGAAAAACTTCCTCCCAGGCAAACCTGGGATTGGAGCTTTCCTGTCTCCGTGCAGTGCAGGGAGAGATTTGTAGGGCAGTGCTAACTAAAGCAGCTGTTGGGCTCCTCTCCATCCTTGCTGCAGTCAAGGAAGCGGAATCCTTCCAGGAGCACAGTGTGCAGCCTGGCTGTGCCACAGCACAGTGCTCTTTTTGCTCTGTTCCTGCAGAGGGATCTAGGGACTGTAGGATTTTCTCTCCGGGAATGCTTGGTGTCTCTTATTAAATCTTGGTAATCCTGATTATTTAGCCCATGTTAATCTTCTCACTTAAAATATCTTCATGGTTCTCCTCCTGTGTGTAAGCTGACTCCCTGGGTCAGCCCAGCAGGTGCTAGGTTGTTCTGCGGGATTTCTTTTTGCCTTTAAATAACATGAAGTGTCACACTGGTGGTACTGATCCCCCTGTCACATCAGAGCATGTCTGCAGCCATTTCCTGGCTGCTAGAGTGCCCACAAACACCTGCATGGTGGTCACTGAGGCACCCTGGGGTGATGGGCAGCAAAGTTAGGGACTTACAGCTCCTTTGGTGGCATAAAATGGGACCACGCAGCTCCCCATGGCAGTGGAGACAGCAAGAACAACGGGGGTTCGGTCCATCTGGGGCTGCATGGCAGAGATGTTCCTGCACTCTCTTGCCACCCAACTCCGCTGGTCCCGCGGATGTGGGTGTTCATTCACTTGCTCATTTAAGCACATAATCCTTGCGATCACACGGAAGATCTGAGATGTTGCAAATATCCTATGGGAGAGCACAGAAAGAGGTAACTGAGATGGGGGAAGGGGCAGTCAAGAGTTGAAATAGTCATACACTTTAGCCATGGAACCATCTGCCCAGGGTGAAGTTCTCGCAACTGAGCACAAAATATCTGTCAGAGGCTGGTTTGGTGAGACCTGGAGGATGGTGAGCCTGGGTGACTCGGTGAAACTTCAGGGGCCTCCTCAGAGGGACAACAGTTTACAGGAGCTGAGGCTTATCAGGAAGAAATGGGTGGGTGAGAGGTGTCCTTCCTGAATGAGAAAGCAGAGCTGGAGATCCAGAGAGGATCCATGAAGGGCTTCTCCTTTACAGAGGGATGTCAGGGCATGAAAGGCTGCAGAGATGGGCAGCTACCCACAGACCTCAGCTGGCAGAGACTGAAAGCCAGCAATTCCCTTTCCTTCCTGCTGTCTTCTCCTATCCTGTGGCACTTCAGGGCTTTGTGAAAGGTCTGTGTCTGAGAGGAAAGAGGGTGAGAGGGGCTCTGTGTCCAGCAGAGTACAGAGAGGAGGGAAGTAGGGCCACCAGAACAGGCAGGCAATGATATGGGCCAGGTCACATCCATTGCACCCATTTCCCTCTGTTTCCTGGCACCATGGAGACACAGGAACTGGTCAGAGCACCCAAGTGCCCTTGTAAAGCCCTCAGTGAGGAGGATGCCCACATGGTCCCTGCATTCGCCCCCTTTCACCTGGGGCAGCACCACAACAGGAGCAGCTTCACTGGTAGCGTGGCACAAGCCAGCAGAGGAACCGCTCGGACCTGTTGGCTGCCAGCTGCCAGTCCAGGGCCGTGGGGCCTCTGCACCTCCATAAGCAGGCACTGGCTCCTGGTTCAGCTCCCAGCGGGTGGTTCTGCATCAAGATATGGGCAACATTGTATTGCTGGGCAGATGGGTGTTGTAGCCATAGAAATATGGGCCCATAAGTCGCCGGGCCTTCCATTGTAGCCTCCCAAGTGGGCCTTGCATGCGCAGAGCTTTCTCACAGGCTTTTCTTCTCAGGAAGCTTAAAGTTAAACTGATTTCCAACAGAAAGGTTTTTACACCAACAAACAAACAAACAAAAAAGCGCAGTTAAGGCTAAAACAAAACCAAGCTTGGCACTCTGGGTTGGACACTTGCCTTCCCTTGAGCTTGTCCATGGCTAATCTCTGCCCTCCACTTTCTGGGCCAAAGCATGTCATCCTTATTCAGCCTACGCTGCCCTTCCTTCAGCAGCGCCCGCGGACTGACAAGTGAGACATCCTGTCTCTCTGAAGATGGGCTGGAAAGCATCCTGAATCTCCACCGCCTCCAAGGACTGAGCTTCCAAAACTGCTCCTCAAACTTTGGCTTTCCTACCTGGCCTGTTAAGTGGGAGCAGTTCAGAAATGTGAGTGCTTTTATATACTCTGGACATGTTTCCTCTTTGCCCTTTGGGTTGGAGAAAGTTTTCTGGCTGTGGAAGCTGCTTCCCTCATTGGCCCTAGGTCCCCGCAGCTCCTTTCTGAGCTACCCTGCAGTTTGATGCAGGGTTTTTGGAGGTTCTTATGGAGCTATAGGGACATGTGCTGGTGTTGGGCTCTGTAAGTAGAGTGAATTTCCTGGGGAACTATTGGAAGATAGCTCTCTTTGGGGCAGCTTTGAGATGTTTCTTCCTCAGCTTTCCCTTGAGAAGCGCACAGGAGGAAGCAACCTCCAGAAGTGTGAAACCTTCAGAGCACATCAGGGATTGCATGGGCCATTTAACCCTGTGCTGCAGGCAAATGGCAGAAATTATCCTCAAACAGCCCACGAACCTACCAAACACATTTGACCCCCCCAAGCACTGCAGCTTGCCAAGGAGAACATTTACACCTCATTTGGCTGCTGCAGTCATGAGTTTAGCAGGTCTCAGACTGCAGAGCTGTGTGTGCATCTGGCAAAGGAGCAGGCCCAGAGTGTCCTCTGATGCAGTTTGGGATTTGGGCTGGGTCTGTTGACCACATTTTACCCCAGCTAACCACACGCCACCACAATCCCCTTGCAACTCTGACACTGCTGCTCAGTTGAAGTGACAGACAGGCTTTTAAAAAGATATCTGTGTAATAGTGTTCATTTATAGGGGGATTAGGACACCCCGGGGACTGATAACAAGACGGGGAGGCTTTTCCTGGTCTGAGCCGGTGAAGCCAGGAGAGTACGAGACACCACAGTAAGAGCCCAAGTGGGAGGAATCACACTGTGTCTGACGAACTCAGCGAACTCAGTTCCTTGCAGCTGGGCACTGTGCATTTGTCAGCAGCGATGAGTGATAAGAAGAAGTGGGGCCGCTTGTCACATCAGGCTCTGGCATCTCCTGGGAGCACAGGCTGTGCTGAGCAGGAGTTGGAGTCAGGAGGTGGAGGATGAGCAGGGAGGAGGGAAAAAAATGTTGCCTTTCTGGGGAGACATCTAAAGAAACTGGACTGTGAAAAAATGGGTGCCCATGGACCAGGATGAGGGGACGGAACTGGCATGAGGCTTTGCCAGGACCCTGATCAATGGGTGCATTTATTTCTACCCAGGTACTCTTCCCACATGAAACAATGCTACCAGCAAAGACCACCGGGATGCAAAAAGCAGAGCGCACAGCAGGTGCAAAGCTGCTCAAATTCATGTCCTGCATGCAGCTTTGGCGTGCAGGCAGGCAGGCCTTTTATTTCCCAGCAGTTTCAAAAACATCTTATAAGTGAAGAAATGAATGGTATCACCTGGGGAGGGATGACCCTGGAGAGGGATGTGCCCTGTGTCTTTGTCCCATCGAGGGCCAAAGCAGCCAAATCTGCCTAGCCTGGGGTGAAGAGACCTGGGCATCACACTTGTTGCGCTCGCTTGCCAGCCCACATTTTCACTCCGACTGGGCACTGGAGCACAAAGTGAACAGCTGGGATATGCATGTTCTCTTTTAAGGCAAATTTAGTCTTTTTGACCCACTGTTGGGTAACGCTGAGATGGGAAACCCTGCAGACCAGTATGTAGGCAGACAAGTATGTATGCTAGCAGCGGGGAGGGAAGACCATTCCCTCATTTCTCATGGTGTGGGGGAATGATAGTTTTTTTTCCCATTGTCTTGTGTGGGAATCCAGGCAGGGGCCTCAGCAATGAGGGGAGTCACTGTCTCAGCTCTGCCCTTGCCCACTTGCCACATTGGTGCCAGTGCCACATTCCAGCTTTGGCGAGAATGCTCTGCTGCTGTTCTGTCCCCTGTGACCACTTTTCTGACTGCCTCTGTTCTCCACAATCAGGGATGGAAAGATGGATGAGAGCTCCATGTCATCTTCCCTATGGTACTCCTAAACCATCCATCACCCTGATCCCTACCAGGCTGCAGTCTGCAGCGCTGCATGAATCATTGCAATCTCTACTTCATTTTGGCTGAGTCTATTTTATATATGGCACCTCCATGGACTGAACTAATGTCCCCTAATTTTATCCAGCTGGTTATTTAGTGTCCAGTCTCAGACAGTCAGTGAGGCCTGGGCCATACTGGGTTTAGAGGACGATACATATGTTTGGAATAGGTGGGTTTTTTTACCTACCTAGGAATGCTGGGGAGTCCAGCAGTCCATTGCAGGACCTAGATTTTCTCTCCCAGTTTCAGAAGTGCCAGGTAGCTTTTCCTTCAGGACCCAGCACGTGTTTTGTGGCTGTTCAAGTGATGCTTTGAGTTGGGCTGAGCCCTGTGTACAGCGAGGTAGGAATGGGTAGGAAGAGGCAGGAAGAGACGTCAACCTTGGCGACGGTTTGCAGGGCAGATGCATGGATTTCTGAGTGACATATCCAGTTGCCAGCTCTGAAGGATACAGGTTTCTTATGGTCTTGTGGCCCCTCTTCCAGCTTTGATGAGGCACCTCCCACTTGTGTTTAGACACCTATATTTAATATCTGAAACCCATCCGTGGCTCTTGGCTCCTCGTCGTGCTACAAACCTACTTCAGGATTCAGTTAGCTATGCCCAGGTCCATGTCCCAGACAAGATTATCCCATGCTCAGATCTTTTGGCATCTCCCCAGGAGAACTCATTGAGAGCTTTGAGTTGGGTCTCATCTGTGGGGCATCTCCGTGTCCATGACGGAGCTGGACAAACCCAGGTCTTGTCTATTATTGGCAAGAGGTCATAGCTTTCTGGCACCATCTGATAAGCATTGCAGAACCAGCCCAGCAGCTGTGGCACATTTTGCCTTGCTCTCATGACACAGGCTGTCCCCAGCCGAACTGCCTACCCTGCCTACCTTTTTCCCTGTCCTCTTGCAACGGGGGGTCAGTTCTGGTTAATGATGGAGATGGTAACGTGATTACCAAAAGTCTCATGAAATTAAATCACTTTACTTCAAAGTGAGTGGGGAGGGGGAGCGTCTCTCTGGCAGAGGCGATGGCTGAGTGGATATGGAAAGCAGCTTGGTAGCCAGGATTGCCATGCACACAATTGGGCTCTGACAGTGTGAAGGCAAATACAAACAGCAGCTTGTGTTTGCACACAAAGGCTCTGTGCACCACTATCCCCAGCCCTGTATTTTACACCCTCAGCTCTTCGGCAGAGAGTCCTGGGAGGGTGGGAGGGAGGGAAACACTGCTGAATATTTAGAAATGAATTGAACTGTGCAAACATGCCATTGGGAAGCTCTCAGTGTAACGCCTTGGATCAGCTACCCGCCGGGGCTGGAACACAACCACCGGACTTGAAAGGGCGACTTTCACGCTGAAGCAAAACTGGACAAAAGGAAATAAATGAAACGGGCTCCCGGCAGGGTTTGATTTGTTTGTTTTTGTAACGCGGCTAATATTCCTGCATTGTGTAGCCCAGCGGCTCAGTGTCTCCCCTTTGCATGCTGCTCGTAAATCAGAGCTAAGCGGGCGGCGGGCAGTGCTGAGCCCCCCGGGACAGCAGCACTGTCCCCTCCACTGAGGGGGCTGCAGACTCGCTGGTGCTGGAGAGCTCGTTGCTGGTCCGGGCGCCTGCCCTGTCACAGCGCAGGGGAGGTCTAACCTGCAGCTGGGATGCCCAGCCCCACTGTTTTGGGGGACATTTGGGGGGCCAGTCAAGCAGTGTGAGGATAGGGGGGGATCTGTAAAGCCACCTTGTTTTGCCATCAATTCTTCCTGCTACTTGGAGCTGGCACTTCCTAGTAATTTGGATGCAGTCAGAGGTTTTGGAGCAAAACCACTGAGTGCTCTGCGGGGCCCTCAGAGTGGCAGGTCCCCGTCAGTGACGGGTTAACCATTCCCATCCTGTGCCCCAGTGCAGGGGATGGCAAAATGCAGGAATAACATGCCAGTGCCTGGGGTTATACTGACGGACATGTATCTGATGGTGGTTTGGTGATGCTCCTAAGCTAAGAGCGATGCTGCTCTCAGAGACACGCGGTGACTGGGATCTTTATTGTTTCTACTATAGGGAGCAGGGCGAATACAGACATTCAGTACTTGTTATTTTAGGGCAAAAATATTCCCATTAAGTCAAAAACATCCCCAAATACATGCGTTCTTAATACTCATTTTAATCCACGATTTTAGACAAAGGGGAAGCCAGGTGTAAGACTCCGAAGTCTCTGTAGCTAGCACTGAGCAAGGCATATGCCTAATCATCAGCTAAATAATTATTTTGATTAATTCAAACAGCAAGCCTAAGAATGCCTTTAAAATATTAAGCAGTGTTTAATATGCTGCATAACATTTACTTTTCACAAGCCTTTGAGAAATCACCTTGAGAAATCGCATTTACAAGAATGTGAGTGGAAAATTTGGCAAACTAATTTTACAGAAATCCACTCCCTCCAGATGAGCCATTTATTACTCTCTACTTCATTAAATTGCACCCAATCAAAAAAAAAAAAAAAAAAAAAAAAAAAAAAAAAAAAAAAAAAAAAAAAAAAAAAAAAAAAAAAAAAAAAAAAAAAGTCCCGACAAAATCCCAGACACCATACCACGTGTTTGGGGCAACCAAAGAAATCCGCTGATTTGGGTGACCAATGAATGTTCCAAGGAATGAAAAGAGGACAATTTGTCGGCAGTGTCCCATGCACTTGAAAACAAGCGGTTCGGATTATTCAGCAAGGCTCCCCGGATAGTGAATCCATTGAAAGGGGATCGAGACAGAGTCATAAATTATTCATTACCCCAAGGGGGTTGAAATGCATATAACATAACAACAACAACAACAACAACAACAACAACAGCAACAGCAACAATAACAATCCAAATAATAGGGAGAGCAGAATTTGGCCAGCACTGTGCAAAGGAGGCTGTGAGACTCACAGACCTTCATTTCCCTTTAGCCCAGTGGTGTTGCATACCCCAGGGCACGGGAAGCTGCCATACATCTGCAATAAATACGTGCACTCTCCGGAACCCAACTAGTTTGTGTCGGCTGTGAGTGATACAGTTTGTACACGGCTTCTTGGCAGGAGGAATGTCTCCAAACTTGCATGCACTGATGCTAGTTTCCTAATATAATGAATTTTGCAGAGTCCTGGGATACCTGGGAAGAGGCTGTGACTCTGCAGCAGATATGCCTCAGGCCTGACCTGGATGCATGTTGCGTCTTCATCCTTTTGCTGTGTTCCCTTACACCCCCCAAGGGGTTTCCTCCCCAGGGAGCACCACATTGGCCAGCGGCCGGGCCATATGGACCATTCACATGGGTTTATATGCTCGCTCTGTGTTGCAAAGTGCCCGGCTATCCTGCTAGCATGCCAATGAGTTCCCACTTGCAGCACAGGGGCTCAGCTGTGGCGCTCAGTCAGGTCCCAGCCACTGCCCACAGGTTGTCCTGTGTCTGCTGCAAGAGTTCCCTTGCGATGGCTCCTCTTCCTCCAAGCTTTCCAGGTGCGGAGGGAGGAGCCAGCAGCTGGATATAGGTGTCTGGGGTGGGGGCCATGGTGACCATAGCTCCAGCTCTGCTGCTGGGTGGCTGTGGTGCAGGGACAAGAAGAGAAAGGGTTCCTGATGGCGTTTGTATTGGAAGTTGAATGTGTATTAAGCAGAGCACGGTTTTCATTACTAGTCATAATTTGAGACAATAAATCATGAACTAGAAAACATGCTTTTGGCCTAGATTTTGCCCTCTGTTATGCTCAGTGGTAACCAGAGGCAAAACCTAGCTCCAGCTTCAGCGTTGCAGCCCATATGTCCACCTTTTGGAATTAATTTCTTTGGGTGCTTCCTGAGCAATTGCACAGCCCCAAAGGCTGATGATGTGCTCCCTCTCACGGGCAATTAATAGTGCTGGTCTGGTGCCAAGGGGGCGTTTTGCATTGTACAGAACTGCAAAGACAGACTAGCTCATTTTGCAGTCCCTTCTGCCCAGGTGACAGTCCCCACTGAGTCAGGGTCAGCTCAGGAGGCTCTGCATTTCCCTGCTCTCCCAGCACACTGATCCAACAGACCTGCCGGTTGGGCTTCAGTGCACTGC
Source organism: Nothoprocta pentlandii (assembly GCA_013398315.1). Lineage (NCBI taxonomy): Eukaryota > Metazoa > Chordata > Aves > Tinamiformes > Tinamidae > Nothoprocta > Nothoprocta pentlandii. Next base: position 124,621 of record VZSG01000871.1, read on the forward strand.
AGGTACATGATGTCCAGCCGTGCAGAGCGCTCATGTGAGCTCCGGCTGCCGCAGAAATATTTGAGAGGTCACTTGTGCTGTGAGGGCTGGGAGGACCTGTGCTTGCAGCAGATGCTCTCCATGACTGTGGCCTTGGGGTGCAGGGACTCATCTCCAGTGTGCAATAATCCCATTTTATATCTCGGGGCACAACTTCTTTCTCTGGCATTACCAATACATTTTTTTTCCATCAGGGAACTTGCAACTCTGCACGAGCTCCTGAAGTGCTTCCTCTACCCACTGTAGCCGCAGGTTTCTGCTCCTGCTTGAGAAAGAGAAAACTGGGAGCAGTGAAAGGAACTTTTCACATCAGGCTATGGGATCTGTAAATCAGACCTGTTAGAAGGTATTTGTTCGTTAACAAATAAATAAATAGACAGATAATTGTGGCATCCTCCCCTTCCCATCACAACCACTATAAAATAACTTGGTTATTTGGCAGAAATAGTACAGTAACGACAATGCATATTCTTGAATCACAAGTACCGTCAGCTTCCATGTCTGCTCTGCAGCTTGGACCTGTCTATTTCTGCCTGCAAAACATTTCAGTTCCGAGCAGGTGGTGAGATAAAGCAGGCAGGAAGGAAGCAGTGATTTCTGTGGGCTTTGGATTAAGCCCTACTATCCCTTCGTGCAATTTCTTTTCCTTGTTCAGCTCTGCAGGAAGCATTTTACGTGCCTCTATGCCACATCTAAGGTTGGGAACTTAAGTGCTCGCTCCCAGGCCCAGGCTGAGAGGATTCTACAGCAAAATGCTAGCTAAGTGATGCATCATTGTTAGGTTTTGGAGTGAACACTCCTTTGTGCCAAGACATAGCTTGTTCCTGATAACTCTTGTGTCTGATTCACATTCCCTCCCAGTTTATTTTCCTGTCTATAAGGACAGTACTCTCTGCACCTGGAGCAGTCTTATAGCCCACAGCATAGTAGGTACCCACAGGTGCAATTGTTTAACACCGTGGAGTTCCTACAGGATGGAGCAAATCCTACACCCGCTGCCAGGGCATGATTTGGAGGCATCTCTTACCATAGAAAACTAGATGGTTTTCCCCCTAGTCTATAGCTGTGCAAGTGGCGAGAGTGACCTGCAGAAGCCCTCAGTGGCTCTGTCCACTAGCGAGGACAAGGAGACAATCTGATGTTGCTGCAGCCCCAACAGTCTTCCCAGCCCGAGGCTGGGACTCCTGAGAGTTTAATTTTCGGGAAGCTTTAACATCCCAAGCTTACCAAATGCTGAAAGAGAGGTCAACTAATCCTTTACAATGTCGGAATGAATTCAGACCCAGAAGTGAGATTACTCAAAGGGGACCGGGAGGCCGGGAGAGCTGCATGGATACAGGGACCCTTCCCATAGACAGACTGTGCTTTCTAAAGAAACAGGGCTTTTATTTCGGTTTTCTTCCCCTGGGAGGAGGGGAGGGGGATGGGGACAAGTGGCTGCGGCACCCAGCCCCCCTTGCCTATTAGTAACAGCCCTGGAATTGCAATCACTGGCTGGGCTCGGACTCGGTACTGGGGACACCAAGCAGCTCCCAAGGGCTTCCCTGACCCACAGCTTCCAACTGGACATTCTGCTCTGGGTCTCTCTTTAGGTCTCTGACCAAGCGCTGAGGAAGAAACTCCCCCAAATGCAGGATCCTCCTGTTTCTCCTGGCCCAAATCAGTGGATCTGCAGACCGCTGAGTCCCAGTGTAGCTTTGCCTCAATGTCATGCACCCAATTGGTCCTGTGCATAAGGTGATGCTACCAAATCTGTGTATTTAAGTCAGCACAGCCCTTTCTGTGTCTCTACCCTGGTGCTTCAAGTCCCTTTTGAGGGGGGACACAGCAAGATGGGAGCTTGGCTGTCATGGAACGAGGGAGCAGGAGCCAATCTGGTGGGGACATGGAGCACAGGGAGAGGCCAGGCACAGCGGGGCCAAACTGCCAGCGCCATGTGGGCTGAGCCCCAGGTCCTTTGTGAACCCTGGGGTGATGACATGACAGGACCACTAAGGACTCGCTTTTCTTCTGCAAATCAACTGTCCTTCTCAATGCTGGAAGAGCAGAGCCCATTGAATGCAGGCGAGCAGCAGCCCCCCGGGGTGTGGATGCACTGCGGATGAGCCATGGTAACCTGGCTACAAGTGTGACAATGCAGACACCCAGAACTTGAGTGTTTCTGCCAGGTTCCCGAGGCTCCCCATATTGGGTATTCAGGCCACAGGTTTTCTCTATTGACCTCGAAACACTGTTCTGCATGGGAGATTTTTCTTTCTTTCTTTCTTTCTTTCCTGGTAACTGCAGAATCAAGTGTTTGCAGTTGGACACTTGCACTGCCCCAAAGGCAAGCCAGTAATTCAGACAGGAGCCACTCGCCCAATGGCAAACCTTAATTCTCAAGAACCAGGGGCCAGAGAAGAGCAAATGGAGAGGGTGCTTTTCTCAGGCGCTTTGTGCTGCATCTAAGAGATGAGATATCCTGTCACCACAAACAGAGCACCATGTATCATCATTATGATGGATGTGCAAGGTCCAGCCCTGCTCCTGCAGGAAAATGGGGGCTGCAAAGAGCAGCGTGCCCTTCTCCATCTTGCTGGGGATGCTTCTCCAACCAACAGATCACTAAATGAACAACCCTGACATCAGATTTTCACCATAAGCTGATGCTTTCTACAGCCATCCTGTAAGAACCTGAAGCACTGAGTGAAACACTCTCACTGCATGATCACATCAGTGCTGTGTTCTAATGGGCACAGATAAAATCTACCCACGCTCTCAGATGCAAAAATGATGCCCATGACTCCCTTAGGACATATGGGCTTTTCATGAGGGCTGGATGGCTAAAAAAGATTGCAAAGTTGCGTAGGAGTCCAGATATCTGCGAGAAATCCTGTCATCATCTTATGTGCTGAAATAAATATAAACATCGAGGCATAGGCATCCAAGGGCAATGCACTGCAAGGTTCCTACCCAAGAGAAGAGGGCAAGATATAGAGAGATGAATGCCAAGAGAAGAGTAGAAGAGGATACCTCTGTCTTTGGTAGCATCAGATGGTTTCTGCCCCTATCCCTGCCTGTGGTGTCTCCTCCCGCCCTCCTCCTCCCGGTGAACTCATCTCAGCCTCCTTAGTCAAGCCTGTGTGCAGCTACTGCATCCGCTGCAAACGTTGCCTCTGGCTATTCAACTGCTCTCTGGATCATTAAACATATTGAGCGACACCAGTCCTGTGACTGGTTAATTAGTAAAGAGTTGACTAATTAGTTAATCATGTTTACCAAGTGCTTTGAAAGTGCTCAATGTTATTATTTTTAATTATGACCCTGCCCCGGGCACTGTTCCCCTCCCAGCATGCCAAGTCTTGCAGGGATTCAAACTCTTTGTCTCTGCTATTCGAGGCAGATTCTAAGATGAGAATTTGTTTCATACTCTGGTTACCAGGTTTCTTTAACAGCCACTGTGTGTGATTTAAAATTAAAAAACTCCTCAAAATGTCTTCATATACCCAGGAACACTTAACTTGTTCTTTCAAGGCCATTCTTATTCACTAAGGAGGCAGGACTGGCTTTTGCAAAGGCATGCACAGTAATGTTTTTGTGCACACCTCAGTTCGCATCCTTCTTCTGAACTTCAAAGATCAGACTGATATCCAGACCTGCTTTCCCATTCCATTCAGTGAGCTTCAGCTTGCAAAGTCATGGACACTTCTGTATTGGGAGCCTCTTGTCCTACTGGAAGAGGGAAAAAGGTGCCAGCCAAAGGGAAAAGGTGGTTATCTTCAAATCTGACCAGGCTAGTCAGGAGAAAGAGGGAAAAACTTTGAAGGAGAGAAAGGAAGAGAAAGTCTACATCCAATATTTCACCTAATGAGAAGTATGTGAATGAAGCCTGCTAGCTGGGGAAATCTTAGTATCTCTGATGAATCAACAAGTCAATTCATCTTAGGACTTTCTTTGTTCCTAAAAATGTCATCAGCTCATTAAGCATTATCCTAAAGAGCCCCAGTCACCTCTTATCACTGTGCAATCTGAAGAGGAGTCTTTTGGCACCAGCTGCATAAATAAGACCCATTTCCACACAGCTTTGAGAGACATTAGCGCATCTGGCATGCAAGCAGACTATAAGCTATAAAAATCACATGGGGCCACCACCAAAGCAGACAACTTTTCTGTCGCTCTGAGATCATCAGTAGTGCCCACAGCTAGCCGGAGTACGTTTTGTGGACAGCAACCCAGGAAGTGGCTCTTAGTACTGTGGTCTCCACTTGAGAACCCGCAGTCCTTGGTTACAGTTTAGGAGGCTCTTATCTTATATTTTTTAACAACAACAACAACAAATCTATGGTGTTTTCTCAGGGTTCCATATCCGGGTAGCACTTGCCTTAGTCTTCACCCTTTGCTCTTGATGGTGTGCTTCCAGCGTCACAGAATCATGGGAATATCATTTGAGAAGGACCTCAGTGATCTCCAGTCTAACTTAATCAAAATAGAACTACAGCCAACACTAGAGCAGGGTTGAATGTTGTCATTCGCTTCTTGGCAATGTGGTCTCTGGGAGAAACAGGTTCTTCCAGAGGTGACTTAAGAGCACCTTATTTCCCCTCTGAACCCCTTTATTAGAAATCCTTCCTCCTCTCGTATTTACAAGGGGAGCCTGCGATAAGTGAGGTGTTTAAGTACTGGGAAGGCATGTGGCAACAACTTTCTGGTATATTCTGTACAGTTATCATGGGGCTCTGAACCAAAGATGGCATCCTTGTAATGGCATTAGTATTATGTTGGTAGTAATAACGATTTGATGTTTTTTTTTCTTCTATGGATCACAAATCTAGGGCATTTTCAATTTGTTAATATAAATTAATAGGGTCTGGAAAGGTGCTGACAAAAGATGGCACCTGAGAGAGAATGGTACCATCTGGGGTCCAAAGGCTTGGTCCTTAGTCTCTGCAACTTGTCTATCCGTTCCTAAAAGCAAGGAGTCCATAAAGTTCCCGATACTCTACTTAAGTCATGGGCTCAGCATGTTACAATCCTAAAGAACACTGCCAACTGTCAAAACTCTACCGAAACTCTGCCGTACTGGTCCTACTGGGATCACACATCAAAGGCAGAAGCCCTAAGTCCAGTTTACTGCCTTGCACAAGATATGCTTTCCACCTCATCTACTCTTCTCCCCACTTTTCTCCTCTGTCCTCCTTTCACAACCCATGTTCTCAGCAACATGGAGCTCTTGTTGCAGTCAGCAAGCACCAGGGAATCTTCCCCAACCTCCTCACCTCCCTCACCCCTAGAATAAGGAAAACTTGCTTCCTTACCAGTCTCCAGGTGAGACCTCCAGCCCAGCTGTTTAATGGGGCAGCCGTTTCCTCTTCTGTGTTGGAGCAGCCCCAGCAGCCGCAGTTCGGCTGCTGCCTCACCATTTCCATTCAGGAGGAGGGCCTGCTAAATCTCTTGCTCTTCAAAAGGAGAGAAAAGCCAAGGAAGTTGGTAAGAGAGCAGAGACAAACACGTCTGCACCTGGGAAATGTCACGTTTGGTTTTTCAATTTAAAATGGGCAGTGACAGCAGCTCTGTTGGGGCATAAGTAAGGGGAACAGCGCAGATTTATAGCCATGGGTCACGCTTCAGCTGAGCCAAGTATTCTGCCTAGCATCAGTTTTATGAACAAGATGAAGTGCAGAACCTCAAGCACAGGCTTTCTATTAGAGGGGAAGCACAGGGAGAGCAGGAACAGGGCGTGCATTGCAAGAGACCATCCTGCACTTTTCCCTAAGCCAGTCCGGGTTCTCCTTTCCAGCCTGGATTTGGTTATGTTAAAGACTGGAACAACTAAGAAGGACTAGTTTGCAGCAGCCCCACCATTTACTGCCATAAACCTGTAGAAAGCATGGTCTGTAAAGCATTTGGAAATTGAACCAAGCAGGAGTCAAAAACTACTCTCAAGAGAGAGTTAAATCCACAGTAATTCCCAACCATGGAGAAAAGCTGGAGAAAAGAGTATAGCTGGAGAAAAGAAACCTTCTGGACAACTCCAGATTCGACACCCAGTTAGACTCTGAAATTACCAGTCTGAGGAGATATCGTGGAGTTTGTCAACAGCAGCATAGAACATAAGACCCAGGGTTTCCCTTTCTCACCAGATCTGCAGGGCGAATCTCTTGCAAATTCAAATCCTTGTATGAAAGCAAGATTGCAGGAGACTCCCAGTTCTCACTGAGATAAATATGGTGCGAATTGCTTTTGTAGATGTGAGGAAAATTATCACTTTGTCACGGTCTCATACTGAAAGCTGTGTTTCAACTGGACTTTGATAGACAATTGCCCAATGGTGCAATGGTGTATTGTGACTGTAACAAATTCCAAATTGTCTTCTTTGGAAATGCCTTTTGATGTACCCCTTCAAGGACATAGATCCTCATGCATGTGTACAAATGACCAAAAAAGTCATTATTAGTAGCAAAACTGACACAAATAAAGTGGATGGTTGATTGATCTGTCAAAATAAGCAAGCTGAAATTGAATCTAGTTAGAACACTGAAAATAAGGTTCAAATCTCTAATGAGGATGTTAACGCTATGGACATCATTTTGACAGCTAATTAAGGCGGCTTCTCCATCATCTTTTAAGTCACTAAATATTTTTAACTGATTATTTTGCTGTTGCTATGCTACATCTTGGAAGATCAATATAGATATGTTTGTGTAGATATTGTTTTGCCCTTTGATTTAGTCTTAGAGTTCGCTTTGACTTTAAATCATCTCTAAATCTATGGAAAAGGCCTGGATGAATTGCAAAGACACAACTTAATGGTGTCAGGCAAGTGCAGCACAGCTTCTATTCTGTGTTCCAGTGGCTGGTTCAGAAGTTTCTGTTGAAGAGTAGCATCTTGGTGCTATCATTAAAAATAACTCTACAGAGTTCAAATGTTTGCCCTAAGATCATTACAAATAAAACAAATACCTCAGTATGGAAACTGAAAGAGCAAAATTATTTATACTGAATGGCTTCACAAAACACAAAACTTGCTACGTTCCCCAAAGAAAGCTGAGAGATCCCACTAAACATCAACAGCTAAAGTAGGGGCACTCAGATATTCAAGCATGGTGATGTGATCAGAAAACGGCGATGGTGTTTAACAGACTTCAGGGACTGTCAAGGATCTTTACTTCTTCCAGATCCAGGTTTGATTGTCTGGTGTTCCATGCAATTAGCTGTATTCTTTCTTGATTTTTTATTTCTTCAGGTTGCTTTGGCTGACATAACGTATTTATTCTTAGAAAGAGAAACAGCAAAATACTAACATCAGAGGAAAGAAACTTCTGTTATATTAGCACTTAGGGATAAGAGCAGGAGAAGGCAATCTCTCACTATTCACTTTTTCCTCTGGTGACATGGCCATTTCCTATCCTTGCCCAGTCAAGTGAGAGCTTTGGCTGCATATGAGGAACAAAATGGATTTCAGACGGATCAATATGAATCACAGGAAGAAGCTGCTTTATTGCAAATAACTTGTGCTTATATGAAATTATTCTATCCCTACACACGGGTATGCACTCCTTGATAGGACAATTCTCTGTTTCATGAGGAGAGCACACGTTCTTGCTTGGTTATCGATTGGTCAGCTCATATCTCGGTGATCCCCCTTGCACCTCCCTTTACTTGGCTCGCTTCCTCAATGGACGTCTTGTTTTTCTCTCCTCAAGGCCACCTTAGAGACAGAGCTATGTGTTTTGTTAAACTTCTTGTATGGCTGGTTCAGTGCACCCACTCATAGTAGCTGTTTTCTTCTGAGTATATTCCTACATGCATCTCTTCTAAGGAAAACAGAAGTCCAACCAAGCAGCAAACCCAGCTGAAAGTATCTCTGAGCACAAGGCTTGTTGGTAAGTCTGCAGCTGCGGCCCCTGCTACAAATGCTGGTCAAAGGCCTAGGAATGACTTTCACGTTTGTGAGCTCCCTCCATCCTTCATTTTGAGGCTTTCTGGTTCCCCGAACCTCTTCTTTCATGGAGTGCTTTTCCCAGCCCTGCTCTTTACCGCTCCAGATATTTTTTGGTGGTCTTGACCTAGTAGAATCTCACAACTCTCTATAGGCTGAGGTTTACCGCTTGCCTCGACCTCCTGACTCCTTCTTACATTGGTTCCTAGCTTTGCCAGCCTTTTAATACAGGAGCTGCCTGGGGTTGTGCATCCTGATTACCTGAGTCCTGTGTCAAACTAGGAATAGGACCAAACTGGGTTTGGGAGCTTCTCAAAGTGAATATTTTCAGTAAGTGCACATACCTCAACACCACACTCTCTACAGAGCTGAACCGTCTCTCCAAGCTGTGTCTTCTCTGTCATCCTTGGAGGTAAAAAGCTGGGCTCTCCTTTGGGTTGTCACAGACTTACAAAGAGCATCTCACAGTGTAGAGCTGTGGGATGATGAGTATAGTTGTGAGGAAAGCTGGAGCATTGTTTTCCATTAAACACCCAATACTTATGCAATACACCTGGCAAAGGAAGGATATTTAGACTAGGTTAAGACAAGTTAAAAATCTCAACTGGCATTAATATTACTTTTGAATTAAAATACTGTCATTTATTTATGGGCTTCTAACAGCTTGTTCTGCACTGGATAAAGCTGATGGGAGGGCAGATGGTAAAGTCCTCTGTGGATTTAATTGAATCATTACCATTGATCACAGTGGGAGCAAGGCAGAGCCCTAAGATGGAAAATGCCAGTGCTCGGTTACCTGTGCTCTGGAGAATGCATCCCAACTCCCACCATGCCAAGGATAAATAGTGTGACGTGCCTGCTGTATAAACTGCAAAGGGCACAGCTCTCCAGGTGGTCTGTAGAGGTTTCCAAGCCAGCAGAGAGACTCAACAGAGTAGTTTTATTTTCCAAGGAAGCCTTAGTCAGAGTTCAGTTCCCTCCAACATCAGTTTTTAGCCTTTACTTTCCACGCTGCTGTGGCGCCTTGTCAGCACCACTGACCTGGCTCAGCAAGGCCGGCAGGGCCTTCATTCAGAGGGTGCCGAGATGCTCCAGAGCCAGCCAAAGCAGACACACCACGGGGGTGCTCTGCCGGCACTCCGGCTGCCTCCAACCACCGGGGCTGCGCTTGAGGAACACTTTGAGCTGTGTGTTCAGCACACACAGCAGGACTTGAACCTTGCTGGGGGCTGCAGGGCCTCGTGGACCTGCACACTAGATATTTATCAGCAGGGCAAGCAAGGTCCACGGAGAGGCTCCCACATAGTCCCAGTGCATAGTCCCTTTACTCCCTCTTTCTGCCAGAGTGGGGAAGGAAGATGATGCTCCCCAGATTGCAGAAGAAGAAGGTTTCCTGCTTCCCCTCTTTCCCTTTGGTGTAGCTCCCCCCGATCCCAGCTCAGAATATATGGGTGAGAACAGAGCCAGAATACTGGTATCTTTCACTAACATCTCTTACATCCTCTTTTATACTCCCATGACACCATGATTTTTTACCTTGTAGAAAGAGCTAGCTTCCATTAAACATGGAAGACTTCAGGAACAGCCTGGCTGTGCAACAAGGGCCCTGGCACTCTACAGCACTGCAATATAAACCCACAAATGTGAAATATAATCCCTACCTCAATCACATCCCCACAAGAAGGGGCAGAGAAAAGTGAGACCTGTACCCTGAAAGCATCATTCCACCATATTTNGTTCTTGCTTGGTTATCGATTGGTCAGCTCATATCTCGGTGATCCCCCTTGCACCTCCCTTTACTTGGCTCGCTTCCTCAATGGACGTCTTGTTTTTCTCTCCTCAAGGCCACCTTAGAGACAGAGCTATGTGTTTTGTTAAACTTCTTGTATGGCTGGTTCAGTGCACCCACTCATAGTAGCTGTTTTCTTCTGAGTATATTCCTACATGCATCTCTTCTAAGGAAAACAGAAGTCCAACCAAGCAGCAAACCCAGCTGAAAGTATCTTTGAGCACAAGGCTTGTTGGTAAGTCTGCAGCTGCGGCCCCTGCTACAAATGCTGGTCAAAGGCCTAGGAATGACTTTCACGTTTGTGAGCTCCCTCCATCCTTCATTTTGAGGCTTTCTGGTTCCCCGAACCTCTTCTTTCATGGAGTGCTTTTCCCAGCCCTGCTCTTTACCGCTCCAGATATTTTTTGGTGGTCTTGACCTAGTAGAATCTCACAACTCTCTATAGGCTGAGGTTTACCGCTTGCCTCGACCTCCTGACTCCTTCTTACATTGGTTCCTAGCTTTGCCAGCCTTTTAATACAGGAGCTGCCTGGGGTTGTGCATCCTGATTACCTGAGTCCTGTGTCAAACTAGGAATAGGACCAAACTGGGTTTGGGAGCTTCTCAAAGTGAATATTTTCAGTAAGTGCACATACCTCAACACCACACTCTCTACAGAGCTGAACCGTCTCTCCAAGCTGTGTCTTCTCTGTCATCCTTGGAGGTAAAAAGCTGGGCTCTCCTTTGGGTTGTCACAGACTTACAAAGAGCATCTCACAGTGTAGAGCTGTGGGATGATGAGTATAGTTGTGAGGAAAGCTGGAGCATTGTTTTCCATTAAACACCCAATACTTATGCAATACACCTGGCAAAGGAAGGATATTTAGACTAGGTTAAGACAAGTTAAAAATCTCAACTGGCATTAATATTACTTTTGAATTAAAATACTGTCATTTATTTATGGGCTTCTAACAGCTTGTTCTGCACTGGATAAAGCTGATGGGAGGGCAGATGGTAAAGTCCTCTGTGGATTTAATTGAATCATTACCATTGATCACAGTGGGAGCAAGGCAGAGCCCTAAGATGGAAAATGCCAGTGCTCGGTTACCTGTGCTCTGGAGAATGCATCCCAACTCCCACCATGCCAAGGATAAATAGTGTGACGTGCCTGCTGTATAAACTGCAAAGGGCACAGCTCTCCAGGTGGTCTGTAGAGGTTTCCAAGCCAGCAGAGAGACTCAACAGAGTAGTTTTATTTTCCAAGGAAGCCTTAGTCAGAGTTCAGTTCCCTCCAACATCAGTTTTTAGCCTTTACTTTCCACGCTGCTGTGGCGCCTTGTCAGCACCACTGACCTGGCTCAGCAAGGCCGGCAGGGCCTTCATTCAGAGGGTGCCGAGATGCTCCAGAGCCAGCCAAAGCAGACACACCACGGGGGTGCTCTGCCGGCACTCCGGCTGCCTCCAACCACCGGGGCTGCGCTTGAGGAACACTTTGAGCTGTGTGTTCAGCACACACAGCAGGACTTGAACCTTGCTGGGGGCTGCAGGGCCTCGTGGACCTGCACACTAGATATTTATCAGCAGGGCAAGCAAGGTCCACGGAGAGGCTCCCACATAGTCCCAGTGCATAGTCCCTTTACTCCCTCTTTCTGCCAGAGTGGGGAAGGAAGATGATGCTCCCCAGATTGCAGAAGAAGAAGGTTTCCTGCTTCCCCTCTTTCCCTTTGGTGTAGCTCCCCCCGATCCCAGCTCAGAATATATGGGTGAGAACAGAGCCAGAATACTGGTATCTTTCACTAACATCTCTTACATCCTCTTTTATACTCCCATGACACCATGATTTTTTACCTTGTAGAAAGAGCTAGCTTCCATTAAACATGGAAGACTTCAGGAACAGCCTGGCTGTGCAACAAGGGCCCTGGCACTCTACAGCACTGCAATATAAACCCACAAATGTGAAATATAATCCCTACCTCAATCACATCCCCACAAGAAGGGACAGAGAAAAGTGAGACCTGTACCCTGAAAGCATCATTCCACCATATTTCTTTTGGAAGGATTTTTCCTTTTATCACTGGAGCAGGACACAGGGAGAGAGGAAGCAGGTGTGGACCAGGATGATCTTCACCTGTGTGGATGAGTTGTAGCTTTCTACAGGAGGCAACCAGTGAAGCCAGTAGGATCTTGATTCAAGACAATGAAAAGAAGACCATTCTTCCAGCACTGTGGAGTGTCTTGCCCTCAGATGTAGTAGATGCTAAAAGTTTATGTAAACTCAAGGGGAAATTGAAGGGGAAAAGGAGGAGGTTTTAGTATAAGGTCAAATGTGAATCAGAGAACAGTTGTATTGACATATAGGTCTAGCTTGACCAATTTGTTGTATTTGTCCAGTTAGGAGAAAATTGATCATTGTTCACATATCTTGAGATTCAAGAAGGGGCCAACCAAACAGCTTGGCCCTGTTCCTTGAGAGCAAGGCCCACAGAGGACCCCTGAGTAGAGGAAAGCGATCTCAAAGGGGCAATATAATGGTGGATTACAGCTTGTTCCTGGGGTAATGACATGGTCCAGGCACACTTTGTGCTGCCTGTCCCCCTCACAACTTCTGCATCACAGGAAACCTGAGCTGCCCTTTCCCCATAAATCCTGTGCTGGAGTGGAGTCATTGACAGGTTTACCTTCTATTCACAGGACCAAATCCCTGGGATTTTTTATGTAGGCTTTTTCATTCCACAGGCTTGCCAATGGTGGCCCAGAAAGGGATGGGCCCTGTCACAGGGTGCCCATGGTCTGAGGAAACTGAAGGCCTATTCAGCAGAATACCCAGAGCCAGCAGGTGGGATATGGACACCCTAAGAAAAATAATTTTTTTGCTGTCATCCTTCTTTTTTTGTTGTTGTTGTTTTGAATAAACTATGGCAAGCAGCAAGGCGTGGGATTGCTTCCTAGGACAGTGATATTATTCACCTCCTTTTGTGCATGGTACCATGTTTGAATTGAGAAACAAAGCCAAGCGGCTTGTGCCTCTGATTGGAAGCCTTCCTATCCCACTGGGGATCCAGGAATTTTTATTTCAGCCCGTACACTCCATAGGCTTCTGCCTCTTCCCATCTTTAAGTCTTTAGTAAATATCATAAAGGAGAAAATAAAGGATAACTTCAAGGCTCAGGAGTCTTACCTACTGTATATTAAAGAGGGAAAAGGAAATAGAAAGCAGAGATTTAGCCTTGTTTGATCCCTATTTTTTTTCCCCTAAATTTGGAAAGTGTAAATATATTTAGCTTAAATTTGTAGACTGGAAACTGTTTGGAATAGGGTTTCTCAATCTCTTTTTGAGTGCAAGTAAGCTTTGATGGGACCTGGATCTTGTGCCAGGCTCCTGTAGGATGAAGTGGCCATTGGATGCTGCCCCAGGACAGGGAGCAAAGCACTGCAGAGGCAACCCGGTCAGGTGCATCCGACCCAGAGGTGCCGAAGGAGCAGCACCCCTGTCAATGAGCAGGGAAAAGGCTCAACCTCTCTGGAAACCAGTTGGCCACATTCAAACTGGCTGACTTAGAACCAAAAAGTGCATTAGCGGGATGATGGAAAATCAAAACAGGGTGAGCTGTGCAGAGGAAGTTACATTGCTACTAATAAGGGAGATGTTTAAAACTATTAAACTTTTTTAATGTATTGTTTTAAATTGGATGTAAATGCTCAGAGGAAACTTTTTGCTTTGCGTGAAGATTTTTGACTATCTGATGCAAGGCAATTGAAAACAAGACAGAAATACTTCCTTTTTTTGTTTGTTTTAAATCCAAGCATTTGGCTTGGCTTCCAAAACCCCAAATGAAATCATTTCAATCTGAAATAAAACCAGAAATATTTCTATTCCATTTAGATGTTTCTTACTAGAAAATGAAAATACTTCATACAAAAATCTCCATCAAAATTGTTACTATTTTCTTTATTTTTTAATTTTTTGGTGTGTGAAACACATATATTTCCTAATCCTAAATGTTTTAGGTATGACACTCAGGCAAGTTGGCAAGAGTCTCAAGGTCTGACAATGACTGCAATTGCACAATTCCTTGCTATTTACTATCTATAGAGAACTCCATGGCAGTAGGTTTCTTGGCACCGATTTTGGGGATGGCGCTTCTTTGTGTCAATAATGATATTCACATACGATTGTTATTCATTCATTACTCTGTCATACTTGCTTTCCCTTTAAAAACCTCTCCAGGCCAGGTTTTCCATTATGGTCATCTAATGCAGAGGTAGAGCCTTTCTGGGCAGCGCTTATTGCTGCCTGGAATTGGGAGTGATGGAGGTGGTTCCGGTATCTTCTGCACGATACCTCAAGGGACCTTTAGACAGTCCCTCGCCCATGGTGGTCCCATGTGGACAGTTGCCACCTAAGAAATGTTCAACTCTACTCCAGCAGTTTCGATGAGACAGGGATTGGTCCCCAGCCCACTGCAGGTGATGTGCAGACTGCACTGAGATGTACTCTAAATTACTGAGGTTATGATCACACTTATCCCCAGTAACCAATCCTTCCGGCAGGCAGACTGGGGACAACCCAGAAGCCAGCAATTTGTCCATACAAATAGCCGTATTATTAAAAACACACAAAAATATAGCCCATTCCCAAGCAACCCCGAGGGGCAGAAGGACTTAAACTCCCCAGAACTCTCATTTTCAGTACCTCATTCAACTAGCTTGTGCCCAGGACGCCGCTGGTAAAGATACAGCAGGGAAAGAAATGAGTTTGTTGCTCTTACGGCTCAGAAAAGTTACAAGAAAGAGAGGATCTTGCTCTGTAAGAGCACAGGAGGAAATCAGTGCTCTCTCACACTCCTAAGTTACCTGGCAGGCTCTGACTATTGTGTGCATTAGAGCTATCACCAGCAGCACTATTCTGCTGCAACACAAGAGGTTGTTAATAGCCGGGGAAGCTTCAGATATTCTGATTTTAAATATTTGCCTGGTATTGTCGGGTTGCTTTAAAGCTTTTCACTTGGGTGTGTGTGGGTGAGGGTTCATGCATGCATGTTTACCAGTCTGGCTAGGAACATAGCTTGAATGACTTCTCTTAAGGTTTGGATACAGCTCACTAGAGCTCTGCAGGTTCCCTGAGGACTCTAATAATTGGTACATTTGTTTTGCTTTTCTTCATTATTTCTAAGTTTTCCAGCTCTAACGCCAAAGGAGCCTACATTCTATGTAATTATTACCCAAAACTTTGAAAATATGAAGTAGGAAAAAACAGCCCATTAAACAACTAAGAAGCAAAGTAACAAGTGTGAATTATGGCTCTACCCTGTGGTTTGACTGTGATGGGTTTGTTCCACCCATAGAGTGATCTTGGAGAAGGATAGGTTGAGTGGGTTGCTTTGCTTAATCTCTTTGCTGTCAAAGTTACAGTCCCTGGAGAATGCAGATCTATAGAGAAATGTGCCTACCCTTTGAAATGCAGTGCACATGCCCAGCTCCTAGCAAAGGACTTTTGTTCTGCTCTGATTTATACAGCTCTCTAGGGCAAAGAGAAGTGGCTGTCATGGTTGCAAGGATTACTCGCTACTGGAGGGAAGGGTGGACTATGCAAGAATAGTTTGTTCTCTTGGCTGGGCACAAAAATCCTGCACCCCCTTCCCCATTCTTCTCTCTGCCCCCTCTGCTACTCACCCAAAGGAATACGTTGGCTCCCAAGGTGGGTGGCTATTGCACACGCTGGAGTCGGCCAGAGCTTTGCAGTGAGCCCAGGCAGAGCTAGCAAGGGGGGTCAGGGAATGACTGGCAAATACATTTCTCCCTTGCTCTTGAGCTGCTATGTCTGAGCAGACAGTGACCTGGGAAACGGAGCACCCCAGGTGCTACCTTTGCTCCCCATGTCGGGGCTGGAAGGGAGATATCTAGCTGACCTTCTGACCTGCAGTGTTCTCTGAGGGCTGGAGAACAGCCACTGGGAGAACATCTTGTTCCATCTTCCATGGCTACTCATCTGGGAGTGGAATAAGCCACCCCAGAGGTGACTTTTTCTCCCCCTTGACTTTCAAAGGGACTTTGATGTGCCTAGCTGAGATGTGGACCCACACTAGTCCTGTACATGGTTGTCAGACCAAGCCTGTGAAGCATGCAGGTTTTCAACACTGTTTGCTGTTTATCTTCATCTTCTCCACTTAATGCATTTAGTCTGTGAGCTCTCTGTGGCTGGCATCATCTTGTAAATATATGCACTGCACCTAGTCCAGTATGGCCCAGTGGACTGAGATTTCGAAGTGCTACTTTCAGGCAAGTAAAGCCTGTGCATAGGAAATCTCCTGGTGTGCAAGGATGTCTTAAAGAACTTCTTGAAGAGCTCAGCCCTTATGATTATGGTGGAGTGCCCATGCCAGCTCCATAGAGCAGCAATGCTTCAAAGGATGCAGTTCATCCACCTAAGGGTCACTTGACTGCAAAGCCAACTCACTAGTTCCAGGGAAGGACATAATTTGACTTATCTGCTCCCTATTATTTTCTGCTTGTTTACTTTTATTTTCATCCGAATAGGATGATGCCTCCATATGGACAAGGCCACTCACCTGTGAAACCTAGCGCCAAAAGTCATTTTCATGCTCTATAAATTTTATTGGAAAATCTATTTCACTGTTTTTTTATTATTATTTTTATTGTCCCCCAATAACACATCATGAAAGAACTCATTAAAAAGCAGGCTCCTCATGCTGATTAATCCCTTCAAGCAGGCAGAGGTGACACATGCTAACGACATTTCCAGGCTGGCTTGTCCCCTGAGGTTCCCATTGGTATTGCAGGCCAAGCATTGCTGAAGGAGACAGTGGGTTGGACATCTGAAAGGTTGCTCTTGGCTGCAGCACTCATTTGTAGTGGAGAAATGCCTGCAGGAGCCAGGCAACGGCTGTCTCTCGGTCAGGCCTAGGAGACTTTGTTCTCCTGTTGTATCTTGCGGACTCTTCTCCTGTGGATGCACCGTGTTCCCAGCCTCTGGAAGGGCTCTGGAAGGGCTGGCATCTGCATAGATCCTCGCAGCACGTACCAATTGCTGATCAAGGTCTCTGAAGCACTGGAGTGCCTGTCTGCGCGCAGCTGTTTTGCTAACCTCAGAGTACTGCTCGGCCTCTGCCAAAGCTCTGGTGTTCTTGGAAAACACTGGGCTAACAAGGCACCTCTCTGAAACAACAGCTGACTTCACAAGCTGGCCTCCATTGGTGGAGCAGTTATCTATCTCCAGTGAAGAGGAATGAGGTGGGTCTCCTTGGACTTCGTAAGATCACCTCTCTCCATTATCACCTGGGTTTGGCCATGAGAAGATCTAAACCCTTCTCCACTGCTTTCCTCACAAATCATCTTGGACAGCTTATGAAGGTCCTGGGAAACAGGTCTGCTCTGATCGTCCTTGTGGGGACCCAGAGCTGAAACCTTATTCTGCTTTTTCCTGCTAGAAACCAAGAGCCCTATCCATCTGGAAAAAGGAAGCACCAGGGATGTTCCCATATTGGGTCAAGTACCTGTCTGCCACCACAGCTTGTGAAGGTCCTGGGAAACAGGTCTGCTCTGATCGTCCTTGTGGGGACCCAGAGCTGAAACCTTATTCTGCTTTTTCCTGCTAGAAACCAAGAGCCCTATCCATCTGGAAAAAGGAAGCACCAGGGATGTTCCTATATTGGGTCAAGTACCTGTCTGGCACCACCCAGGTAATGCTGCATAGAAGGAAAAACCTTCTCTGGAGATGCTAAGCAGCCTGGACAGTATTACATTTATCCAGCTACACTCAGCTACACAGTGAGGTGAGGTAGAAAACAGGCAGAAGAAAGCACTTACATCCTGCCAACATCCCCTGCCCTCATCAAACATCCCATCCTTAATGCAACATGTGCATCACCTAAGCCTTGACATGTACCAGTAAGACATAGCTGACACTGGCTCTCAACAGCTTTGCTGTCCTCTGAGGGTCTTGGTCATTGTGGCCAAGAAATATAAGCGCTCTTTAATGCTTTGTTGGGCCAGGAATAAAGTGAATTTGTTGAAAGAAGGTTGCCACATTATATAAGTAAGCAAAGGGGAATTGTATTTGAACTGGCAGAGGGCGGTTGTTTTCACTTAAACAGAGCTATGCACTGAACATAGCTCATAGCTGCTTCCTCGGTGAGGTCTTGTTCATTTTGGCCCAAGTAGCTCTAGGTCAGGGAGGTAAAGCTGCAGTTGGCCTGTGGAGGAGGCAGGAAAGGAAGGAACAAAGTACGCCTCATGGAGCCAGGAACTCTCCCCAATGCTAGCTGGTACAGCCCAGCTCTGGATCCCCCACAGGTACCACCTCCCAAACTGCTAGCACAAGGCTCTGCCTTTTTGTGTCTGACCTGTTCCTCTGCCTGCAATGATGATGAGCAGGAGTTGGATGCAGAGGTGAAGAGCATGCCCCAAATCTCCTGGCACACTGTGTTCCCGCAGATTGTAGCAAGATGCTGACTGCTCTGCGCTGCAACTCCTTGCACATGCAGTAGGAAAAGCGTATGCAAGGTCACAGCAAGTGGGAAACACTTCAAAGACACACATATAGACCAGGAGGATGCATAGAGTTCTCTTTTGGAAAGCAGACCACGGAGGTTCTGTAAGACAGGGGCAGTTTAAAGCTTCATGATGCAGAGCTGGATGTGCTGGGAGTTGCAGCCACTTCTGCATTCAGTTATTAGCCAAGATATTCCCCTTGGAGCTGTCTGTCTTTCTGCTTCTCCATCCTCTGCCTGAGGCAGGAGCAATGCAGTTCTTGTCTGCCCAGCCTTGCCTGCGGTGCCAAGCAGCTTTCAGCTGTGCAGAGTGCCTTGGCAGGGTGCAGAGCAGCAGATGATTTGCAAGTGGCATCTGACAGCCAGGGAGAACTGAGATTAGGCTGCCTAAAACCTGCGTGGGATAGGACCAAAGGAACAAGTCATCAATGCAACTTTTGGCACCAGGAGTATATAGCACTCACTGCTGATCATTTGAACTGTTTCAAAGGTCTCTCCATTTATCTTTGTGCTGCAGAGAGGCACATTGTCTTGCAGGTTGATGAGGTTCAGAGCTGCGCCAATGAGGAGTTAGGCCCACTGCCCTGGAAGGGATGGCTTTCAGACGAGACACACAAGGTCTCTCCCATTTATAGCCACAGGAGATGCAATACCATTCTAATGGGAGCTATTATAGTTCTCGAATAGAGAATGTAACCAAGACGGGGGGAAAAAAAGGCGAATTAACTTTGGAAAGAAAGTGGTGAAATGCACCGGTCATGGGAGGGGTTAGGACAGGGGGCTTTTTTTCTTCATATGTTTGAATTAAGATGGAAGGAGCACTAGCAAGTGTGAAGATAACTCCAGCAGGGACAGACAGGGATGGGGGGGAGCTTTTCTAGCTCTTATTTTTGGGTTGCAGCAAAGCGAGCTGTGAGATCCCTGCCTGCATTAACTTGGGTGGCTGCACCAGCCTGTGTTAAAAGGAGGTGAACATAATATAATGGAGTTCAACTTTGTTTTTGTGCTGTGTGGTTTATTCAGGAGGATTACAGGCGCTTTTCAGCCTGTTACCACCTGGAGAGACAAATACAAGGGAGCGCTGGCCAGAATAGGCTGCCCGTGGAGCAGCCATAGATCTGTGATAGCCAAAGTTGCTGAAGGTTAAAAATGATGTGGCCAGAATCCAGGACAGGGGCAATTGCAGGAGGACATGTTGGCCATGCATGGCCAGTGGAGCAGAGCAAAAAGGCTTGGAGTTGCGCACTGAAGCAAGCCCAGGGGGGCTGTTAGCTGTGTTGAGGCCCTTTGTGTGATACAGCTGCAAAAGCAAGCTTTAATAAGACCTCTTTTAAGTAAACCATCTCTTGGTATTTTGTTTTCTTTGGAGGGAAAGAGGGAAATCCCATCAGGAGTAAACACGTGGAGAAGCTCAAGACTAACAGCACTGGGTTACAGATGAGTATCGGCAAGCGAAAGAAGCCTTCTGTGCACATTTGCTGCTGCGAGTACCATTGCTGCTGAGGGCACAACAGCAGATGTGTTCACTGTAGGTGAATTCCAGAAACTGGAGGCATCTCTTTGCCTGTGGCTGCTCTGGATGCAAGGGCTCTTCCATCGAAGCAGGGACCCTGGTTTGATGAATGTTTAGCTGGGTCTGCTTCTTTTGGAAGATTTAACTTTCAGTTTATTACAAACGTGAGCTTGGTGGCAACCAACACAAAGGTTACTTTAAAGGGTTTATCATTAACGCAGCTTCATTAGGAGTGTGCATCCTTGATTTGATACTCTTACAGTCTCCTTGGAGCTCTGCTGCCAAGGGCAGGCGAGGTAGGAAGTGGAGCAAACAACACCAAACACTACCTGGGGATGATGCTATCGAATGCTGCATCCATTCAAAGGGCTCGTTGAGCAAACACATCATCTGGGGCAGTGCTCATCTGTCAGGCCTCGTGTTGGGTGTGTGATGAAGGTGGGCTGCCCAGCTGCAGACTGAGCTCCCCTTGGCCCCGCAGCAGGAATTTTCTTGCATGCCAGGGACCTCCAGGCAAGGGTTTCCTGATTCCTGACTGTGATGCTGTGCCGTTCCCTGGACATCATCCCATCCCTGATGTGGGACACAACCACCCAACAGGTGGGTCAAACAACAGATCCAATGTGAAATGACCTGGCAAAAGTAAAGAATAAAAAAGAGAAGAGAAGAGAAGAGAAGAGAAGAGAAGAGAAGAGAAGAGAAGAGAAGAGAAGAGAAGAGAAGAGAAGAGAAGAGAAGAGAAGAGAAGAGAGGAGAACTTTGTTTCTCAGCTGAGACAATCCTAACTGCTGTAGTAATACCCTCCATTGGCACAGAGCGACACACATCACCCTGCAATCGTCCAAGTAGGCAGCTGAAGCATTACCAGGGCACCATATGGGTCCTGGTCCCTCTGTCCCCTCTGGGGTAGGACCACACTCTGCTGCAGTGGCCTGGACCACATCAGGGCCAGGATAACACCATGCAGGACTGCAAGGCCAAGTTGTGCATTGGGAGTGATCTGCCGCATGCCACTGATTTTAATGCAGGCAAAAAATGTATACCAGGGACTGTTAGTTAGGGAAAACACCCAAGCAGCATTGAACAGTGAGCACTTATCCTACAGCACTCACACCACTGCTCCCAGAAACACCCCATCCTTGGTGTCCTTCAAGTTCATGTATTTTCTTCACTGGCTGTCTCATCTGAAATGGTCTTATATGTGCTACTGGCTCCAGCACTGCTTTCCCTGCATACTAGGAAAGATGTCCTGGGATGAGCGGGAGATGCAGTATGGAAGGTCCCACCCAGGATGGGTGGTCCAGCTGTACCAAGGCTGGATCCTGGTGAACAGCACCAGCTCAGCTTACATCTGCAGATGGCTCAGCATGCAGCTGCAGGAGATACTCCCATTTCAGATTACTAGTGTTGGTTTAGTTTAGCTTGTCAACAAAAGCAATAAATAAATCCTGCTCCCCAAAAGATGCAGCTGGAAAGAATCTACTTTGCTGCTTTCTATGGGAGAAAAGGGCTTTCTCCCTCTAGGGGGGCATGCTTGGCCATAGGTCAAGAAGATTTCAGCCTCCTATAGCCTACAGTCATGAGAGAGAGTTTCAGGCTGATAGCCCATGTTTGCTTTTGCGAGGCAAAGTCACCGTTATCCTCCTACTGAAGAAGAGCTCATGTGACTTGGCTGTGACTTGAGCTTCCCAGTTCTTTCAGGTGAAAACAGCCGTTTTCCCAAGGGAGGCAGCAAGCATCCTACTGCTGACTGCCAGGACATGAGTCCAACCTGCTATGCAACAGCCAGAAAACACTTTGAGGGCCAAATTTGAGCCCATAAGGACTTAAAAGATCTTCAACTTCAACTTCATGTAAAGCTAAGAATCCCCTTTACCTCTTAGTGGGGGCTTGGTGGCAACCTTGCTCTAACACCCTTTAGGGTGAGTCTTGCTCCTGCTCCCTCCCGCTCATCCCAATGTCAGGACAAGATGAGATTTCAGGGGGTGCCGAGGGTTCGTTTTCCTTCTCTGCAGTCCCTGTTCTTGTGGTTTCTGGAGACATTGTTTCCTAATGTAGGAACATTCCTTTAGGCCCTGAGCGTTCCCTGACATCAGCGCGGATGCAGCACACTGGAGCAGCCGTGCGCTTTGCAAACATCTGGGATCCTAGGAAATGCCGCATGTCCCTGCCCAGGCTCGGCTGTCTGTTAACGCTTATAAAATGATGTTTATTTCCTGCCGTGAGGATCAGGCTTCAGCTCAGGGTTATTTCCAGGGCTGCAGCAAGCTCTGTGCCAGCAATGCAAACTGTGGCAAACAAACACTTAAAAGCCTTGTGTGCAGCAATGGGCAAACCACAGACACTTCAGAGGTTTGGCTGGCGGAACTGGTCACCCAGAGGAAGGTGAAGGAAACCAATGTGCGCTGCAGCTGCTGCAAGCAGGGGCTGTGCTGGGGAATATGGTTCTGCTGTGCTCCAAGGCCACCGGCAGCAAGGTGATGCCTTGCCCGGGTGGGACATCTGGGCATCAGCGGAGAGGTGGTCCATAAGACAGACTGGTACAGAAATGTGGCCAAAAATTACTACAGGAGGGATTTAGCCCTTCTGCCTCCACCGCAGCCAGACTCTTGGGAGCCGAGGAGATATTTGTGGGTGTCCCCAGAAGTTTCAGGCTGGCTTTAGTGTGCACACAGGCAGAGGAAGGTTTGTACATGAGAGTGCTCTGGGAGCCCCCTGGGCCACAGTCTCTTCTGGGTGTGTTTCAGGAGGTGAGTTTGCCCTGCGTGATGCTCTTGCCCCTCCAGGGATCCCTATTCCTGTGCTCCAGGCAGCGGAGTCGAGAGTAGGAGAGCAGCCACAGCCGCCAACCGAGGCCAAGCTGGGAAACTGCGAGAGCTTCCCTGGCTGGAGTTGCACTTAACTCCAGCTTGCTTCCCCTTCCTTGCCAAAGCATCTGCTGTCCTCCCTCCTGCTTCCCACCAGTATTTCAGGCTATAGAATTTTATTATCTGAACTTCCCCAATCCAAATTCTGCTTAGGGTGACTTAATTTCACTCCTCTAGTCACCTTGAGGAGCCCTTGACCTTGCCATGCCCTCTCTCAAGTTAAAAAATAAATGAAATGCTGCATTTTGAAAATGTCCAAAGGGGTATTTCCAATAACCTAGCAGGAAAATTAGCTTTTCTTTAGATCTGAAAGCCTTCACCATGATGTTATGAACAGCTCCAACTATTCCCAAGCTGTATTTATCAGTCAGAAGTTGGTTTTGGCTGGAAAATGCCCCCTGGCTGCATCGGGAGCCTGTGGCCTTGAGGTTCCTTGGTCTGTGTCCTGTGTCAATCTCTGTGGTCAGTGATGGGGCACTGTGAATTTGCAAATTGTGCTCTAACTGCTACAAATCCTTGAAGCCAAGTGATGAGCTCTGCCAAGGAGGAGCCTTTGGGAGGATCCACAGACAGGGTAGCTGCTGGGACTGAGCAGATAGGGTGAACTCTGCTGCATAGCAGATCTTTTAGCTATCTTGGAGCCAGTAGAGGTATGTCACCATGGCAGATGATGTTGGGACACATCTCGCCCTTCCCCATGCAGCTATCATTGAGGTTGCAACATGGGTATTGAAGTCAGAGATGGAAATGGAAGAAAACACCGAAACTCCCAAGTTATACTGCACTTAGACTGTAATCTCTGTCTCTATTGGTATGTTAAGTAGAGGGGGGTGAGTACTGTGGGGCATTGGACTGGGTGCTGGTGTACTGGTGTAGACTATAGCACAGCAGAGAACACATCCACTTCAGGTCATGGCAACACGAGGATTCCTGGCCGTTCCTTCTCCTTATTCTCCCACTGTAAACCCACCTTATCTGCCCAGTTTGGCAGCAAGACACATGGGAAGACTTTCATCCCACTCGTGTTGCAGCACAGATCAGAAATCCAAACAGTTCCACAAGATTCCAGGTTGGAACAGGAAGGACAAGTGAGGGGGTCCTGCGCGTGGACAGTTCCTTCTCAAAGAGGTGAAAACGGAGGGCTGGAGGACCTGAAGTTAGAAGCATGAGCCAACCCCGCTGCTGTCAGAAGCCCAGCCACAACATGGCCAGGCACTCTGTGTTCAGTTCGAATGAGCTCGGCATCTGCAAGGCCAAGGGCAGCTTCGTATCGTGCGGAATCAGGTCTTCCCATAATATGCGTTGCTATGGAAAACTTCACGATGGGCCCTGTGAAACAACTGGGACTCGTTCTGTGGCCACGCTGGAATGCACGAATCAGGAGTTGTTTTGAGGTCAAAAAGGAATAAGTCTTTTGCAGACAATTGATGTTGTTATTAAAAACATCCACGAGAGAGAGGGGGTGGGAGGGAGGTCCTCTTTCCTGTTTGGGAAATATTTTCTCACTGCACCCATCAGGCAAAGGAATTCTGCATGAAAAATGAATTAAAAAAAAAAAGTTGCCGGGGCACACGCGCCTGAAAATGAATCATAGCAGGATCAGAGGTTTGGCTCAATGCAGCATCCAAGACTCCAGAGCAGAGGCTAAATTAAAATGCAGGAGTCCTTCCTGTCAGCCAGTTGCTGTAGCTAGAGGAAATGCAGTTTCCTTAGAAGAAATGCAATCTCCTCTCCACAATACTTCAGCAAAATTCATGAACTTCAGCTGGAGCCTGGGGGAGGTCTCCCACCAAGATGGACTTGCTGTTAGCAAGCACAGCAGCAAGGACTGCAGGAAAGTGGGGATTGCTTCAAAAAAGAGTATAAACCCCAAATTAATGGATTAATCCTGTCACCCTGCCCTGCACAGCATTAATCTTCTAGCTCTAGGCTAGCAGCTTTTCCAGCTGCATCCCAGAGCAGTAGCATCTCACTCCAGATGTGACCAGATAAAAGTAGCTGTGGCACCATCTGTGTGGCACTATGTCCACCCTCTTGCTGCGAGAAGCAAATCAAGACGTCCAGCTCGTTTGTGCTGCTTGGTCCTCTGAACTTTGCTGGCCTTGGACCAGCTTTCCCACACAGCTTCCATGCATGACTGGGAGTCAAGCATCCAGAGACCATTCCCACTGGGAAGTTTAGATGGAGAAGGCAATGGATGAAGGGAGTCCACCAGGATAGACTGTGCTGGAAAGCCTCACTGATAGGTCAAATTTAAGTTATAGATATAACTTTAGGGTGCTTTTGGAAGGGAATATATTTGGGACTGACTTAATTCCTTTATAAATCTTGGCCATGCTCAGGCCACCCCATGATCATGCAAGTACGTTGTTTCACTCTTCTTTGCACTGGACTTGCTGCTTATTGCTGCCTGAGCTCTGGAGCAATAACACCTTCTAGGCCAACATCTCCCCTCACCACCATAGTGATGGTCACGGGCCCTGTATCAGGCCAAGATTCAAGACCAAAGTCCTCTCCAGGTGGAGAGCTGGATGATTTTAGAGACAAAGCAGTCCATCTCTTCGCCTGGATTAACACAGACCCATCTCAGAGCATTGTACTGGACATCCTCAGTGCTGTGTGGGGAAGGTAGGAGCTGTGGGACTCAGCTCTCCAGGCAGACTGCCCTTTTACAAATGGAAAGTCTGGTGGATTTGCTGGGGATGTCGCTGCTGTAGCTCCAGTGAACTGCTTTGAAACGTTCCAGATCTGCAAACTATGTCAGGGGCACTCTAAGCTGTGGAGCTAATTGCCTGTGATAAGCTAATTAAAGGGGGCTGATAAAATCTACCGAGGATCTCAGGAGTGTGAAAAAGTAACGGCCTCCTCGAAGACAGGAGCCCACTTAGACCCCCGTATCACTCACCCTCCTCCTCCCCAGTCATTGAAAACTTGTCAACACCTCTGCTGGGGCCTGGACTGTCTCATCCTCATCTGTCCATCCCTTCCTTGTGGGTCTTTGGACAGTCACCTTGTGGTTACACGTGTGAGATGTTGGCATGGAGTTTCATAGCTGCATAGTGCTTTAACTAGTGGTTACCAGAGAACTTGGGAAGCATTGGTGGCATGGGGCGAGGAGATGGGTGACAGCATCCTGCTCCCAGGAGATCCCAGAGAGGATGGAATAGAGCTGGCTAAAGATACTTAAATACCCACCTCCTTGGTTTCCTCTCTTAGGAACCTTGAGCCTCTGTGATTAGATGGTGATCTTTTCTGTGCCTTGTTTCCCCCCTCCACAAAAGTGGATGTAACTGTGCCCTGATGTGGGGAGATGACAGCAGGATTTGTTAGCACCAGAGCATACAAGAGTATAAGACGGCATTCATCAGGAATGATGGATGATAGGGTAATACGTCTACGACTGCAGCAGCTACTTCCATGGATCTCTTGCATGGAGAGGATCCTGTGCTTGCTCCGTCGCTGTGCTGACCCTCTGAGATCCACTCCAGCCCAGGCAGCAATCACTGTTTTTAGCCTAGAGCCTGTTTCAGAGCTACCATTAACAGTAGCACTGCTGCTCTGATAAGACAGGATAAGCCTGTCTGCTTTTGATAAAAAAAAATCTCCAGGAGAGCAAAACACCCGGGGGTAATCCTGGAGTGGTGCTGCCCTGGCCTGGGTCATGACTGTGCAGAGCAGAAAGAAAACCTGCTTGTTCTGACACCTCCTGCAAACACTTCCATGTCCGCAGAAATGGGAGTGCCAATCAGGCACATAAGTCAGAGGTTTCCTTCTTTATTTGATGCGCTGATAATGCAGGCAACCATAAGATAGTGCTGTTTGCCCAGGGCGTAGCTGTGGCCTCAAAGGAGAGCCCACAGTGGAGAGCAGACAGGCACAGTGGGCTCTCCACAGCTGCTGCAGACATCCAGATCACAGCACTGGATCCAGGAAGATGAGAAAGCAAGGAGGAAATCCCATCACCCTTTACCTTAGCCAGGGCTGGCCCCATCACAGGGACGTGCAGTGCAGGAACCCAAGGAAACACCATGAGGTACTTGAGGTAGCAAGCTGAGAACTGGCAGCTCAGTGCAGCTCCTGAGAAGTGAGAGCAGAGCTGGGTCCAGCACCTAGTGCTTGCTTGCTCAGGCTGTGCCTATCCTCGTCGTCGGTGCAGAGCTGGTCCTGTGGACATGACGGTTCTGCAGTCAAGAGTGAGTGCTGGAGCAATGGGAGGTAGGAATGATAATGCCAAGGAGGAAAGAGGGATGCACAGAACTAGAGACCCACCAGATTCACATCTCCACAGCCAAGCACAGCACATACTTGTGCCTGCTCTGAGGGAGGAGGATTTGGGATCTGAACACTGTGGGTTTGCCCAGGACTGAGATGGTTGTGAAATTCTCGGGCTGATAGGAGAGCAAAAAGGGCAGAGCAAGAGGAGCAGGTACAACATATGTGGGAGATGGGCTTCCCAGCTTCCTACAGCCCATATCACTATAGGCACCACCCAACCCAGGAATGATTAAATGGGGATTAATTTGCAGCAGTCTAATGCATTTTATTAGCATAATAAGCGGGTGATGTGTTGGTGCTTAGCCCCAGGCTGCCAGAATAATGCTTTCCGTGTACACATGTGCCTCAGCTAGCGTTTTGCAGGCAAGCCCCCACAGCTGGCAAGTATAAGAGGAACCAGCCCCTTGCTACACACAGTGTGACCCCTTGTCCTACAGCAGCAAAGGGAGACCTGTGACCCCAGCAAAAGCCTTTTGCAGGGGACATTTCCCTAGGAAAGGCCAATGTTCAGAGAGTCTTGAAGCCAGTCAGATGCCCAGGCTGTTTCTTCTGTTTGAGGAAGGCTTGGCACGAGTGGCACGAGTCCCTTTGCTTCAGACCACTTTGCCCAGCAGCTGGAGCATCGTGGCTGGGACGCTTGAGGTAGGTGCCCCAGCCCAGGCAGCCTCTTGCCTCCCAGGACAGATGTTGAGGCAGGATGGTTGGGGAATGAGCAGCCCATAGATCTCTCTTGGGACACGGGTAGCCAGGGAAGGAGCGTGGCCTGTGACCTAACCCAGCACTCACTGTGACAGGGAGGCAGGACAAGCACTTGGTCCCATGCGGTGAGGTGAAAACAAGTGTGCTGATCTGCCAGCTGCTCCCCTGAGCCCAGCCAAGCAGAGAAATCAAAACCCTTCCCAAGAGCTGTCCTCTGTCAAGCTTGGGTTACTGCCTGGCACGTTGAGTGGTGGAGCTGAGGTTTGTAACTCATGGGGAAGGGAAGCAGGCTGTGATAAGCACTGCCAAAGCTGATGGGGAGCAGAATGCCGCAGGGAGTATTTGCCAGGCACCCCTGTAGACATGGACAAGACCCATTCCCAAACAGGTCACGAAATTTTCTGTATGGGGACAACAGATACATCAAGGTAATGCTGCTCCATTGTGAATCCCTCTCCTTGTGGCTTTTGTCCATACTTTAATGCATCACAGTTCACATAGTGACAGGTGTTGTCTGCAGGACTTTGCTGTCTCCAGCAAGGATGTTGTCTCCTGGGCAGGAGGTCCTCTTGTGCCTGCTGAATATGAAGCCTGGTAGGGCATAAATGCAATGGTCACTTGCACAGGGTAGCTGCCCCCGGTGCAACAGGGGATGAGGCAATGCAGTGCTCTGCTGCTGCTCCCGGCACAGAGGAGCTGATGGCAAAGCTGACTGCTGGGAAAGGAGGACATGATCATTGAAAGGTGAAAGCTGCTGATTGAGCCTCTGAAGCAAAATCCTGCTAGACCCTGTCTTCAGAAAGGTGTTTTTTGAGCCAGACTGCTCCCCCAGGAAACCGCTCTAGAACTTACTGAGTCTCTCCATTCAAACTAGTGCCTGCAGAAGCCCTTGGGAGACCAGGGAAGCATCCTGCTAATGCTTTGTAGAGCAATGTGTTCTCTCCCTGCCTCGTCCTGTGGCACAACCTGTGTTGGAACACTTGGCTTCTGTCTGCTGTCACTTTCCTGTCTGTAAAGTGAGAGCTGGCATACGGGTTCGGCTCTGGGAAAAGGAGATAGATATTGCCCATAGCAAGGGTCACCCCTATGCTGATGTTTACAGCCTATGGTTGCTTCATTGGGCCACAGGGTCTGGGCAGTGACAAGGGGAAGTGCCAGAGGGATGGTGGCAAAGGTGATCCAAGTGCTACCAGGACTGTGTGTCACTGCCACAGGTTGTCAGTTGGCTACAGTTAGTCCATGACTTCAACTTCAACCATGAAGATGAAACTCCTTTTTTGGGGTGGGCACCATCCAGAGATCTAAGTGTAACTTCCCAGCCTGTCCCCATGAGCTGCACAATAGACACATAACCTGAGCAACGCGAAATTGCTGGGAGGTGACCAGTCACCTATATTACAGGGCTTCTCAAAATGCTTTTGCCCTCAGTTCCCTTTGATGGAAGATCTGGCTGGTGCTGGTTGAACAATTTCCCTAGTCTGCTCCCAATGAGATTGGGAAATGATGGAGGGTTAAAGCAACACGCTGCGTTCTCGAGCACACTCTGTTTGTTTTTAAACAAGAGCTTGGCACAGCCCGACCTCACAGGCAGTTGAGTTAACACAACCAGAGCAACAGTGACTGGGCACACGAGTGGCGTGGTTTGAAATTGGGTCTGCCCTGGAGGAATTGCAGCCTGAGCTGGCTAGTTTCAGGCTGCTTTGCACAGCTTTCAGCTCTCAGTTGTGAGATAGTCATAGCCAAGTTTGCCATTTCCTTGGGGCAATTACAGAAGCAGAGATGAGATTGTTTGTATTCTCGGTCCTTTTAGTTGTAATAGCAACTCTGGAAGCTTTTCACTCTTTGCTGCATCCGTTGCATTATCAGGCCCATTGCATTTCAAATAACCTTTGCTCTGAATGTGTTGGTTCTTTCAATATCTGTTTCTGCTGTGACTTTAACCCTCAAGTGGCTGATACTTCCCTGCACTGGAAGTGTGGGAAGGCTTATGAGAAATTGTCTTGGGCAGGGGCTTACCCTGGGATAGCAATGCCTTGTGTGCAGGATGCTCTGGCTCCCCCTGCTTCATCCCAGCTGGGTCTGGGACAGGGCCCCAGGTCATGCTTCACTTTTTAGCTGTTGGGCTGTGATTTTAAGAAAGAAATGCAAAAGTGTTTGGAGAGGTAGAGCTGAGGACAAGAACTTCGGGACTGAGATGCTGATTTGGTACCTTGAAAATCATCCTCCACCTTGCAGAAGTTCATAGCTGCCTAATGTCCAAAGTGGACTCCTAGGAGGAAAGCACTGACCTGGGGTAAGAAGCTAGGGAAAGTCTTTTTGCAAAGCACAAGCTCCACAGCGGTCATAGGAAAGCTGCTGTATCCAGTAAGACAGAAACCACAAAGGCCAACAGTCTAAATAGATAAATTGTTCCCAAGTGGATTCCCCTTGGGCTCCAAATAAACATCAACACTTAGTAAGTACCTCTGAGCTCAGTTCAGCAGACAGTGCAAGGCTGACTGCTGTGTACTTTCTCTGATAACCTGTGGGTTGGAGGGTGAGTTCTCCCATCAGCTCTGGCTTTAGGAATGGCACCTGGGTGGTGTACAGGATACAAACCATTTCTTTCAAAGTATTTACAAACTCAGAAGCTGGATTTGGATGATGTAGTTAATAAGAAAGCATGTGGCTGCCTAGGTCTCCCAGATTGAAATGAAAAGTCTGCTTCTTGCACTTCTTGACATTTCCTTTCTAAAAAAAAAAGTTATTTTCAGGCTTAAGCATACCTGTAAATCTCCTGCATAATACCTTATTTCAGAAAAAAATCTTTTGGTCAAGTTCTCAACTAATGAAGAAAGAGAGACTCCTACTACATCACTGAGAACATGCCCATTCACGTAATTCTCAGTATGATCATTCTGGGACCCAAACACGGGTGCCATGCACCAATTCCAATATGAAATGCAGGACACACTGGCATGAGCTCATCTGGCTGAGTCCCTTACTATCTCTTCATCAGCACAGATGCAAGGTCCAACTGGAGATCTTGTTCCACTCCTTAGAGAAGGTGCCTCATGGCCCTGTTCAACACAGGCTCATGAACTGTCTATGAGACTCAAGCCTTCATCTCCATCCCCATTGACTACTGATGGATAGTCAACTGCCTGAAGGCTTTGAAGGAGTCATTGAAAGTTAATGCAAATGTCCCAGGGGATTCAAAGCATGGACATGCAAATCACTGGGGCCTCACTGTCTGAAAACAGCCGTTCGCCATGTGTGTCAGTTAGCAATGGGAAGATGTGATTAGAGATTGTTAAAATCTGGCTTTTAGTCTGAACATCTTAGAGCTGTGTATCACCCAGGAATAAATCTTGCTCTTTATCCTGATTCTTCCTGTCAGGCCAGAAATATCATGTAGACTGCCTGGAAATACCTGGTAAAATTTGGGTTCTTCAGTCTAATCTGGAACTAATAACTATGGAAGCACTTACAAAAATATCTCCCTTGCCTGAAAGTAAAAAAAAAAAAAAAAAAAAAAAAAGTATATCATACCACATTCAGACAGGTTCACATTATCAGTTAAGTCATGAGTTGTGTCTCTCACCATTGAAGCCAGCTCCCGTGGCGTAAGAAGCTGGAAGGGTGGATAGGGAGCCACTGTAACTGTTGGACTTTTGAAGGAGTATCATGCTATTAAAAAAGGCTTTGGTCTCACAGAACTGGAGCTAAGTTAGTCTCACAGAACTGGAGCTAAATTAGATTACTGTGGATATTGACAAAATAATCCCCAGTAGCTGATCTGAGAGGACCCATTCTTTCCTCTTCTTGGGTATGATCTACAAGAGGCTCTGGACTTTTTCAATGTATCTGTTCTCAAAACCACAGGACAGCACAGTCATTTCAAAGCGCTAGTTCTGGACTTTCCCCGCTGTGTGCTGGCCAGTTTTGACAGCTGGCTCAAGGTGCTGGTGGGCAGTTGGAGGTGCCTGGCTTAGTCATATCCTCAGCTTGAGTGAGGGCAAATCTCCAAATCACATTCATAGGCTGGATATCTCAGATGCTGACATTCAGCATTTGCTTTTCCTCTTTGGTCCTTAGCAACTTTGAAAGTTCACTCTTCCTGCTAACACTCCTGCTAGTAAACCAGGTTGCTTGGGAAGTCTGGTCTACAGAGGCAATTTGTTTATATAAAGAGCACTGCTGGACTAGAATAGCTCAGCAGTTGCTAATGCCCACTGCATGCAGCCCATCTCTGTGCTCATCACTGTACTATGTGAGCACCCACTAGCAGGACTAATGTTTGTCACTGTCTGTTGGTGCTCTCCAGGGCCTGGAGTGCAAGCAAGAGGGACGAGGACCCACAGACATCCTTCTAACAGGACTCTGCCCCTCCTCCTGACACACAGCTCCTATGTCTTCCCACCTCATTCATTTCCAGCTGAGTGTGTTTCTTCAGGCCACTCTCAATTTATCCAGATACCTAGGGTCTCCCTATCCCTAATCCCAGTTGTCTCCAGATCTCCAGATCCATCCAAGACAATGCTCCCTGGCCAGCCACCCTTTCCTGGCACTTAACACTTTGGCTGATCTCTCCCTCTCCACCCCATCCTGTCTCTACAGGCTCTGTTTTGAGCTTAGCTTAGCCAGTAAAAATAAAACACTCGGGGAATTTAGCAGCAAAACTCAGTTTTGATTGAGCACATGTCCCATTTTTCAGCAACTTACAAACTCAGTTGAATTAATCAGGTCTTCTTAGAGACAGTGAAAAGCACATCCCTACCAAGGAGCAGTGTTTTTCTTCTTAAGTCTTGGCTTCAAATATAAGGCTGATAAATTTTCTTTAAGGAAAGAAATCCCCAAGTGTGTTAGCATTGGCGCAACACTGTATTTTTCACTAGCCTTGTTTCTCATTAGCAGTTGAAACATTTTAGCAGGAAGTTTTCCAGAATTATTCGTTCTGAGTCAGACATTCGGTTCCAAATGTTTTAGCCCAAACAGTGAGTTTGGCATTTTTTATGTGAAAGCAAACAAGGGTCTTATCATTGGAAATCTCGGGCAGGAGTAAGTGTTGCTGTTACCAACTTGAAGTCTACTATTGCAAAGTGTTCTCACATCCTTCAGAACCAAAGTCAATAAGGGGAATATTTCCAGGACCTCCTGGGAGGAGCATGGAACCCTCAGGAACAAGTCTGGAGGAGGTGGACAGGACCAGAATTTCTCTGCTGATGTCATTTCTACCTGGAATTGCCATTCCTTGGTTGTAGGGTTTTTTTTTTTTTTTTTTTTTTTTTTTTTTTTTTTTTTTTTTTTTTGTCTCATGCCTCCAAATCTTTTCTCCTAAAGCATAGGGCTAGTCAGAGGGCTAGTAGATTCTTCTGCAAAGCTTTGGCCCCAAACCAAACTCAAGGAATGCTCAGGGGTGAATCAGCAAAAACAGGGCTTTCTTTCATCAGCTCCTTTCTGCTGCAGACTGGATTTGGGGATTTGGGGCTAAGGTTTCAAAGATGATGCCAAAATATAGCTGTGCGTTATGTGGTGTGTTTTCACACTTTCCTCCATCTCTTTGCTCTGTCAGGAGGACACAGGACCTAGCACAGACTCTTTGTCTCCCTCTCCCAGCTGCAATACACTGATGGATTTCCCCTTTGATGGACTAGCTCAAGCAAACCAAACCTATCCCCAATCCTCCTCGATATGCAGACTTAACAGCACATGCAAATAAATTTTCCCAAGCAAACATTTTCGTTTGGTGTCAGTCAGCTGGGTCTGTGGCTAACAGCACCAAGCTATGGTGGGAGAGCTCTGCCTTGGCCCTGCAGCCCTAGTGGCTGGTCTGTGAGCAAGCTCCTGTGAGCTTGCCCTGCAAGCAGGGATGGATTCAGTCACTCAGCTGCAAGGGTGATGTGCAGTTCCAGTGCTGATGACTCTGACGGCTCCAATGACCATGCACTGGCAGTATCACGGAATGCTTCACTCCTACCATGGCCTGTGTTCATCCACGCCCTTCTGTTTTGCTGCAATAGATATGAATATAAATCCCACTCTCCAGCTCGGAGGTGAGCATATTTGTGAGACACCATGGCTCTGCTCTGATTTCATGCCTGGCAGCTACCAAATCTTCCAACAAACCAACCAAATGACACTGGGCCTGAAAGGACACAATGCTTTAGGGGATCAAGGGAACCACCCTGACTTGTCTATAGGGGTTTTCCCTTTATCTCCTCATTTTAGTGAGCAGACAGGTCTGTGCAGGGCCTGGCTCCTCAACCTCCATTCCACACCTCACTTTATTTCGAGGGTGGAAAAAAAATCCCTTCAAAAGATAAAAAGAAAATCCAGGCGTATTTTCAGGACTAGGGAATCCATGGGCCTTCCTCCTGTGCTGCTCTGAGTTAGGAAAGAGGCTCCTGGCAGAAGTGGGTTTCAGCAGCAAACTGGGTGGTAAGTCCCTATCTGCACCAGGCTATTGGGGACACAAAGACAAGACATGCAAAGCTTGCTCCTGTAGGAAAGTAACCATGCCTGAGGCTGAACTAGTGTNAAAAAAAAAAAAAAAAAAAAAAAAAAAAAAAAAAAAAAAAAAAAAAAAAAAAAAAAAAAAAAAAAAAAAAAAAAAAAAAAAAAAAAAGATATCTGGAAGAGAATACTTTTAAGGAGACTGATTCTACTCATAAATTCAAGTCAAACTTAGAGATGAGATTACTTTCCGCCCCCGGGCTTCCTCTATCCTCTCTCTTCCATTTCCTTCCCCTTTTCCCCAAATTATTGTTCATAAAAATTAAAACAAAATGTGCTGAGGTTTTTGCTTGTTTAAAAAAAAAAGTGATTTTAATTTCAAAAATTGCCAACATATAAGTTTTGAGAGGGTGGGGTCTTTTGAAAGAGTAGGATCTTTTGAAAGGGCAGGCTCGAAGCATTGTCATTGCTGAATGAAAACCGCAGAGAGGAATGTGTCCTGGGAGATGCAGGGCCATGGATGCGGGGCCTGGGGGACATCGTGACAGCAAAAAAGACCGTGACTACAGCTTCCATCACACATCTCCAGCCTGCTCCTCTGTGTCAGATATCTCCTTTCATTCTTGCACATGGAAAACCCTACCTGTGTTGATCTTCTATGAATTAATTTGACCAAGATCAAAACCTTTTTTTTAATGAAGAGATATTGCTGCTGATGTTTCTTTGACAGGCTCCATACCACAGCTCTCCTCTTTTCAGATCTAGCCTTCTCTATGCTTCTAAACATCTGCATTTAACTGATACCTGGTTGTTCATATCAGAGCCTAGCAGTCCAGGTAGGGACTGTTTGATGAAGGTATGTACATCTGTGCACAATAAAATCAGCATACAAAAGGCGAATGAAGTCCTTGGCAAAATAAGAGAACAAAAGGAGCAGGAGACAGCAGCACCGAGCTCAGTGCAAAGCAGTCGGAGCCAAAACATTTCATCAGAGATTTCCCAGCACCTGGCAAATGGTCTGCTCCCAGCCAGCTCTGCTCCGTGTCTGCAGACCATGCAGATGCATCTTCTGTGCTGGGTGAAAAGAATAGCCTGAGGAGCACTGGGGATGTTGATGCTGGGATGTGATTCTATTATAGCCACCAAAGACTCGTTTGTAGAAAGAAAGGATGGGTCACTGAAGAGCCACTTAGGATAGTGGGGAAATTCAAAACATGAAGCAGTGTCTGGAAATTAAAGCCAGGCCAATTCATGTTAGAAACAAGGCAAAATGCTTTAGCACAGTGGGTGATTAACCATTGGACTAGGGGAAAGGCGGGTGGTAGCCTCATTTCCTGAGTGCCTCATGCCCAGGCTCGGTGCAGCTCCACAAAACATGCTGGGGCAGAGCACAAGGAGAGTCCTGCATGCATGAGTATCTCTTACAGTCAGATGTGGGACCTAGGGGTAACAGCAGGTATCACTGTGCTGCTGGATCTGTGAAACCCAGCTCTGGTGAACCCCAGATATTGCCTCCATCGAGCATCTCCGAGCTCCTGCCACTTGTCTTCTCTGAGCTGTAGTACCGGTGCGACGGATCCTATCATGTCACAGCCTTGTCCCCAGCAAGGATCTTTCCTATGCCTGGATGGGCAGTCAGACCAAACCTCTCCCACTGGGCACCTGTAAGGACATCAGGTTAGAGACTTACCTGACTGTTAGTGTTGACTGATGGCAGACAGGACACAGAACCTGAGTATTCAGGGCTCAGGCACTTAGGGATAGGATGGGAGAGAATAATTTTGATTAAATCTAGTCTCCTTGAGCCAGTTTGGCCCATGCTTTCTGCACAAATATGTGCATTCAAAAGAAGGATTAAAAAGCATCCATGTACCTGGGATTAAGAGAGGATCTCCATCTGCCTGGTGCCCAGCAAAGTGCCCTGGTGATGACAGAAAGCATCAGGAAGAAGAGCATTTTATATGTTCTAGAATGAGATTAGTTTCTACGCTGATTGAAAAATGTGTATCTGCTAGCTAGAAGGAAGAACCAAGTCTTCCATGAGTTCATGAATCTCCGTGGATAAGTATCTCCTCATGTTTGTCAACTGGGACTAGTTCCTGTGGTTTGTAGTTCTTAAGATATAGTTTTCAGCGACTCTCAAGTCTTTGAACAATGGAGATGTGTCTGCAGGGTTTGAGACCTGTATCTGGGATGACAGACCTTCCAATTGGGGAACTTCTTTGCTTCCTTTTTCAAAGCCAAGTCCTGAAGCTGGTGCCTCTGAGGATAAAGGTTGTTGTCTTGTCAGCTACCTACAGCTGGGAGGATTTCTGGGCTGTTGCCTCCACATCACAGCCACCATCCTCCTCTCATCAGGACAAAACTTGCAGTGAAGCCACTAGCCTGAAATAAGTCTTCAGTTCTCACTACAGCTGTATCCTTGCTGCATGATCCAAGAAAATGGTTTAATATGAGTATCTTGGTTTCTCTTTTGTAAAAATAGAAAAGGTGCTTTAAATGAGTCACCACCTCCTTTCTGCAGGCTTAGATCATAAGCTGTGCAGGGCAAGAATCATTTCTAATCCTCTACTTGCACAGAAGTTAGTGCCACAGAACTGTGGTGCTGGCAGGGGCTACTCAGCACGCCACAAGAAAAGGAAAATACCATAGCTGAGCAGTTGCTAGCGTGCTCCTAGCAAAAGCTCAGAAAGCTCTTCCTGAGATTAAGATGGAAGGGGAAAAATCTACAAAGGGGAATGCAGAAAGCACTGGGTGCATGCCCCCTCATTTGTTTTAGATGTCAACAGTCTGTTTAACGGCACTTGCAGTGTCAGCAAATGTGTCCCTGGGACAGGCCAGCCATAAAAAACAGCAATTCCCTCTGTGGACGGGAGCTGGCTCTCTGTTCTCCTTGATTGTCTTCTTCCATTCAGGTGTCCTTAGATGAAAGCGATGTCTCTGACTGGTGTCAGGAATCTCACTTACTCATGGATGACAAACCTCTTTGGGGTTGCTCTTCTCACTAGCAGCAAGTTGGTCGTTGCATCTCCTGCTCTGGAAACATTTGGATCTGGTGAGGAGATGATGCCATGTCGCACTGCATTAGCCAGAAAAATCAAATTGCAAGAGGAAGAGTAGAGAGAGCATTTCCCACCCCACAGTTTGGAGGCAATCAGAGAGTTTTGCTCTCTATCTACCCTCTGGTTGCATGTCAAGAGTTATTCGAGGATTGTTCCCAATAAATAATCCGGAACTGCACTTTGATTTTCTGGGCTGAAATTTGATAATTAAGCAAATACAGCACGTCTTTGTCTTGGGTAAGCACCATAAGGTAAACAGGAAGGAATGAGGGATTAAGATGTTTCTACTCTAAAGGAAGGTGACAAGCCCAGAGCGGTGACACCTTCGTGCAGAGCCAAGAGGCCCAGCTGTGGGTTGGCATTGCACAGATGTATTGTTCAGGGGTGAAGAGCAAACAAAAGCAAGGGGAAAGGAAAACAAACTATAAAATTCTCTGCAAAGCACATAGCCCCAGCAACTGCCTCTTGATGTTCCCTTGACAGCTCTGGGGTTGAGCTTTTGAAGTCCTTAAGTTTTCTTTTGCAACGGCCCCTTGTTAAAATAGTCCCTGTGTTGACATTCGGCTGCATATGGTGGAGAAATTTGGTATCTCCCAACAGGTTCAATCACAGCAGATTCTGTCAAAGCAGAAGGAGATTTCTTGGTATTTGACTAAGTGAGTGTCCCAGAAACAAGACAAGAGATGCTGATGCATGTGGACAAAGTTTTATTGGCACATCCCAGGCTACAGAAATTTGATAGAACCTCATGCTGCAAGAATCAAACCAAGGAAGAAATACAATGGCAGAAACAAGCTCAGAAGGTTTTGAACCAATACACGGAGTTTAAATACCCGTAGGTACTGGGACTGCATGGAAAGGCAAGCGTTGGGAAAAATACGCCAGTGGTGCTTGGAAACTTGTCTTTCTAACAGCTCAAGGGAGAAACTTTTGTTTCCCTAATGGTGCAGAGAGTCTGTGATAAAATTGGTGGGGCCAAGGGGGTTTTGCACAGCCACCAGGAAATGGCTTTGAGGTTACCTCTCCATGGGGACCCAGCTTTTGAGTCACTAACAGTGGGGAGAGGCAAAAGATGTGTTTCCTGCTGTAAGTCACTGTGGAGAAACCCTGCAGAGTCTCAGTGCTTTCAGATCCCACACCACTTCTCCAAAAATCCAGGATTGCCACCACAATGCTGACTTCCCTGAGGAGGTTTGGGTCAGCAGAGGGTTTCCCTTAGCTGGCAATGGCATCGTGGCATCCCCTCCTTGGACATCCTCATGTTTCCATCACAGATATGTGGTCCTAAAGCAGGACTCAAAGTTTAGTGTGCAGACTCCATGGGGTAGATGCCTCCATGGTCCTCTCAGGATGCCACTGGTGACCGTTCCTGCTCTTCTCTCCACAGCCTGCAACTGCAACCTTCATGCCCGGAGATGTCGCTTCAACATGGAACTCTACAAGCTGTCGGGGCGCAAGAGCGGAGGTGTCTGCCTCAACTGCCGGCACAACACGGCGGGCCGGCACTGCCACTATTGCAAGGAGGGCTTCTACCGTGACCTGACCAAACCCATCTCCCACAGAAAAGCCTGCAAAGGTATGGGAGGGATGGGACCACACATACATCCTGATTCTCTGATTCCTCCTCCTCCTGTTGCCACAGCTATTTCAATGACAAACCTCCTGCTACTCCTTCTTCTCTCCAAACCAAACTTCAGAATGGCTTTTCTTTTTCTGTCATTTGTCATCCCCTGATCTCCCCAGCCCCCTTGCAAGGAGAAGGAGATTTTTTAAAAAATCTCACTGCTGAGGATGAATTCCAGAATATTTTCAGTCTTTAAAGGGTCATTTTCTCATTTATAGCTTATATACATCCATATATATTTTTATTATGTATAACCATATGATTATTTAACTTCTGTTTTTTGCACACCTGTGCTCCGATGCCGCTTTATCACGGCCAGCACAAACGTAAAAGTGGACATGGGTAGATCCCAGCTACAGGGTTAGCATCTCAAAGCAGGAACTACAAGTTTCACCACAACTCCCTGGCTTGCCAGAACTGCCATGAGCCTGTGGTACCAGGTGGCATTCGGAGCCCGCATGAGCAGCTGGTGCAGAAGGGAGAGCAGACAAAGGGTTAGAGGAACAACGATGCCAAGGGGAGCATCCCGGGAGCATCCCACGCAGCAGCGGAGCCACTCGCTTTCCAGCCGGTTTTCCCTGGTGGGCACCCCAGCATGGCCAGGCCCCCGCAGAAGCAGCGCTGGCCTCTGCCAAAGCCCCACGGGCATCTCGATCTGTTGGGAGGCAAAAACAGCGGCCAGCCCACCCACACACCCGCCTGCTTCTCCGAACGCGGGGCCGGGAGCCAGAAGGGAAGCGATGCCGTCCCCTTGCAGCCTTGCACCCGCGGGGCAGTCCATGGCACAGCCATCTCTCTGTGTGTTTTCCTCTCACTACGTTGTTTTATGTAAGAGTAACTCGTAAAAATGAACTTTTTTTTTTTTTTTAAAGTTTCCTCAGTCTGCTGGAGGTGGCAAAATAAATCAAACACAGGTTCAAACCTCAGCTGAGGAGATACCAGAGATTCACGCAGAAAGCTTCATCTGTCTTCTGTTTAAATGCTCCATTCCACAAGGAAAGGAGAGCTTTTTGGCCTGAGCTGGATATTTTTGGCTGGGAAGCTCTAGGTCTTCAGAGTTTGCATTTCTTTTTTTTTTTTGATAAAAATGCTTCTTCATGTTTTTTCCACTGAAAACAGAATCTCTTTGCCAAACAGAAAAAAAGAAAAAAAAAAAGAGAAATAATTTACTTATTTAGTCCTGCTCCCCACTTTTTTCACCTTGTAAAAATGATTTCAAGGAGCTGCTTGCAACCCAGCTGTCGTGACGTTTCCAGCTTGGTGGAGGTGCACACTGGTGGGACATGAGCAGAGCCCATAGTGGGAGAGAAAATTGAAATTTGAGGAGGGTAGAGAGGTTGGAGAGCCAGTGGAGAGGGGATCCCAGAGGCTCCTTCAGAGCTACCTTTCCCATTTGCTGAATCGCTCTATTAACTGCTCTTGCAATAGCTCTCCAGATCTCCCATTGCCTTCTTAAATGACTCCTTCTAATGAAACTTGAGATCGACAAATTTAAATTCTTCTTTAACCCCCCCATGATTTATAAATGCAGCTGTTGGACCTAATAAACACCAAGGTGTGCAATGAATATGCTTAGTAAATGAGCAGCTCCCTGACTCTCGGGGTCTTAGCACAATTTTGTGGGATTTGGAGTAGCTTATTGTCAGCGTAATCCAGTGTCCTGTACAGAAACAGATGAAATGAGGTTTCCTACAGCAAAGGATATGCCTTTGAAAAATAGTTTTCCTGAGGTCTGGTTATGATTTAGGAGATTTCTTTTTTTTTTCTCTGTTTTCCTTCACTGATTCAGGGACTGTTCTGAAATAATTGTAAAAACAGGCATTTAGGAAGAATCGTCACCTAATAACTTCAGTTATTTCTCCATTGATAACAATATTAATTTAACATCTCACCAAGCCATCTGTCCATGGGCAAAGCTCTCCCAGAATCTCATGTTGACCGAATGTGTTTAGAATTAAGAAATTAACTGTCCGGTAGCATCTGCCATCTCTCTTCCTTACAACTGCTTTACATCTCATCTCACATAGCAGATTGTGTTTTCACCGTCAGACTAGATTCTTTCAACCATTACATTGCTCCATTCGCGTTTTACACGTAATGCTTTTAAACAAAATGCATTTGATGAATTGATAGAGAATTGTCTAGGAATTGTGCAGCAAATTCATCCATCCTCGCAAGCATATGTTAGCTAGGGTGAACTTAAAACAAATGTTCTATGAAAGATCTGCTTAAGATGTTTTGAATTAATTCAACTTCATTAATTCAACCTAACAGACACATTCATTCAGCTAAACCATTTTTCCTCTTCCTCATGTTTCTTATCTTTCACTCCATTCTATAGATTAGGTTACATATCTTAATTTGTGGTGCATGTAATGTCTCATAATAGAGAACGATAGTGGCATGAGTTGTGCTATTTT
Source organism: Nothoprocta pentlandii (assembly GCA_013398315.1). Taxonomy (NCBI): domain Eukaryota; kingdom Metazoa; phylum Chordata; class Aves; order Tinamiformes; family Tinamidae; genus Nothoprocta; species Nothoprocta pentlandii. Next base: position 165,751 of record VZSG01000871.1, read on the forward strand.
AAGTGATGGCTTGAATGCCTTGTTTTGGTAACTTACTTTTTTTTTCCCAGTTATCAGTGTTAAAAAGTTTGCATGTTGACTGTGTCTTTTACTCTGAAGAAAAAAGCACATGCTGCAAACTTTTGCACATATTGGAGGACTAGGGTGTGAGGTTGAGACAGTGCAATACATGGTGAGCAGAAAGCAAAGCTAGGCAGTGCTGTGCTTCCTAGAGTGATGGGTTTTTTTTAGTAGTAAACTTACAATGAAATGCACCTCATTTTTATGCTGTTTTAATGAACTGAAGTTGTCTTAGCAGCATTTGTAGGCTCATAAGAAGCAGGGCTTTAAAGGTGATTTCTAATATGTTAACCATACAGTACTGCAGTTATGCCATGTTGCTCACTTGAATGTTTGCTTCCATTTCTTTTCTGGAAGCAAAAAGAAAATTCATCAGTAATCAGAGATGCCATGTCCCAGAGCCATGCAACAGGCAGAGCATGGCATGAAGTCTGCAAACCACATGCAAGAGAACTGAGGAGAGATGCAGCAGGGTTACTGCACAAAGTGGCAATGTCGGGAGCGTGCCAGAGCCTACCAAGACAGAGCTCTGAGCTAAAGTAGTGCTATGACTGCTGCCAGTAGTGGTCAGCCAAAGTGAGAGACACCAGTTACTCAAGTAAGAGCTTGGGTTGTCCCAGAGTTTTGACGTCAGACTGCACAAGTGATCTCTGCTCGGTCTTGCATGGATGTGCTTGAGTTGGACGATAGGTCTGGTCTTCTGCCGTGGGGCATCTGTGGCCTCCTTCCAGACAGCTCAGAAATAGGATGGACCTTCCCTCTGCCAGCTGCACTTGGAAACCTTCTTCCTAGGGACACCTTTAGGTGTGGGGGCTCTCCTGGCAATCTATCTCCCTGACATTATTTTTAACTTTTAGCAACCAAAACCCTGACGTGAAATGTTGAGCGCTCATCATTTAGAACTTGGAACAAAGATGGATTGTTCTTTCTCACTGATATGCTGTGAGAGCACAAACAGCTCTCAAAACACTGAAACCATATTTCCCATTTCTTTTGCTTTCCCTCTGCTCCAAATGATGTTGCAAGTGAAATTCCATGTCTGGGTCCTGCAAACCTCTGTTCATTCCATTCTGTCATGAGCAGCTATAGATCACTGGTGTTAGTTCTCTTGATTAAATTCACTCCTGATATTTGCCAGATTATTGGCACTAATGTAATCCTGTTGGAAGAGAGACTCTACAGGGCTTTATGGACTTACTGTAAAGCAGCTCTGCACTTTGAGGAAAGGATTTACACACTTTTTGATGAAAAGATGACAAATGATACGTGTTGTGAATGCACTTTTGCTGAGGCTGCCAGTGTCAACCGATTGTGGAGGGGTAGAATTTGGCACATGGAAGGATCACATTCATTAGAACATAGGGTTTTGGTTAAAAAAGGGATTGGCTGCCTCCACCATGCTTTTCCAGCCCTAAATCTTTGGTGATCCTGGCAGAATTTTTTATTTGTTTTGAAAGATTATTGGCCTATGCAAAAGAGTGCTCCCAATTTACCTAACCGCTCCAGTTTGCACACCCAAAGGTACAAGATTTTGACATTGCTTTTTGGAAACATTTTGGGTTCAAATGGAGGGAAAGTGACTACAATTTCTGTGGGCTGCATTTTCAGACCCTGGTTTTGGTAGGTGCAGATGCTGATTCCTCCCACCAAGCTACAGGCATTGGAGTAGAGATGTGCACTAAAGTAGCTAAACCCCATGACTCCTGCTCTATATCTCTGAGATGAGAGCCCTGGAGATGGGACAGTGGGAGGTGCTCCCCACCTCTCTACACTGACTACAGAGGGAGCTGCTTGCCCAGTTCAAAGCACAGAGTTCATTTTTTACATGGCTAAAGCCAAGGCAGATGAATCCTTTTCCTATCGTCTAGAGCTTCCCAAGGAAGTTGGGTGTGCAATAGGCGGCCAGGGTAAAATCCATATTGTAGGAAGTGGAGTGAAGGCTGAGGATGAGCTCCACGGTCAGCCTCATGCTGAACTCCCACTGTTGTTCTCTTCTGACTTCTACATGTAAGACCCTGATGAAGAATGTGGAGAGACCCCGGAGACTCACTGAATGAAACACCTCATCCCATGACTGTCTGGGGATCCTCTACCAACCTTTTCTGAGAAGGACTTACCCTGCCATACCATGGACTGGCTTGGCCACTGGAAGATGTCTCCTAGCCTTTCCTTATCATAGTGAGACATCTCTATCAAGGTGGGTCAGCAGACTTTATCGCATCAGCACAGGGAACTATGTTCTTCTGGATATCAGTTTGTTAGATCTACCCTTGATGTCCACTCTAGCAGTAGATAAACTGCATCTCAGGAGAGACAGTTTCTCTCCCAGCAGCAGCTTCATATTGATGCTCATCTCTAGTCCTGCGTGTGTTTGTGTTCACACAATGAAGTCCAAGTCAATAAATTCTTTGAATGCCACCAGCTTTCACTATGAAAGCTTACTTCCCTTCCTTTTCATCTTTTCTTCATCTTGGAAAACTAGTTTGAGCTATGATTTAGATGAGAGAGGAGCCAGTCCTTAGTACTGACAGGATTTGAATCAAGTTCTTACATCAAGACTTTATCACTTCTGAAAAATCACCCCATTGGAAAGGGCCCAGATATTCATGACATTGATCTGTAAAACACAGACTTTATTTTCTCATTAGGGCATAGTCTTCCTTTGCTGCATTAACTTTCTAGCTATGTTTCTATACTGAATTTGTTAGCAGCTATGCTTTAGTCACCCTGTTCCAAAGGACCAATAATTCTTTGTATTGATATTATCACAAGTGTTGAGTGCTGGTTTATGGTTTCTACATCTAAAACTTGTTATTAGCAACTCTCAGAAACACAGAGATCATAGAACTCATAGACGTACAGCTTTAATCTGTCCTGGGCACACAGGCACGGTCCATGGAAGTGTTCCAGAACGATGCATCTCACAGGAGGCCTGAGTGGGTCTGCCACAAAGTGCAACCACCTCCAAGGAATGCAGAGGGCCTCTGTGTCCCCGGGCAGGGCCATACTGCTCACTCTCTTGGGCTGGAAGGGTCCTAGCCTCAGAAAGGGAAACAATTATTACAGAAACTCTTAAAATATTTTGAATTTGTAGCACAAAATACAGAAAAGGAGGGGAGTTTGAGTTTTTTTTTTTTTTTTTGTAATGAAGACTCTGTCTTGATGGCACACCTCTATGTGGTCATGCCAGTTTTTACACATATATGATTTTAATGGCATTTAAGCATCTAATTAAAGTTAAGCAGCCACTGATGTGTGACCCAGAGCTGGAAGAATTTGTTGCATCGGAGAGGTAGAATATTCCTGTGGCTCCACACAGCTATCGAGACACTTTCTAATTGCTTCAAGATGGATGGGGATCCATTTGCCAGCCTTCAGTCCTTCTATCCCTTTCATGCACGTGTTCCAGACCCAAGGATTTTCTAATTAAATCTAATCTATGTGAGCCATCAGCAAGAAACAACCCAAATGTTAGGAGCTCTGTGCAGCCCTTTTGTCTCCAAGACCAGGGCAGTTCCACCATCTCCACCCAACTCTTGGGGTGCAACCATGCATGGTTGTTGGGGTCTGTGCCCCAAAGCATCTAGAAACCAAAACTATTGTGTTTCTAACTCCTGTTTATCCAAAGTCTTTGTACTTTTTAATTTGTCATGGGGCAATTTGCACCTCTGCACATCTCAAAGTGCTCATTCTTAATTTCTGTGCAAATAACCTGGAAAAGGGGTAAAATAATGTTGTCTGATCTTCCTAGCAAATTCATTGCTGATTTTCTCTGGTTACAATGAGAGATGCTTCCCCAGCATCCAGCAGCTTTTTCATAGAACTTTGATTTCAGTGGGATATATTTAAGGCAGTCTGGAATCAAAGTTTTCACATGCAGACAACCTGCAGAGCCTCCTGTTCCAGTCCTCATCCCAGACGGAGCACATATGTCCTGTGCTCTGGTCCACAATGTTTGGCCTACAAAAGCTGGTCTACAAATTCATTATCCAAAAACAAAGAGGAAATAAAAAAAGCAAGAGAAAAAAGAAGAAAGAGAGAGGCCCGTGTATGTCTGGTGATAACATCAGAGCAATTCACCTCAATGCCAAAAATACGCTTCGACTGCAGCTGTCTTAAAGCTCCAAGGAAGTCACTGATTTCATGTATTGCTCCGGTCCAGGCATTTTCGCATGATTTGATCCCTTGGCAAAACCCTACTCTTCATCAGTGATGGGTCTTCTCACCCACAGACCAGGCATCTCCACAGAAGTCTCAGCATTTCCTGCCTTCATCAAGAGAGTGGAAGCTGCTGCTACACTGGGCCCCAGGGTCTCCTCCAGAAAGTCACGTCGACATTTCCTAAGATCTTTTCAGCAAAGCTTCCCTCCCCTTTATGAACATCTTCTTTTTGACTTGCTGGTATTGGTAGAGAAAGCTTACATTTAAAGTCAAATTTAAAACAGACCGTGTTTAGGGAAGGGGAAGTGCAGAAGGGGCCTTTGACATATCTTCAAATAGTCTGGGAAGACATCTGGACATAAACAAGAGCATTGCGCCGGGACAGGACCTCACCTCCGGTGCAAATCTCCATGTGTCACTCAAATATGTCTGCTTGGCTGCTCAGGCCAGCATCCAGCGCATGCATCAGAAACATCCCCAGGTCCCCAGGCCTGGGATAAATTAGATCTTGGATCATATATGTGTCTGTCATGGTACCAAGGGTCTCCCAGACCTCATCCTGGGGAAAGCCCTCGTACTGGACACCTGTCAGCTCTTCCTTCTGTCCAGCTGAGCCAAGATATGACCCATCTAGAGAAGGAAAGCACAGGGAGAGCCAGTTTAGCCTGAGATGCATCTCAGTGGCCAAGTGATAGCTCCCATTTCTTTTAGTGCAGGAGAGCGGGAAGGACTGTGCCGAAACAGCTCCAAAAGTTCTCAGGAAGAGAAAAAAACATACTAAAAACTGTCAGGGACAATCAGAGCTCAGTGTGATGGTTGCAAGGTCCTCCACTTCCTCCAGAGAGGCCAAGATGTTGTTGGAGGAGTTTAGACCAGAGAATGCGGAAGGAGCATTGACTTTTCCGCTGTAGGTTGGAAAACTATCCAAGAGATGTATGCAGGTTGAGTCCTAAAGCCACGCTAGATATTTGAAAGATCTAATATCTGAGGAAAGTTTAGACTGTGCTGATTTCCTGAGCAGGATCTGTGAATTCTCTGGGTTGCTGAAAATCACATCTTAAATTTGGGACCTAAAACCTTCAAAGCTGTAGTTTAGATATTGTTTTTTTGTTTTCAGCAGAAAAAGATCCAAAAGCAGTTATGAAGGGCAGTAATGGGCCATGCTTTTTTCAGAAGTGACAGGGTACCTGGTGTGGGACATAGTAGAGGGGAATTGGTACCACTGTTGAGAAACAAACAAACAACAACAAAAAAAGAGTTCTCCGTCCTAGGTCTGAGATTCAGAGCAAGAACTGCTGAGTTCATTTGCATATCCAGCCTTTTGCATGTCACTGAGACAGAAAAAAGAAGAGAAATAATTTGTCTTCCCCATCAATATTTTCAAACTGGTGAGATAATTTCCTGTTTCAAATCAGTTAGTGAGTGACAAATCCTCCATTTTGTCAAGAACTGAATATTAAAACAAATTCCAGTCCAGGCCACTCAGCATGTATTTTTCAGATATTAAGAACAGCAAAATTGAAAGTTTTTTTTTCTCATTAGGAAAAAAAAAAGTAGTTAAATGTACAGTTCTCTGAACATCAAAAAAAAAAAAAAAAAGGAAAAAAAGTGAAGTCTGGATTTGTGTCTCAGAAGTTTTTATTACATTTTTTTTCTCAGACATTGAGCACATTGGATTATTTGTCCCCTCTGTGGATTCTTTCCTATCTGATAAGGGCTATGCACAAACTGAAGTGTTCCCCTTTTGAGCTATTTCTGTGTTTTCTTTCTCATCTATGCAACCACCTAGTTTCAGGAGGCTTGTGGCAACCTCATTATCTCTGAGACTTTTGCTCTGCTGCCAGATCTGACTGAAGCATTATTACTGGGATAATATGCATATAGGAACTTCATTTCCTTAGGAACCAGGCTAAAAACGTATCAGCACCAAAAAAAAAAAAAAAAAAAAAACACAGTTTCCTTTTTTTTTAATTTCAATGAAAGTATTTTCCAATCCACTCTTTTTCCTCCAAGCATCAGGAGGGCAAGGATTTCACATCCCAAGAGTTCAAAACACCTTGCATTCCCTGGCCATATGCATTTCATAGAATCAAGATTCAAATTAAACTTTTGAATCAAATATAGAATAGCAACAAGAACAAAAAAAGTTAGAGCAAATTAAGGATTTGTTTAAGTAAAAATATCTGAAATAAGCCTCTAAGTACTAAACCATAACACTAGGGGAAATATGTTTACTGCATCAAGATGATGCATGGTGCAATATTGAAGCAACAGACAAATCTAAATTGTTATGTTTTGACATTTTTGTTTTAAAAATATTGTTCAAATCAGAGTTTTCAAACATCAAGTTTGATTTTGGTGCACTTTCAAGTAGCTGCCTTTTTTTAACTCTAGCTGACATTTATGTAGGTAAGAAGAAAAAAAAAGAAAGAAAAAAGAGGCAATTTTTGTCATGATTCTGGAAAAGCATTTAAGAATATTGTTGTATATAATATAGACTTACACCACATTGACCACATGAGATGTAAGTTCATATTTAAAATTAAACTTGAGTTGCTGAAGAAGGATCTTTCTCTGAACAAGAACCTTAATCAATGATTATTGCAAAAGAAGGTATATGTTTTTTTCCAGTTTAATTCTGTGCTGTCTTTCTACTCAATGTGCTGCACAGTGCAAATTATTTAGACATTGGTGTTTTGAATCTGGTCATTCCATACAATATATTAAATAAAGATATCCAGGCATACAGTGAAATCAAAGCTTTTTCTTCTTCTTCTTTTTTTTTTTTTTTTCTGTTGTTATGCCATCAAATGGGCCTTTCATCATCCTGAAAAACCTCCAAGGAAACAACTTCCTTGAAAACAGGAAGATGTTAATTCTCCAAAAATGCAGGTCCTTTCAGATACCTTCTCAAAAAAGCATCATGTTTGATGACACCTAATCCTAGAGATTTGTCCCTCTGTTTGCTTTTCAACACATGCAGCAGGAGGAAGATTAGCAGCTGGGAATACTTCTGACCAAAATTTAAGGGTGGAACAGTATTTGCATTTTTGTCATGCTGTTTGTCAATTTTCAGCAAGCCAGATATATCCCTGCAAGTTAAAACACTTTACTGGGGAATTTCACATCCTTTCATGAGCAGGGTCAAGTTTTGCTGTCAGACTTTTTGGTTCCAAACCATCCAAATGTCAGCTGAAACATGAAAAAAGTACCATTGCTTATGTTATAGCAGACAACAGTCTGTCTCTCCAGATGCATGCATATAATAGTGACTTGTCTTGGAAGCTTCAGACAAAATATTAAACTCTACAACAGACTATTTTGCAACAGCTTGCCCCCAGGGGAAATTTCTTCCTAACTGCAGGCAGTTAGTAGCTGGCTTGGAGTGCTTATATCTGTATATATATTAATCCCAGCTAATATAACTACAGATGTTCTCATTCATAGGCCTATCTAATCCTGTTGGGTCTTTGCCATGGTGTCTCGTAGTCTGAGTTCTACAAGTTAATTACGTACAGTGCAAAGAAGTATTTCCTTTTATCATTGAAGAAGGTTGCCTTTTAAATTCATTGAATGTGTCTTTGTTCCTATATTTTAAGGACCAGTGGAGAGGAGCACCTGTCTGACCTTCTCTGCACAGTGCGTTACTTGGCATTCCTCCACCATCTCTTGGCAAAGCTCTTCTAATCTTTTCCATCACCCTCAGATGGGTGCCTCTCTGTGCCTTTGACTCTGGCTTCCCAGCTGAGGGTGTCCTATTGATTTCTAGTGTCATAATATTATATTCAGTGTTACTCTCTACCCCTTTCACAATACAGCCTGCTATCTTTCCTCTTCTGAGCTCCAGTGCAATCAGCCAGATGTTTCATTGACTCCCAGATCTTTCTCTGGAATGATTACAATTAACTGGGACCCTTCAGTGTGTATGAACCACTCTGCTCACTCCTTCCAGTTATGCATACTTCTGTGTGTTGGCTTTTATCTGTTACTCCATCGCCTGTTAAGCTAACTTGGACTGCTCTCACAGAAGACGCACGCTGTCTTCTCAAGCTGTGGGTCACTTGGTGATCCACAGTGAAGTTGGTCATCTAGAGAAACTGTTACCTTCTTGCTTTCCTAGTCACTATCTCTTATAAAAGTAACTAGCTTTTGTGGACAGAGACAACCAAATTGCTACACTCATTCTCCATTGAAAGCTAAATCATACGCTCTTATTTCTTATGCTCTTATTTCTTGTTTTCTGTTCCGCAGCCAGTTACTTAAGCATGAAAGAACTTTATTTTTCACTGGTAACTCTTGGTCACGCCTGCCACAAACACCACAAATTTTCTTAAAGACTTTCTGAAAGAGTTACTAAATCACTGGGATTACTTGCCTTCTACTTGCTGCTGTATGAACTAACAGATTAAAAGCATACCATTTTCTTGCATAAAAACTGTTCTTGTTTGCTCTTCTGAGCTTTGTTTCCTCCTTCATGGAATGATCCTTTTGAGCAAGGCATAGAGTTGCAGAAGCAAGGTTAGATATTAGCACTCTTGTCATCTCTAGCAGTGCCTCAGGCATCGTCTTGCCGCAGTTTGTGATGAATTCTCGTGTCTGTTGCTTCATGGTCTCTGTTTCACCTGGTGCTAGAGACTGCAGATATTCAGCGTTGCAGGAGTTATGGACAAACACATGCATCCTCAGAAAGCCTGGGCATGAAAACATGTTCAAAAGGTCCATGACATAATGTCAGTGAGGGTGCCAAAAAGATGTTTGCACTAATCATAACCCCTTTGTGATTACAATGCATTCTTTCCTCAATTTAGGGTTACAACTCAAAGGAATTTGAATCATGCTAGCAAAACTAGCACTAACCACCAGCAGCTCAGCTACTCCATGGCTGGGGATTGAGAAGAGGCTATAAATGCTGGCTCTAAGTGTTTGCACTGGCCAAGAAATTGCAAATTGCCTTTAATTGCTTCTAATTGCTGGCACTGGTTCATTTCCTCTGGGATAGGGACTGCAAATATGTATGTACATCTGCAGGCACTCTTGGGGCCGCTTCCTAGCTCACCACTCTAGGAAAGTTGAGTTGCTGATTCAAAGGGTTTTCTGGAAGACAGGAAAGTCAAACTGAGTCCACATATTTGAGGATGTGGCAGTCATCCTATACATTCAGGGTCCAAAGCGTTTTGGCAGGGTAACCTGGTGCGAGAGTTTGGGGCTGGTTACAGAAAGTACATCATGCAGCAACTTCCACTGTCAGAGAGGAATCTCTCACGCAGAGCATTGGCACAGCCCTGGGATCAAGGACAGGTGATGTCCAGTTCTGTTGCTCAACTGCTCGGCAGCCTTGGCCATGTCATGGGTGCCACAGGGCTGCAAAGCCTCACAGGTGTCCAGTCCTGATGGGGACAAAGTAGACAACCTCAGAGAGACGTGGCTATGCAAATACCCTGGCAGCTTTGGAAAAGCCTTGCTGAGGCATTACCTCATGAGGGAAGGAAGCAGCGTTTCCATTTATTTACGTGGTGTCCAAAAGAGAACTCAGCTCTCAGCAGACCCACGCCTGTCCTCCAGGAGCCTGATTCTGCAAACCTTACTCATCGCAAAGCCCTTTTTTTTTTTTCTTTTTATTTCTTTTCCCCTCTCTCATCAATGTGGTCCCACTGAAATCAGTGGAATCTGTTTGCTGGGATGAGGATTACTCACAGGATGGGGGTTTGCAGGCGATGTAACATGAGGCATATTCCTTTCCACTCCTCCTGCCCTTTGCCACTTCTTGTGTAACCCTTCCCTGCTTTGCTTGTGTCTCTTTTAAATCCTGCCTTTCTGCTGGTCTCTCCTCCTTTCCCTCCTGCTCCCTTTAGTCTTTCTCCATCTTCCTGCACTTCCATTTCTTCTCCTGTGGCAGGTCTCTCATGGCTAAAGTTTGCAGGGTTTCCTGCCATGCTCATCACAAACCATGCCAATTTAATCTTAAAAAAAAAAAAAAAGAAGAAGAAGAAGAAAAAGGATCTGTTAAAAAAAATCCAGTGCAAACTGATTTTCTGCTTCATGCAGGTATTCAAGCAAAGTGAGGTGTAAGACGGAGAATAGGACTTGTAAGAAAAAAAAACAAATTAGGAGTATTAAGGGAGGAGGAGAGCAGCAAAAGCTCCCCCACCACCATGCAAAGATTTTCCTGCACAGTTCAAAGCCAGTAGTGCTCAAGCAGGCCAGGACGTATTGCCCAGTAACCCACAACAGGCAGAGCAGGTCAAACTGGGAGACACTGGGTTAGTGAGCTGGAGCAGACTGGTGATGGCCAGAGGGATGGAGGGGTGGCTTTGTGTTGGCACATGAGGACTGTAACGCTTCCAAGAGATGCGTTCCCGACTGCCCGGAGCATTTTGGTGGGCAGCGATACATGGTCCCGGTCCAGGCTGGCCAAGGAAATGCAGAAAGATGGGGAGCGACATCTGGTCTTCAGCACCAAGCCCAAAGGAAGTGCTGGGTATGAGATGCTGCTCCCAATGTGGATGTAATGTGTCTCAAACCAATGCGAGTGTCTAAGGAGTGTGCAGGTCCTCAGCACCATCCCTCATGGGGCAATATGCTCCCACAGTGGGATTTCGGGGTGTCTGGAAGCCATGCCAGGCATCTTGAGTTCCTGGAGCTGACTGGCAAATCTCCTGTCCACAGACCAGCCCCTTTCCAGGCCCATTTGGTCTTCAGAAAGCTAGGGGGGCAATTTGCCCTCAAATCCTCTTTTTGGCATGCAGCATCCACGAGGGATTTGGGGAGAGAGGGATCAGCTCCCCATACAGGGCTTTGGCTGGCTGCGTCCAGAGGATGCTGTGGAAGAAAAGGAAAGCTTTCTTGCCTTTCCCTGCCGCAGCTCAGCAGGGGCAGACCACAGTCTGGCACTGAGCTCGCAGCTCTTAGAAATCAGGGCTGTTAACAAATGTGCGAGGCCGTAATCCTTTTGGAGCAGTGATGATAACAGGCCCCAATGCTGTTTTTCCTTTTTTCTTTTCTTTTTTTTTTTTTTTTTTTTTTTTTTTTTTTTTTTTTTTTTTTTTTTTTTTTTTAACAAACAGCTGCGCCGGTAAGTCCCACTGTGGGAAATGAGATGGTGAATGATTTCAAGTGCAGTATTTACATCCCCTGCCAAACCCTTCACATCTGCCCGGCTCCGCAGTCAAGCCTCCATCCATCTGGCTGGAAACAGCAGGTCCTCCAGGCTGCACGCAACCCACAAGGGCATTTCCTTCCTGTGCCCTCAGCACCAGCTGCCAGGGATGCTGCTCAGCGGGGAGAGGGCTCGAGCAACAGCACTGAAAAGAGGGCTTTTTTTTCATATCGGATGTGAAATGAATTCACAATGTCCCAAAAGTGGTTGCTTCTTGCCTGAGATCTCCTGTGCAGAAACACTCCTTGCTTCTGCCCCTTTTCCTTGCGCCACTGACATGGGTTCGGGAGCACATGTGGGCTTGAGGAGTCCTACGACCTCCTTCTTTGTGCTTTGTGGACCCCGTTGTTGCAGCAGCCACCTTCGGCTGTGATTAGAACAGAGCCCCCATTGCCACCGCAGCTCAGATAGCCGGTATGGGCCACCAGAGCAAGGAGGATGTCCAAGAAACATGTCCCTTCTCCCGTTCCTGGTTCCTCACTGTGATTGACAGCGGTAGGGTCACCTCCATCAGCTTCCCACCCAAGTGGCGGCTGTTCAAATCCAATGTGCCAAATGTCACTTTTGTTTCAGATGACCACAATTGCTGACTGGAGGACACATTCATGGAGAAGGTGAAGCTGAATCCATTGTGAGGCAACGTGTTGGGTTTTGCTCTCACCTCCTGCGCTGACGCTTTTGCTGTGTATTCCCCCCACAGAATGCGATTGCCACCCTGTGGGCGCTGCTGGCCAGACCTGCAACCAGACCACGGGCCAGTGTCCCTGTAAGGATGGCGTGACAGGAATCACATGCAATCGATGTGCCAAAGGCTACCAGCAAAGCCGGTCACCCATTGCCCCCTGCATAAGTAAGTGGACCACTTTTTCTGTGTCTAACATAGCGGATTTAGCCTCTAACACAACCTTTGGGAGCGAAGCACATGCTCAGCGGCTGCCCTGCCAGCCTGAGTGGCTATTAACCTGGGCTGTGCATGTGTCCATGGCTAGCGTAGAGGGGAAGAGGCCATGTGGGAATCCCAGACAGCCACACTAGCAAAAATGGGCACGTATACATCCAAAATACAACACTGGCTTCCATGTAGCTCATTTGTCATGGTGGGCAGATTGAGTGCATCTGCAGCTGGTAACCCTCAAGAAATCTGTGATTTCACTTTGCAGACCCCAAAGGTGGCTGGGGAGCACATTTGCTTTGTGGCAACATGTCAGGTCTGGATCCTGTGGCAAATTGCTATCAGTAGAATTTCTTTCCAAAACCAGGCTATGCTACAATGGCCCAGAGCTCAAATCGGAGATGCTGCTGGCTGGATTGAGCTGCCGCTGTGATTACGCAGCTGGGAGAATCTGGGCTGCTACTCAATATCTTACACTCACACAACCCGGCCAAAAGCACATGCTTTTTTCCTACTTGATTCCCTAGTTTTGCTTCCTAGTTTGCCTCCTCAAGATCACTTTTGCCATCTACTCCTGAAGCAACAGCACCAGGTACACTGCCCATAGTCTTGCCACCACCGCGTTTCCCTCCACATCCCCATCTAAGTCCTCCTGAGCCCACTGGGGCTGTGGGGCAGCTCAAGCTGCTGAGTGCATGATGCCTGGGCAAGATGTTCGCTACCCAGCACCCCAGGTTGTGCCTGGTGCTTAGATGTTGGCTCATCCAGGGGCTCCTATAATGCATCACAAACATAATCATGCTAATTTTCCCCACCTGCCTCCTCAAATTGGTGCATCAAAAACTCAGCACATGCTGGGGAAAGAGGGCTGCTCCCTACAACTGCTTAGAGGGGAAAAAAAGGCCCATCAGAGAAAGAAAGGTGAAGACTGAAAGAACCACGTCTTTGCCAGAAACCCGCAATCACTTCCAGCCCTGTCCACCCCCAGTGTCCAGCCCTGGCCGCGCAGTGCCACCATTGCCAAATCACAGTGTAGATGATAGCCTTTCTCCACCTTCTCCGACTGCAGCTAACAAACATTCCGCAGTGGTTTCTGGTCACTTGAGATTCATTCTTCCCCGTGTCGCAATGGGACGGAAAGAGCTCAAATCAGATGCTTGTTTCCCCAAGATGTTACAGTCATGGCTCCGGTATGCTTTGCAGCAAGTATGCGCAAAGGTTTATCATTAATCGTTCCCCCAGGGCCATGGTAAATCAGAGGGTAAATTGTTCCTTGCATCACCTCCCTTGGGATTCATCGCACTAAATAAAGACAGACACAGGATTTCAACATGATCAAACCAGGCCCTCAGAGTGGGGCTGCACTCCTGCCAGCTGCCGAATCAGCGGCTAGCAGCCGCACGCCAGCGTGAGAGCCTGGCAGCATGACCCACAGCTGGACACACAGCTCCCTGCCCCACACCACTGACACACAGGGAGGGATTTTTTTCCCATTATTGGATTCAATTATTTGTCACTATAAAATAGATTTTTCTGCAGGATGAAACTTTTGATAGAAATGTGCTTACAAGGACTTCAGTGCTCTTTCCTGCCAGTTAAGTCACAGGTTCCAGTTAACATGAGTATCTCATCTAATAAGAAAGAGAAAAGAAAAAAGAAAAAGACCACATTTTCATCCTTGAAAAACATTATTCAGCATATCCTATGTGGGTGTATGTGTAATTCATAAACATACCCATATATTTCATACATACAGAGCAAAGGATATTCGCTTTCACCCCTGCCCACATTGCTGTCTTGTCTCGAACTAGGAGAGTGCTGACATGTGAGTGCATGAGTCCATCCGCCTTCCCTGCAAGAGTGCAGTTGCTCTCTGATTTACCACTGCTTATATATTTTTCCTGTCCCAGAGACTTATGGCCACATAAAAATCCCTTTGTGGGGGATGAGCAAGACCACATGTTGGTCCTGCCTGCGCTGCAGCCCACAGCAGCAGGCATGAGCACCCATCAAGCCGCCAGCTTCAGCAAGGCTGGGCCGCCTGTTCAGCTACCATCTAATTACAGAGCAGGCAGCCCACAAGGGCTTTTGCTGCCCAGCTTGAATTGCAGGAGGGTGAGCAGCGCAAAAAACCCATCTAGTGCTTGTTGGGCTGCACCCATGCATGTCGCAGTCACTGCAGTGCAGACAGACTCTGTGGCCAGGGGTTTCTTGACAGAGGTGCACGAGCACAGGCAGATGGAGACACTGGCTGCCGGTGCTCTGATTCTCCCGTGGTTAAATTCTACCCACACAATCAGACAAAAGATTTTGACCAGTAGGTCTTTCCCCCACTCAATTTCCCATGGATGCACACGAATGACACTGCTGGTCCTTGAATATGCAGCAGATATCATTCATGAGAGCTCCCTAAGTGCACTGGGGGAAAATAGATCACCTTGCTGAAGCTGAGACCACCTAACCTTCCCCATCTGCAGTCCATCCTTTTGACATTAACAAGCCCAGCCAGACTTGGGCATGAAGATCCAGTACATCATGTGGTTTCAGCTCTGTATACAAAGCCTCTCCAAAATCAAAACCAGAGGCCAGTGCATTGGCAGCAGATATATTTGCTTTTCCCTTAAATACGAGAGATAACATTTCTGTCCCAGAGAATAGATGTGATACTTTACTTGCATCCTATCTCACCCTAAGGAGTGGGATGTAGATAGCACTTCCTCAGATGGGAATGGAAACTGCAGCTGAAAGGGAGGGTCACTCCGGGATAGAACAAGGCAGCAATGTTCCCTTTTCCTGTTTCCCATTGACAACGGACACTTTGCAGCCGTGAGCTGTCTGGCTTGTGCATCCTCCAAGTCCATGCAAGAGCTCACCATCACCACTGATTTAGCAATTGCATTAGATTGCAAGTGTACACCGCAGCATTCACCTGGCACCACATCAGTGAGCTAGCTAGCCATATGACAGCAGCTGAAAAAATCTGGAATCACCAAGCCACTTCCCTGGTTTAGCTACAAGCCACAATTTTTTGGTATAAAATATCTCTCTCCACCTCTCCACACCCATTTGGGAGGATTTTGTGATGTGTCTGCCTGGTGTGGTAGTCTGTGCAGTTTTCTAAGGTTCTTGCAATACTCAGGTCACATCTTAACTGTAGATATGTTTAGATGGGGTAAATGGGCTGTGTGCATGGCATGGGCTCTTGGGATCTGGAATAACACCTCCTCCTTTTATATTTTCTCCTTTCCTGCTTGTTCTGCCCTTTGCCGCACAGAGATCCCTGCTGCTCCCCCCACGACTGCAGCCAGCAGCACGGAAGAACCTGCAGGTACGTTGTCTCTTCTTTTAAGACCCCTTCATTGTGCCTTGACAGTGAATGTCGTTTTGAGTGATCATCTTTTGAGATATCTTAAACTAATACTCTATTGCCTGAGATGAAGTGGATACCTATTACTTCCAAAATGTCCAAGTCTTTGAAACAAGTGTGCAACATTCAGAGAGAGATGGGTGCTTCTAGGAGCAAGTGGGTGTACATAGAAGATGCAGATATTTTTTTCCCAGAGGTGGATAAATCTATAAGCACTCCAACGTTGCTCAAAGTGGGATCAACACTTGATGGGAAAGAGGTAAGAACTCAAGACCAGTCTCAGTGTAATAGTGCATTTCCGCAGCTTCCAGGTGTGCCATTGCTGCTGGCCTTGTGGTGGCCAGCAATGGCAAATAATTGCTCCAGCCCCGTCTCAGGGCAGGACATGGCATGGGAAAAGCCTGTTCACCTTGTGAGTCCTGGCTGGCACATGAAATCATAGCGTGATGTTCAGGTACAGAAAATCAAAGGTGAATTGACAGAGCCTGCCATATACCTTCTGAACTGAGGGCAAACTTCAATGGTTTTCTTCCCAGACGGAAGTGCCATAGGAGGGTAAGAGAACAGTTCGGTCAAGTTCTCCACCTTCCTCTCTTTCGGTTTTACAGTCTCGTCCTCTCCATGTTACAGAGGGACTTTCCAGAGGCCTGTATACAACTCCCTCAAGGTCTGGCATGTCTGAACAGGCACTGACAGCTCAAGACAGAGGGCCTGGGGAAGCCAGGCACAGTAACTTATCCTGTCCAGCTGCTCACAGATTTCTGCAGTGTTTGAACGGTGCCATGTCTGCGAAGGATACGGAGAGTAAGGGTTGTTTACTTCTGTCTCACCAGTGTAGGGAGGTTCATAAATTAAGGATTTTATACTAAAAGTGATGAATGTCACCTTGAATTGAACTCTGAGACAATTGCTTGCACCCATGGCAGAGCTTTTCACACAGCTGTGTGCATTGCTGTATGCTCAGGAACTACTCCCAGGATGGCAAACCTGGGAAGCAAAGGGTTGAGGCCTTTAGTCCATCGTCATGGGAAGGTAAAGCTCAGAACTTCCCATAGCACTGCTTTAAAAGCCAAGTTCTGTCTCCTGTAGACACAGTAGGAGCAACACTCTAATTTTTTCTCTTAGGTTGGTAGGAGCAAGAAATATCTTGCAGCCTAGAGGTTGTGCCTGTTGCTTTGCATGTGCTTCTTGAAGTGTCTTCGGTAACCTGAAGCAGAGGAAGGAACTCTAAGACTCACACCAACAATCTGCTCCTAGCCAATATGCCTCCGGCTCGGATGTTGCTGATCACAGGTTTTGCTATCTAGGAGTGATTTGCAGAAAAAATAAATGGCCTGGGAACACTGTGAGTTTATGTTCCACATAAGAGTCTGTCTATTCCCCATCCTCACACATTCCCCAGCCCAAACTGTTCCCAGTATATGGCAGAGATGGCAGAGCTGACCTGAATGCCAGAGAGACTTTCACAGGTTCTGCCAACAAGTATGACTATTTGGCAGCTGAAAATCCATAGCCATGTCTTCTCATGGCCATTTCTGCTAGGACCTTCGCTCCTGAAAGCACACTCCATCTGTGTGGAGCTAACATGCAACCTTTTGAGCAGTTGCACAGTCTCCTCATACCACGGCTGGTTCCCAGAAGCAGAACCAGCACCAGACATTCAGACCAGGGAGCTCTTACCCAGAACCTTATTTTAGATAGATGCATGTGGTTGCTATAAGAGTGTGGTGTTATGATGTTGGTTGACAGTGTGGTGGAATGATGTTGGTTGCTATAACAGTGGTCCTAGTCATCCAAAGAGTCCTGTTCTTCCACTTGCAAGCACAGGGGAAAGGCAAGATGAGAAAGGGAGATCATTAGGAATGTGGGAGAGATATTGGGTTTTCCAAGTCATCCCTTTCCATGGACTCCTTCCTGCTCCAGGAAGGAAGGGCTGGGGACAAAGGCATATCCCACCCAGTGCCGTTGCCCAGGCCATTTGTTAAGGTAGTGCCTGGCTTGAGCCATCACCTCTCCTGGCTATGGTCAGGCTTCTGCAGCATGGGGTGCATTCATGGGTGAATAAGATACTGCTTCTCTGTCCAGTCTTTGATGTCTGAGGACCCCTCAGGTTAGCTTTGCATGCAACTTGCCACACTAAATTGCCTGCCAGTTGCTTGGAGATGGTGTCACAATGTGACACTTGAGCAGTCTGCATTTGAACTGGCCACAGAGAACTCTTGAGGTCTTTTTGCTGCTTTTGTGAGCTCATTTCTTCTGGACATAGTTCTATTCATGAGTCCGAAAGGGCTTTTCTGAGGAGATTCTCTGCTACTTATTCACAGCTTCTTTTCCTGCCAGACCCCATGTTCTCTCACATCTTCCCAGAGCATGTCCATGAGCAGGGTCTGAATGCAGGCAAAGGGCTTGGAGGAAGTGGTATTTACCCACATCTATCAGCCAACATCCCGTCTTGAAAGAAATTTGCTGTGGAAGCCCCCAGCCCTGCTCCCTGCACAATTCATGGGGTGAGGAGTGGTTTGCGGGTGACACACATCTCCCAGTCCATGTCCTGCTTTTGGTTTCCAACAAAGCTGGGGAAAAAAACACAGCTCCTTTCTGTGAAACTCTTGCACTGTCCTGGGCAAATGCCAAGTAGAGTAATCGCATTTGGCCATCCTAAATTCCACGTGCCATCTCGATTGGCTACAGCGTTTGTCAGTGCCTACCCTGAGCTGATGTGCTGTGGCAGTGTGACCTGCAGGAGCACCAGGCTGGGAGTCACTGCCATGGGCTCAGTGCCAAGCACTGCTGCGGGTGGGATGGGGGCCAGACCTAGGCTAAGAGCCTCCCAGCCTGGCAGTGTGAGGAGTGAGCAAGGTTGAGGGACTGGAGTGGTTCAGTGCACCTTTTTGGGATCCTCTAGCAGCATCCTACGTACTGCAGCACAGTCCTCCACATCACACATCCATCTACCCTCTGCCTGGAAGATGGTGGGAGAACGTCAATAGGGATGCTTGGAGGGGTTTAGAGATGCATGCCTCAGGCTGGCAGTAAATCAGTGCTGTAACTCAGCCACTCTTCTTATTTTCCTGGGTGTGATTAAAGCCCGTAATCAGAAAAGCCTTAGAAGAGTTAGAAGCTTAAGAAAGGAGCTGCCTTGTTAGAAACTGAGAGGGTTATACGTGGGCTGGGAGCAAACCAAGAGTCCTAGGAGCATTGAAAAATGGCTTGACAGAGTTGCTTGGATTCTGGCATTATTTGAAGGCAGGATTTCCCCATTCCCTGCCTGGATCCATTACAGTAGGCCAATCCATCTTTCCAGGAGCAGCTTACAACGTGTGGCGCTCTCTCTAACAGCTCAGCGGAGGTTGAGCCAAACCGAGCAATCTGATGGGCCTGATGTCTCACAGCCCCGATAATAATTCTTCTCACAGTGATTTTTATTGGGCTTTTTAAGCAGCGCTTTGTCCAGATAGTTTGAACCTTCCATATTTTATGCCTTTCTTTCAGAGTGTTGGACAAAGTATCAGACAGCCCCAGGTCTCAGCATCGCACAGCTCCCATCATCACCCTGTAGCATCCTGTAGAAACTCCTGGTATTCCCTTGGCAACTGCTAAATTGATGTCCCTGATGAAGGCTGGAGGAGTAGCCGGAGCCTCCCATGGTACGATAGCAATGGGTTATAAGGATGGAAATCCAGAAGAAATTAGGAGATTTTGGGCACAACCAGTTCTGGGAAAGATGCTGCTTTATTTCCTTTGTTTGCAGCTGAGCATAACAGAAAGCTGTTTCCTCGCCAAGAACTGAATTAGTGTCACCAATGATCTAAGTCAACGAGGGGTAAATTTCAAAAAAGCATAGGCCAAAGCTGGCCTGGGTACAAGTGAGTGGAACAATGTTGACTTTGGTATGGGGGGGGGTCCTGCCTGGCTCCACTTAGCCCTGAGAGGTCTGAATCAATTTGGGGAAAATGGTCAAAACAGATTTGTTTAGATTAAATGCATTGATGCTTTCCCATGCTAGATTTAAGGATGAGGAGGGAGTTCTCCTTGGTTTTGTGTCCAGGCTAGGAAAGCACTTCCAAACATCCAGTTCAAGCTCTTCTGAACAGCCCTTTCTTTTCTGGTTCCACTTGCAGATGAGAAAGGACAGTGAAAGGACAGAAATAAGAGTAGAGGGAAAGGTTTACAAACCTGCCAGCCAGTCAGTCTCTTATCCAAATCTAATCCAGACTGGCTTGGAAATTATTATCTTAGGTGGATGATTTCAGCTCGTGGGCTTAAATAAAAAACAGGAAAGTGGATTGATACAACTTTGCATGGTTTTCCCCTGGAAAGAGGCCGCTGGGGTTTCAAGACTAGATCTGACCTTTCCAGAAGACCTTTGGGCTCGAAGTGTTTTGAGCCTGTACATCCAGGTACAGGCCCTTTTGTACATGGATGGTGAGGAAGAGGCAGGATATGGGAGCAAAGAGAGAGATGCTGCAGGGCACAAGTTTGCCACAGCCCAGCGAGCACCACTCATTCTGAGAAATGCCTGAGTTGTGGCCTCACCATCCAGACTTGGGGAGCACAATGCAGCCCTCAGAGAAGACAGGCTCGTAAAAAAAATTGGCTCCACATCGCAACTTTCTCAGCGTTTACAGGCAATCCAATACAGCGGTGGACAAGCGCCCAGGCTAGATGTTGCGGTATGCAAGTGTGATTAATATCTTCCGGAAGTGGTAGGGGCAGCCTGGTCTCTGTTTTGGAACAATCTGAAATCCTCACAAGGAAAAAAAAAAAAGGACAAATCCCATAGACTGTCTAAGCCTTTCAAGACTATTCCTGCCTGTGTGTCTCACTTGGAAAAAAACACACACAAAGGTTATGGCTTCAGTCCGGGAAAATAACAACTTTGTAGGAAATAGTAGAAAACATTCTCTTGAAAACATCCTCTCTCCCAGGAGAAGATAGGTCCTTTCTTTGGATGGCGAAAGGATCTTCATTGAGCTCCTTCATTAACCTGGCCCGCTGTGGTCAGCTTCTGTAGAGCAGAGAAAGGCAAGACCTAGGAGGTGTCGGGTGCCATCATAGTGCAGAGCTCATTGCCATGGAGTCCAGGAGCATCCCAGGCAGTCCAGTGGATGGGGTGCACATGGGCACCCACCTGCACTGGGGGACAGCTGCCCTCCAATTAAAGACTTGGGCTTTGGAGCAAAGTTTGAGCTGGATGCCACAAGCAGGAGCTGGGAATGGGGAACATTGGCCTCTCTTAACGCTCCTGTCTCTTCACCTGCCATATGATCTAGATGCCACAGGCTGCCATCAGTGACAACATCCTTCTCTGATGGCCAAATTTGGTCTACTCCTCAAAAGGAGCTATTTTTCTGTTTGAGTGAAGATCAGAAGGTTTAATTTGAGATGAAATGGAGCAAAGCTTGTTCCAGAAAGAACTCACTGCTCTCAGGTACTCCCGTCATCTCAGGAGCACTCACTGTGGCATGCAGTAGAAACACTCTCTGGGACTGGTCTGGTCTCATGGCAGAACAGCAAAACAAAGACTGTCATAGGGTGGTCACAGATTCACAGCTGTCCTGTAATGGGACAAAACAAGAAAGAAAACTCCTGCATCCTTCAGGCTTGCTACCACAGACACTCATATTGCCCAGGCATAACTTCATCAAGAACCATTTGAAGATGAATTGAATTATTTGCTCCCACTGCATGTTGGGCAGTTCTTGAATTTCATGGCTATGGTAGTTGGAAGACACCTCCTTATTTCCAGCCTACTGGACAGTTTATACCCATATGTTTCTGAAGAACATGGTACTTTAGGTTCAATGTCACTCCCGAAGGTTGTGGTCCACTTACCTTGCTGTTCATGGTCTTTTAAACACTGTGGTCACTGCTGAAGCAACAGCTTCAACAGAAAAGTGACATGAGAAAATGATTAAATGTACCATAACTCCTTTTAATGAGAAGCTGGAAACAAGGAGTCAACACCATGTGAGCAGCCAGCTGCCTCCACAACATTCATGAGGGGTGCGAGGCTTGCTTGGAAAATGACAGTGAGCAGAAGAGACACTGGTATTGTGTAGATCCACAGGAGGGCTAGGACATGGGGCCAAACTCCAGCCCTGGAAGAGCTGGGCTGCTGCTAAGGGCCCCCTCTTCAAAAGTTAACTGAAGTGCTGATGTTGATGTTGAGTCCATAGCAGGGGTAGAAGCGGTGGTTGGCTTTGATCTGGCAAGCAAGGAGCCAGCTCATTTTCCTGTGCTCAAACAAGGGCATGCAAACTCTTGGGCTCTTGGAACAGCTACCATATATTCTCAGAGGGCGTAAGGAAGCAATTCCCACTCCAAATCTCCATTACACATTTGGCAAAAAAAGAAAATGGTGCAGGAGTTCACTTTTTTTCTTGAAGCTAGTCATGACTATTACAAGATGCTCTAGTATCCTGCAAGGACTCCATCAGGACACATTAAATCCATCATAATAGCACCATCTCCAGCAAGATGGTTCAAGCTCACAGGTCACATGTCTCACATGTCTCTGCTGCATTTTCAGCAGAGATAGCAACTAGGGAGGGAAGGATTCAGTTCAGGGCCCAGTTTTCATCAAGGCTTAAAGAAGAACTAACAGAACTGGAAATGACTGGATCCATTTCTCCACAGCCTGTGCTTCAGGATTGGAAGCTCTTGAATTTCCAACTGCAGCAACCATAGGGAGCCCACAGATTTTATCTTAGAAGTGACTCCCAACAAGCACTGAACCCTTCCAGAGTCTCGGGTGGACATACTTCGTGCAAGCATTCCAGTGGCTGCAGGTCCAGGTCTTAGCTAGGACTAGGTTGGGTCCTCTTGGCAATTAGAAGCATTAGCTTCTCGGATCAGCAAGTTACAGTGATGACCCCTCCTGCAGCCCACTCTGTGCAGGGGTCTGGCAGAGGCTCAGATGCTCCTGCACCCAGGTGTGCTGCATGGGGACAGAAGTACTGCATGGAGGAGGAAGGGATGCTCTCGACTGATTAGTGGAGCGTGGGATCCTGAGCCTCCTGGCACTGGCAGCTGCTTTGGGACCCTCCTGAGCCCCGTCCTTCCAGCCTGCTGGGAAGAGGAAAAACACGCAAGAATGCTCCAGGGCAAGGGTTTCCAGCTGAACCTGTCTATCCATTGTATATCCCCTATCTTTGAAAGGGCTCTTCCACTACTTGTAGGAACACTTGAGTAAAATGCAAGAACATGCATTAATGTAAGAGACTGTTCTTTGCACAGATCTCCTTTAAAAGAGGCAAACTGAGAGCAAGAAAAAGACATACCTATAGCAACACCTTGCAAATTTAGCATGAAAAGAACCTTGAAAAGATCCAGAAGGAAACTTGTTTTTTCAGCCAATATATATCAAAAACGAAAAATCTGAAGACATACCTGATTTCAGACTAGATTTTTCTCCAGACCAACAAAGGAAATCACTAAGCTTTTGCTTTGCAGAACTGCAAGCAGAGTACTGCTTAACCTTAGGTTATTCGCTTTCAAGTAGTGAGGCGCCTGGGTCATCACCTGGCTCTGATATTAGCTGGAAAGGCCTTGGCGTGTGTGCGTGCGCACGCTCGCACATCTGGAGCAGTTCAGCAGAGCAAGGGGCTGGCGGCAGCTCCACACGGGCTTCGGAAACGCTCGTCTCCCAGCCAAAGGGCTCCCGCATGGGCTTGGAGCACATTCCCTGCCTGCTCTATCTCAGCACAGACGTTCCCAAAGCGTGGGAAGAGGCACGCTGTGGGGGAGGCTATGCCTTGGTAGCAGGAGATTCCCAGCTCTGAGGAAGCGATCCCAACAGCGAGTGCCAGCACTGCCGGAAGACAGAAGCATCCTGCAGACGGACTCAGGGTCTCCACAGCCATCTGTGGTACAATCGAGAGGGCAAATTCTTGTTTTGGTCACCCAGGTGGAAATCTAGGCTCAGTCTGGGGATCTCTATCTTTGTATCCAGCCGAGTACATTCATGAGTAGTGAATGCAGTCCTGCATGGGTATTCTTCTAGTTGTCTTAGCCTGTAAGAGAATGATGGATTGACTGAGTGATTGATTGACTGATTGATCGGCCAGGGGACCCAGCTTGCTTCTGAAAAGAGGGTTTTCTTCACGGTGATCCACAGTGAATGGATTTGAGCACAATGAGGGGGTGAGGTGAGGGCTGTCCAGTGAAGAAACTTCTACTGGCCTCTTCACAATATTCCACAAATTCTGTGAAAGAGGAAAGAAAGTGCAGAAATTTGTCCTGCACAGATGCAATGTGCTCTTACAATCTTTTCTCAGGCTTTCCCGCATCTCTGCATCTCCACCTCTCCATGTGCCTGGCACTGGGACGCTGCCACCACAAGGATAGCTGTGCTGGCCTCCAAGCGCAGCAGCTGTGCCTGGGGCATGGCACTGGGGATAAGCCTTCTTTGCAAAACTTGCCTCCAGCACCTGCTCTCAATTGCAGCATTTTCCCTGCAGTAGCAAGTCAGATTTGCCCCCAGCTCTGGCCACATTGTGCCCGTGCACCCGCGCCACACTGTCCAGCACGCAGCCCGCTCAGCTGGGGAGCTGCTGTCAGCCCAGGGATTTATAGGGTGGCCCATACTGCTGAAGACAGATGGTTTCCTATTAATGCATTTAATCATGTCAACTGTGGCTCTGCACAAAGCCGTGTCCCCGGGGGAGGCTGCAAGAGGCAATTCTGGAGTTCATCAGTGGTTGGAGCACAGGTCCAGGGCTGCCGCTTGGCTGGCTGCGGAGGGCTGGGGACCCGTTTCGGAAGGGAAAGTGCTCAGCAGCAGTGAAGTGCAGTTGGGACCGGCACAGAGCAGCCCACACACCTCCAGGGCTGGGCAAAGGCCTCAGCATCAAGCTTGGGGCTTTGCTCCTGCAGGGACGCGTGAAGAGGTGCCACCCAGCGCTCAGGGCTTCAGTGCCTCTGGACAGGAGGTGCTGGGATAGGCAGAGTCTCTAAGCCATGCCAGATGTGTGGGTTGGATACCCCTGGCCAGGGCAAAACATTCATGCCCCCTGTGCCAGCAGCAGGAGTGAAGGAGGCAGTGGCAGCCGCCTTGGCTTCCTGCAGGATGCTGGCACCCCTGCTCCAGAGACCTGGTAGCATCCAGGCATTTGGCCATGCCAGAAGATGCAGAGGTAGGAATAGGACCGTGGACTCAGTTCTGCAAACCACCAGCCTCTGCTTTCCATCCTGGCTGCTCCAGGCGAGAGGCTTTAATCTAATTACATGCTTTATTTGCGCCAATTTGTTTTTCAATCAATCTTGTTCAGCCTGAAGAAAGGACGCTACTGTGGGCTCATTTGCACCTTCTTGTTCCAAGGGAGAGGTTAATGGCAGTTATCCTTGCTGGAAATGCCTGGAGGGCTACAGATCTGGTTCCCTTTTTGCACTGGGCACTGCCTGGCCTGCTTCAGAATCTTGTTTCACGATCCCTTCCCTTGGTGCTGTCTAGCAAAGGACAAAAAGTCAGTCCTGTGTTCAGCTCCAGGGCTCCAGGATCTCTCCAAAATGGACTGTTTCACCAGGATCCTTTCAATGCAGGTGTCCTGGGGAGCTATAGAAAAGTGTTTTCCAGGGCTTTTCAGTGCCTCCCAGAAGTGTCCTGCAGAAATGCTAGGGTCTACAAAACAGGGAAAAAAATGGTGATTTTACCTGAACTATTCCTAGCCTAGGCAAGACTGACACAACTTGCTCCTGCAGTGTTCGTGCCATTGCATCAGCCAGAGCAGCTGTACTTGTTTCCAAGGCTGTACAACATAGACAGCCTCTGTGCCCCATGTACATGTGTGGTGGTGAAAAGCATTTCTGGGGTCACTTTGGAGATCAGAAATGTTCCAGGACCTTTTGTCAACGTTTCCCATCTCTCTGTAGTTTACATAGTCTATCTGTGAGGAGAGAAGGCCTTTGGTCGCAGATTCTCTCCAAGGACACCTGAGGTGGAAGAGCAGGGTCTTGGATGAGGGCATTAACCCTCAGCATGTTATCAGCTCCTTGGTGGTGGCTGGTTGAGTCACCCTCCAGGGTTGCAGGACTGCAGGCCCATTCTGAGGTTGAAAGCCCTGGGTCAGCTCAAAAGGTGGCTGGGGATGGAGAAGAAGGTCTGGAGTAAGGAATGAAGTGAGGAGCCAGGAGGGATTTAGTCCCATTCCCAGCATGAGGCTATGGTGGACTAAACCTTGCCTCAAGCCTAAACTTTCATTGTGTTCAGCCCTTCTGGACACAAGCTTACGTAAATCTAGCGATGCATAAATACCCTGATTTCACTGAGCTGCAACCACACAGGCTGTCTGCAGGCAAGCTGGCCCTTGAGAAGAGCCAGGATGTCTGAGGACGCACATGGCATGTGCAGACAGCCCAATTCTCACCCTGTCCTCCCAACTTCAGCCCAGGCTGGCTCCAATACCCAATCCAGTATTTTTCAACCCTTCCTGAACTGCAGGCTCTAACAGCATTGCCAGGAGAGCTGCAAGGCCACACAGCTCAGTGCAACCCCATGGTGGAGATGTGCTTTGCCTTAGGACTTAACATGGTCCCTCCAGAAGCAGACCTAGACTCTCAGGATCCCTGACCACAGGCTGAGAGGAGAGGGATTGTCTGGGAGGACAAGTCTGGGACAGTTTTGCACATCCCATAACTTGCCTGACCAGAGCAGCTCAGGTCCAGTTCATCCCACATCCAAGGTCTGCAAATTCTGCCAGGAGCTGGTAGTGCAGGATGAGCTTCCAGGGAGGCAGCAGAGGCCACTCAGCCTGCGGCCACAGCTGTCCCGCAGCCAACCTCAAAAGCCAGAGCTCCGACTTGAGTGGTAGATTTGCAAAGGGCATTATGCACATTAGCTGGGCTGTCGCCAACATGGGAGGAAGAGCCAACTTAGTCCTAACAGCCTCCATCGTTCTGTTCAACATCCGGATCAGGGAAAGGGGGCTGCAGGGGGTACCAGGGAGAGCACAGAAGAAACGATCCCACTGCTAAAGTAAATAACCTAGGAGGGATTCTCTGTCTTAAGCTTGCTTCTACATTAAAGAAGGCAGCTCTGAGACAAAGCATCTGACTCAAGGCCAGCCAAAATTAAATTACAGCATCAATTCCTTGCAGTCAATGTGCGGTCTACGAGCCAGAGACATTGTACCCAGCACAGTTGCTCAGCACACAGGAAGAAACCTGAAAGCAATCAGCAGGCTGCACGCCCCTGAGCCAAACGCGTGTGGGCTTGGGAGCGAGACAGTCCTCTGCGCTGTGTTCCTCTGCCATGCGGAGCTCATGTGCAATAGCTTTAAACAGCTTTAAACCCCATCTATACTCCCCAGGCAAAGGAAGAGCTACTCCAGAGCATCTCCTCCCTTGGGATGCTTGGTCAGCAAAGGACATGAGTGAGAATTTAGTTTGGAGCAAGGATGTTTGGCCAGCAGAGCTGGCACTCTTCAAAATTACTCTAACAGTCATTGACCAAGATTGATGGAGGAAATATTAAAATAATCCTTTGGGATGGAAGAAAGGGGCAGCTTCAATATGGGGTGGATGGGGTGGAGAGAAGAAGTTCCACGAACATTTAGGCAAGATGTCCACAAGTCTGAGGGTCAAAAGATCACTGCTGTAACCTCTCGGAACTAATGCTGGCACAAGGCCATAATTTTTCAGTCCTGATGCTGTAATGGCTGATAGCATATTACTTACTATATTCTGCTGAGAGACATATGACTCAAAGCAAGTCTTCCAGCATGCTGGGATGCTTCACGACTGTCCACAGAAGTGCTGTCCATTCCCAGCACAGGCATTTTCTCCATTCAGCACCAAGCAGCTCCCTGAGCCCATGATGAGTCACATAATAGAGAGAAATTTTGCTCTTTTTTCCCCAATGTCTCCTCTGTTCCTTGGGCTTTTCTTCTGTGTTCCAAACCACATGCTGAAGAGGTTCACTGCTCCCCTCTTCAGATTTGAAGGCTTCTCTCACAACAGTCTTGGGTTTGGAGACTTCTTCCTGCAGCCTGGATGAAGGGCAGAGGCCCCTGGAGATGACATGGATTTCAAGTCCTGAAGCTTTGCAAACACATTACCTTGTAGGCCAAAGGTTGTCCTCTTGCGGGGAGCATGGACAACGTTAGTTCAGACACGGACATCAATCATGGACAACAGATGCTTCATCCCATCTGTGCCAGCCTTTCCTTCATCAACCCATGCTCAGCTTTCAACATGGTCTTCTTGTGCGAGACAAAATCAAGGCAGATGTAGGATTTGCTATTTGGATCCACATCCTCTTTCTGCTCCTTTCTGTGCTCATTCACCACCTAGTGCCATGTCCCACCTGGTACCGAAGGGAGATGGGAAAGCCCAGACACCCACACCACAAGAAAGCTGCCTACCAAGCCCCAGCAAGAAAATTCAGTCCAACAGGAGCATCCAGATAGAAGGTGGGAAGGTGCCTTTCACTGGTTAGAATTTTAAGGCCAAATTGTCAGTTGGGTATTCCCTTCTAGACTATGACACCCACGCTTTGGATCACAGTCCACAAAGGTATTTAGGGCTTTACCTGGGGGAAATCAATAGGAATTTAGCTGCATAAATCGGGATTAGAAATCTGAATACCTTCGGGGATCTACGTCTTGTATCTGCATTTTGAGTTAGGTACCCAAGCCAAGAAATGTGGCTTTAATCGTTCTATCATGTCAGAATCAAGGGGCCTTTAATTTCCGTTACCGACATGTGGCTTTCGCAAAGGCTTAAAGATCATTTCTGAACTGCAAGCAAAGCAAGTTGCAGTCTCAGCATAGCTTCCCCTTGTGAACATGAATCTGAACCCTCTGCTAAGGCTGCTGTCAGTGTATTTCATCTAAACAGCCGTGAGCCCAAAAGACTGGATGGTCACTGACAGGCAGAAATGAGACACATCCCATGGGGACACATCCCACTGGGACATGGATGAGGGTGGGGTAAACAAGTCTCCCACCCTAACCTTTTCCACAACTCTTTCAAGTCTCTTGCTAATAATCCCAGCCTTGCATTGCTGAAACTCTCCCCAAAAATGAAGAAAACATTCTTCAAAAAGTGCAACTTTTCAGAAAAAAAAAAAAAAAAGCACAAAACAAAAAAGGTGTTTAG
Source organism: Nothoprocta pentlandii (assembly GCA_013398315.1). Lineage (NCBI taxonomy): Eukaryota > Metazoa > Chordata > Aves > Tinamiformes > Tinamidae > Nothoprocta > Nothoprocta pentlandii. The sequence continues at coordinate 194,485 of VZSG01000871.1, forward strand.
CTGTGAAAACTCTTTGCTTAGCCAGGGAATTAGTTATATCAAGGGGATGGGCCAAGCTGTAAAGCTGCCGAATGCTACGCTGACACATTTTACTAAGCTGTGATGGACACGAAACAGCCGCCCGCCACCTGCTCCCAGCCCTCAGCGTGCTCGCGGAGCGAGTAGCGCCAACTGCATGTTTCCAAATTCCCGCGCGCTCTGTTTACCCGGGAAACACAGAAAGTTTGTGCTTTCTCACAGCAGAGCATCTGGCCAGTCTCTGTGCAGCAGGGCTTGCAGGGAGATGCAGAATGCTTCCTGACGGGTTGTGGGGCACTAGAAATGACAGCATCACTTGGTGCTAAGATTGCAACCGCCTGGAGGGCTGCATCTTCTTCTGCTTGGCTTCTGAGTCTCTCCAGTTTCAGATGCAAGATTTAGGAGCAGAAAAGAACACTGTCCTCCATATCCACAGGGAAAATAAATAAATAAATATATATATATATATATATGAATTAAAGCATAGAAATGCACTCTGAAAGTATGAACTAAATGCAGAAAGGATGCCCAGGTCAGCTGTCCTGTAGGACCAAGCTGAGAAATCTCCACTCCAACACTGCACCCTTATGCCTGAGTGGATAAGACCAATCTTCCCTACTTACTAGCCTGCATTTCAGCGGTCATCTCTACAGTCTGCTCCCCATGGCAAAGCAGATATCATTCACCTCTTCCTCAAGCAGCATCATTTCATTCTTGCCCAGTCTTTCTGTTGCTCTTGGGCAACCACCTTCAAGGACAGCTTACCCCACTACCCATCTTCCACAATCTCTTCAGAGAAATCTGCAGGAGAGGGAGCCTCTCACATGGTCAGGCCAAGCATATTTGCCTTGGGAGTCTGTAGGCTTGTAAAGAGGAAGAATTTGAGGAGAAGATTTGCAAGAGTTCTCTATACCAGCAAAGAGATGAAGAAGTTACTGAAAGAGTGTTTGAAGCATTCCATCCACCAGTCTCTCCTCCCCTTTCCGCTTGCTGCTCCTTCCTCCCATCCCTTCCTCCAAGCTTTCAGCTTGGCTCCATTTTCATCCCCCATCAAGGGATCAGCAGCCAAACAATCTTCTCACAAAAGTCCAAGCTGCTGAAATATCTATAAACAAGACTGAGGTCTTTTTCAGTCATCAGGCATAACTAAAATAATATCCTGTAGCACACTCTCAGTGCACTGGGCTGGAGCAAGCAGTGACCTTTCAGTATCAATCTTGAACATGCAGCACCACTTGCTGGCAAACACAAGCACAGGACTTCACGTTGGGAGATTTAACTTGTCAGCCCAAAGGGATCCCAGAAGACCTCCAAAGTCACCCATGAAGCAGGCAAGCTCTCCACACAGGAGACTGAGGAAACAAACTGGGGCAAATCCCCCACTGATGGGAACCAGCCCTGGCGTCTGATGATTTACACTGATTTACACCAGCTGGGACACCAATCAAGCTCAATTTAAACCATCTGAGGCTCTCATACAGCCTATGGTGCTGGGGGTGGGGAGGCTGAGGCTGAGGCTGAGGCTGAGGCTGAGGCTGAGGCTGAGGCTGAGGCTGAGGCTGAGGCTGAGGCTGAGGCTGAGGCTGAGGCTGAGGC
>VZSG01000871.1:199124-228965 GCA_013398315.1 Nothoprocta pentlandii
GGCCAGATTGTGACTCATACTGCAAGGCGTCCAAGGGGAAGCTGAAGATCAACATGAAGAAGTACTGTAAGAAAGACTACGGTGAGTTGCCCCTCGCCGCCCTGCTTTTGAGACAGGATGTCCCTGGTGTGGGATGCTCCCAGTATGGGATCTCCCCGGTGTGGGATGTCCCTGTTAGGGGATGTTCCAGGTGGGTCCTCGCTGTAGCCAGGCCAAGGCGCCCCGACTGGTCCCTGATGCAGTCACCTGGGTTGGAAAGGTCCATCGTGGGACAGGCAATCAGGGGCATCATTTCTCCCTCATTTGGAGAGGAAATGGGGGTGTGATACTCAGCCAAGTTTGTGTGTGATGTGTTGCTCATAAAACCTGAGCCCCAGTGTTTGGGTAGTCCCTCAAACCAGGGTCTTTCTCCTTGTCTGACTTCTCCTGAGCTATGTGGGCCCCGGGACCCTGTGGTTCTTTCCACTGCATTTGTGGAAGTGGGGACAAGTGGGAGACAGTTCTCTGTCATCTGGCTACGTCTCTGCCCTGTAGTCCATGCACAAATACATGAAGAGGGTGGTGCACCTCTGGGATGGGGCCCAGGGAGGATGAGGGATTCTCATCCTCAGAGACGGTCAAAAATTGTCTTCTGGACCTTACTGGAGCTGGTTGAACCAGACCCCCTCAGAGATACCTTCAGACCTCGGTTCTTCTAGGATTATTTTTAACATGGGTCAACTCCATCCCCACCTTGGTGAGTCCCTCCCTCCAGCTGAGAGGAGGTTAGAGGGGATCAGCTCTGCTCCAGTCCTGCCCTCATGCAGTCCAGGTTCTTCTGGCCAATGCTGCTGGGCTGAGCTGGGTGGTGGGACCAGGGCTGACCTGGAGAGACAGGCAGCAATGGTCGAATAGAGGCAATGTGTCAGTAGATGTTTAGAAATCATGCTAAATGGGTATGCTGGAAATCAGCTCACATCTCCAAACCCAGGATTGCTATGAGGGGAGCTGAGACTACAAGAGGGTACAAACTGCTTGGGAAAAGGTGATCCATTATGTTTGATCCGGGGATGGGGAAAGGGCTACGAGCAGATGCCTGTCTCGAGGGAGCATCTCTCCCATTCTTGGGTGCAACAGCAAAGTCCAAGGGCTCCTGGGGTCACTTTATGGGACTTGTGATAAGAGGCAAACACGGCCACCTCTGTGCAACTCTGGGTACCACAAGGGCGAAGCAAACAGCCCCGGTGCAAGATGCATCCCGGCATGTCCTGCTCGAGGGGTGATCCAAAACAGGGAGAGAGGGAATAAGCTCATGGTGGGGCTTGGTCCTGGATGGAAGTCCCCAGGATTAGAGGAGCAGAGCCCCCAGCCCCTCCGTAGCAAAGGCTCCCAGATGAATGCAGACTGTTCCTTGCCGCTCTGAATCCTCCCAGCAGCAGCTCCGTGTATCTGGGAAGTGTTGGCCAAAGCAGAACGAATTCCCATTCAGGAGCTCTTCATGGCATCTTCCTGGGACAAGGCCGGGGCGCCGTGAGGGCTGCCTCGCCCTGGCTTTGTGCTTGAAGGCTCCCGGTGCGCCGGGCGAGCACCCTGGCCCTGCAGCCAGGCTTCTCTGCTGTCCAATACATTGTGTGAGCGCTCACAAATGCTTTTCCCCACCTGAGGCACCGATAAAATTTTGGTTTTCCAGATGGCTCCTTTGGTGTCTCGTAAAGATTGGGCTCCTGCTGGAGCAGGATTGAAACCTGGTTGGGAGGTTTGATGGGGTTGGAGGTGGCCTCTCATTGCCCACCAGGATCCTGGCGGGAGGGAAGCAGTGTGAAGAGCTGCGGAAGCACCCAGGGGATGAATAGCTCCAGAGGGATGTGCAGGAAAGGGGAGAGGGGATGCAGCAAGGGGCATTTACACTCTGCTTTGAGAGATGCCTACATGAAAGGAGAAGCGAGCAGAGGCGGCTGGGCCGCTCCGGGCCCTCGCTGGGAGCTGGGCTGGCCTCGTGCCCTTGGAACGGCCGGGAGGCTCTCAAACGCGCGGACACTGATGAAGATACGGAGCCCAACGCCACAGCGGGAGGCCAATTAGGAGGCTCTTTTCCTCGCCCTTGTGTCTGAGCATCCGAAAAGACCCCAATTAGCCTGGAGCAATCACCCCCTTCCCCCCGCCCCCCCCCCCCGTGCTCTTCTACAGAGCTCTTCAGCTCCCTCGGTCATCCACAGAACCAAAGGGAATGTTCTCCCTTATTTATTTATTATTTTTATTTGATTATGCTTTTTTTTTCCTTTTAAGTTGGGCTTTTTTTTTAAATATGTGTTTGGTTAGAGTAGATGCTGCTGCTGCTCTCACCCACCTCACAGCTACAGAATTCCAGGTGGCTTTTTGTGAGGGGGTCTTTTGGAGGGAATGCACATGGAAATTGAACCCTGTGGGAGATTAAGGTGCAGGAAACCCGTTCCTGGCCCAAAAATCAGGGAGAAACCCCTTGCCACAAGTGCACACACATGCAACAAGGGAGAGCAAACGCGCGGCCACATCATGTCCCCTCCCAGGACCAGCCTCGGTTAATAAGGGTCATAAATCTCCAATATTAAAACTGGTAGGAAATTGGCAACCAGATGCAGGCAAATTTCACTGCTGGGTGCAAAGTGAATGAAAAAAAAAGAGAAAAAAAAAAGCAGTAAAAAAATCTAACGTTAACACTTTGCTCCAGCCCAAAGCAGCCTGAGCACCAGAGCCTGGCCCTAGTACTGTAGAGGGACCAAGGGACCCCCGGGATGAGGAGGAGCTGGAGCCGCGGTCAGCGCTGCCCCAGCGACTGGGCAGAAGCCTGGTGGCACGGGGATGCCAAAGGAGCTCAGCTGGTGGCGGAGCACACGGGCAGTTCATGGGAAACAAACAGCCCCTACAAGCCCTTGAAAGAGGAATCCAGCCAGCCTCGTGCTTCCCCAAACCCCCCAGCACTGCTCCCCGTCCCTGGAAGAGGATGGGGATGAAGAGCCTCCAAAACACCCAAGCCCCATTCACGGCTCAGCTGCAGCTCCGAAGCCACCAAAGCTCTTCAGCAGGTGTCTGAGCGTGGGGAGCAAAGTGGGGCAAACGGCTGTGTGTTCCGGTCCTCTCGCCGCCGAGGAGGGCGGAGGAGCCTGGCCAGGGTGGCCGCTGCGCCGGTGGGGCCACATCTGCCCTGCACCCTGGGGACACTGCGAAGGCAGGACGCAAAACCTGCAGCCCGTGAGGGCGGCTGCGGCACCGACAGCCAAGCCTCACCTAGGCTGCCCCTCCTTCCACTGCGTTAAGGAAAGGAAAAAGAGCGGAGAGAGAGAGAGAGAGAAAAAAAATGGCCAGGGCCTTGACATTAGAAAAAAAAATACAGACTGTGTATTTTAGAGCAGAGTTTCCTGTAACCACCTCGCTCTAATTCCCTTTCATTCATTTTCTCCATTTTGTCAGGGCAGACCAAGGCAGGTCAAAGGTTTAAGCCTTTTTGGAAAGATTTGTTTCCAAAAAATAAAAACTGGCTAATCTGCACATTTTGTTACCTTCACACCAGACTGGGAAATACATGGTCAGACCTTGGGGTTGTGCGATTTTTTTTTTTTTTAATGAAAGCATCTGGCATCTGTGACATGATCTGAGAAAAAAAAAATCCATGTATTGTGTGATGTGTTAAAAAGTTTTGCTGGGCTGAGCAGCTTGGCTTCCCCTGGCCTTTCAGAGCTCGAAATCAGGGTGGACATCGTAGCTTTAATGTGATGGTGCTGCTGCTCCTCTGGTGATTCAGCACGGGTCAGATTGGAGTGAGAAATTGGTCTCCGTGACTGAGATTTCTTGCCGGGGGCTGGCATGGATGGGGTTAATCCCTGAGCCGGCCGGGTGGGCAGCAAGGGTCTGTTACAGGCGCCAGGGTGCAGCAGGTTGGCTAAGAAAGGAGAAGAGCCTTGAAAACTCCATCAAAAAGTGTTTTGTGGTTGAGCTGCAGAGGCAGGTCAGAAAACGGAAAATGCAGCATGACTCCACGCTCCACACGCGCCAGCCCGCAGCCTTCATGGAGAGATTTCTCTTTACTTTGTCTCCCGTCCAGCGCTGGAACTTCTACTGGATTTTTTCTCCCCTTCTGTCTCTGATTTTATTGATTCCTCTCATCTCACAATTAGCAAACACATGAGGTCTGTGTAACCACTTCCCAATGAAGCTATTTTCCTGGAAGCCGATTTTAGGGAGGAGAAGAGTGTTTATCCTCTCCCAAGGAAGTCAACAAGAGGCGATCTCAGCCGATAACTGCTCCCATCCTCTCTGACCTTCTCTGTGACGTTTGCTTGAGAGCTGTCGAAAAAGCAAGTGCAGAAGCATTGCAGAAGATGCCTCTAGGTTTCCCTCTGGTCTCCTTCCCTCTGTAGGTTTTGAACCTGAGGCCACAACGTGGACATCTTCATGAGCAGGACTGCAGCTGTTGTGCATGCCATGAGCTGCCGCTTGGATGCAGTGCCCGAGGAAGCAGCCTGGAGGAGAAGGGAGAGGACGAGGGCTGGTGGATATCACCAAGCCACGTAGCATCAGCTATGTAGGGATGCACATCTTTGCTGGGAGTCCCTGCATGGCCAGCTCTCTGGAGGTCATGCCTGAGCAAATGCCAGGAGAGGACAACCAGAGCCCTGTAGCTCCATAGCCTGCCCAGGACCAACCTGGGTCACAGCCCTGGTCCTGACCCACAAAGCAAAACCATGGGGGCTTCAGGGTTTGCGGAAATCGTATGTGAGCTGAATTGTCTCCTTTACAGCATGGGAGGACACTGGAAGCAAACCAGTGTCTGTCACCATCTCAGCTCTGCAACTCTTTTGCAGAAGATACTGGGCAGCGTCCTCTCCCACCTCCATCACGATGCAAAGCCTCCTCTTTGCACTGGCTCACCAGAGCTGGGGATCACTGTTCCTACATGGATGCTGGGTAGCAAAAAGATAAGAGTAATGCAATATATGAACTCAGGACTATGTTTGAGGAAAGAGCAAGATGTGGAAAAGCGGAGTCTTCACCAGGGTTCTCAGCAGGTTTTATCACAGTCCACATGGCTGCAAGCGTGTCCCTCTTTAGAGCTATACAACATGAGCTGTGGGGCTGGAACAGGGCGTCATTTTGAGATTCTTACATTTATGGATCATGTTTGCCCTCCCATCTTAGTCTTCCTCTGAGAGTATGTGATGTCTGGTTACCTGCCCAGACTTTTCATGTTTTGCCTGGCTGCTTTTCCCAAGATACTCTCTACAATGCTAGGAGCCTGATGCTACAATTCAGCACATTAAAAGCAATGTTCAAATGAGTCCATCAAACCCAGAAACCCAGGCTGGATTGACTGGGTTGTCATTGACTCATCCTTATGATCACTAACCACCAACCTCACTCTTTCACTCCTGCTTTTTACAAGCAATGTCATCGTCCGTGTGAAACACTGAATGTACCAGGTCAGGAACCATATCTTGGAAACATGTTGATGGCTCCAGTTCCCCTCCCATAAATCCTTTCACAGGCTGGAACAGGCTCTGTAGAGATGACCTTGATTTTGGACAGTGGTGACATGTTTGTGGACTTGTGGTTCGTGATATGACCACCTTGTACTGCTGGTGGGAGGTGTCCAAGGCCGCTTGCCTGTCACCTTGTCAGTGGGCAGTGACAAACATGGCTGGCTCTGGAGATGACAGGCAGGTGTCCCAAGGAAACACACGCTCCGGAAACAGTGCAGAAAAACAGCGCAGTGAAAGCAATCAGAAATCACTGCCAAGGAGCAGGGCCCAGCTGCACATGCAGGCTCAGCCACGCTGCAGAATCATGGCCCGCAGTGAGGGGCCTGCTCAGGTGCTTGCAGAGGGCTCCCCGCAGCCCGTTCCCTGTGCTGGTCCCAGGTAGATGTGCTGGAGGCCTTTACAGATCTTTTCTACCTCCATCTGCCAAGTGGTTGGAGATAGGGGTCCAGCTGCGAAGCCTCCCTGGCCGGCTCGCACGTGCGCCGGGCGCCGGCAGTGCAAGCCGGGGCTCTAGCGCTGCTGACGAGGCTGGCGCCTGGGTTCTGTCCTTCCTGCAGCGCCCACCTCGCCCGCAGAGCCCTCGCCCTGCACTTTGGCCGCTGCTCAGCCCCGCAGGCACATTTTCCTGACGTTTATTAATTTTCCACTTTCATCTGTGCTTGTAGCTTTTAGGGAAAAGATGTATTTTAGCACCTCAGTGACCTTATGGCACATCTGAACGTGATGCTTTTGAAAAGATCTTCTTATATCCTTGAAGAGAGAGGTGCACATGCGGCTCTGGGAAACTACTCCATCTGTGTTTGCTTCATATTTACGTCCCAAAGGTCCCTGGGAGAGGGATGGACCCTCCTAAGGTCACTAATAGGAGAGAGAAGCAATTCTCCCCCTTCATGCCATGTAGCCCTGCATCACCTGCATGGGTCCTAGCACAGGGAACAAACTGGGTCCTGATCTACTGCTGCTCCCAGCTTCCCCTCTCCTCCCGGGTCCTCCTGCCTGCTCAGCCCACGGGATAACAGGGTCTTGCTCATCTGGACCTCCTCCTTGGCAGCAGACCCGGAGAGCACCTCCCGGGCCCACTGTGGTTGCGGTGTCTTTGCTGAGATCTTCTGTCGTCAGAATTGGCTGCTTCATTCTCAGATTAGAGCCCTGGGGACGAGACTAGCTTCAGTGCACCCACCATGAGATTGGCCCATGGTTGCTCTCCACCAGCCTGGAGACCTGTCTGCAGGTCTCTGGAGACAGAACTCATTTTCATCATGCACACTATCTGGTAGGACTTTATTTACCAAACTATAACATTTTTCCTCTCTTGCCTTGACTTTTTGCAGCTGTTCAGATCCACGTCCTGAAAGCGGAAAGAAATGCCGACTGGTGGAAGTTCACGGTCAACATCATCTCCGTCTATAAACAAGGGAGCAACCGGATACGGCGCGGAGACCAGACCCTGTGGATCCACTCCAAGGACATAGCGTGCAAGTGCCCCAAAATCAAGCCCATGAAGAAGTACTTGCTGCTGGGCAACAACGAGGACTCTCCGGACCAGAGCGGCATCATTGCAGACAAAACCAGCCTGGTGATACAGTGGCGGGATACGTGGGCCCGGCGGCTCAGGAAGTTCCAGCAGCGGGAGAAGAAGGGGAAGTGCAAGAAGGCCTAGAGGCGGGGACGGCGACGGAGCGCGCGGGCGAGCGCGGGCAAGACTGACTGTGCATGCTGCTTTGTGTAGAAGGGGAGCGGACAGGGCCAGGCGCTGGGGGCTGCCGAGGGGGCGCCGAGCCGTTCGCTTGGGCTGGGGCGCGTGGCCCGGAGCCACCTCGGTGTCACCACCGAGTTGCACCTCGTGTCATGCGCGTGGGGACAAACCCAACTGCTGCAGGAGGAGGGTGCCCTGGGCAGTGCCCCGGCTGCGCTGGCAGTGCCGGCGCTTCCCACTGCCCCCCGGCTCCTCTCGGCCCCTTCACTGAAGACATCGGAGACACCAAACTGCCTTAAAGCCGCTAACGTCTGCTAGTTCCAAAGCATAGACACAGGAATGGCCCAGCCTGTAAGAAACTAATCAACGGCAACGCTGGAATTAACCCCCCCTCCCCAAAATGCATACTCTCAGCTTAGGTTGAATGAGACAGTTATTGTAGAGGAAACTAAACAGAGACTTACCCCCGAGCACAGACCTGAGCATCAACTAATATAGGTTATTTAAAGACTCTTCAGTGTATAACAGCCGTAATGCCTCCCTGCTGTACAGAACCTGAGACAGGACGAGGCCTCCAGCCGCATGGACACGCTGCTCCCATTGCACTGGGTGAGACCGTACGCACAAAAAGGGGCTAAAGGGGAGACCACTTTAGCTAGCGCCTCCCACGTGCACATACCGTGGGCAACAATCCCTGCTCCAGCCCCACTCTTCCAAGGAGAGCTGCACGCTGCTGCACACACGTAACAGAGGCGCCCGAGGAGCTTGAGCCCGGAGGATGCTCTGGTCCCTGCCAACTCACACTCAAGTTCATAACCAGGATCGCCAGGGAAGCATGCAACAGAAAAGCTGTCTGCCTATTCCGATACGTGGGAATCCTCAGCCCTTCGGCAGTGATGGTCTCTGAGCCAGCCGTGCCCGAGACTGCCTCCCTCCTTCATGGGTCTGGTGCTTTCTGCAGCCGTCAGCCAAGTGAGGAGCCCTCAGATGGTCAGGAATCCACGCAGAGGATGCCCGAGCCCAGGACAGCAGTAGTTTCCCTGCCAAACTCAGCCAGTTTTCCCCCAAATGGCCCAGCCTGGCCCTCGCTCATGCAGCCTGGCCGGTGTCCCATGTCACTGCTTGAGGTGGCCAGCTTGGTGGGCTGGGAACACAGGTGCCCACGGGCAGCAGGACCAGCACGGAGATCCCCATCAGAGCCTGTGCAGAAAGATGAGCCCAAGGGAATGGGTCTCCACTGGGGACTGGAGACCCAGTGTTTGACATTTTGCCCACCTGGATCTGGATCTTCCAGTGGCAGTGAAAAAAAGCAAATATATCAGCAGAAAAATGTGATTCCTAAGCTCTAACCCCAGTGGACTGGGAAGGCAGAGGTCCCACCACCATCTCGCACCCTGCAAAGCAGCAGCTGAGCATGGGAGCAGCCTTCCCAGGGACACATCAGGCCCCCAGGCGTTTTTGTCACCAGAGGAACATCAGGTGGGGGCAGCTTCACCTTGCCAGGGTGGCAGCTCTTCCACCTCCATGTTGCTCCATAAAAAGCAGGGGAAATCTGCGTCCCCCTGGCAAGAGCCAGGGCGGAAATGCAGGCAGGGCAGCCCAGGTACCTGGATGAGAAGCAAATGCTCGTCGCTACAAAAAGCAAAACCTCCCTTATATTTTTCCCTTTAGGAAACTTGGAAACATCTATTTTATGACATTTTCCAGTGGTTTTGCCTTTTTTTTTATAGCAATTGACAATATTTATATAATGACATAAACGACCATAAAGCGAGGCAGCCATGTAAATAGGTGTGAAGTGGAGGGCTCCCAGGGCAGAGCGGGGCTGCTGGGAGACACGGCACAGAGGGACCAAGCGCACTGGGCCTCCCTGCAACCTCGTGGCCCTCAGAGATGGGCTCGGAGCTGACACCCCATCCTGGCCACTGAGCAATGCACCAAGTCACGGTTTTCTCCCCAGTCTTGTCTTGCTCAGAACAGTCTCATTTGACCTGATTTAGAGCCCAAGAAGAGCTAATCACAGAGTCACAGAATCATTATGGTTGGAAAAGACTTTCAAGACCATCAAGTCCAACCGTGACAGTTTTACAGGTAGGGGAGCGCAGGCACCCAAGCCTTCCAAGAGCTTCCAAAAGATAAAATCTGACCTTAAGTGTCTCAACAGGGGCCTAAAGCCACGCAGTCCTGCCAGGCAGCTCCCCTCCTGCTAGGACTGACCCGTGCTGGGTAGAGTTGGTGCTGGAGACAGCCCGTCCACAGCTACAAGGGGTGCCCTCACAACACAGATGCCCAAGCCCAAGGTTCCTGCAGCCTGCACCATGGTGTAGACTCTTGTCCACTCCATGGACACCACCAAGGCTTGCTCAGGTGAAGCACCTCCTCTGAACCCATCAGGAGCATCCAGCCAAGCAGGGCAACGTGGCCAAATGCCGCAAGGAACACGGAGGAAACGCATGGAGCCTATGTCGTTAGGCAAACAAAATGAAATTTCTCTTGAATGGCTCAAAACAAGTGGAGCCAACGCAACGCCTGTTCTCCCAAGGCCCCCAGCACTCTCCTACCCAGGGAGGCATGGACGGGGAAGCCTGGGCACTCGGGATCCAAGCGTCTCCGCCTCCCTCTCCCAAGCGCACAGGGCCAGCGCTGCCGCTGCCCCGGCACGGCCTCAGCACCTCCACCGCCTGCGGCAGCGGGGACGAGTCCCAGCCCTCCCACCGATTCCCACATCTTGGGACACATCTTGGGAAGCTGCAGAGGAAGCTCTGTCGCCTCAGGCAGGCACTTATCCCCTTGCCAAGCCGCCAGGACCCCCCGCAGGTAGCACGAGAGGCAGAGCTAATTAGAGCTCAGAGAATCTATGGGACCCAGAGCGACTACTAGCAATGCAACCTCCCCAGCCCAGCAGGACCCTGCTCCTCGACCATGATTGCGTTTTGGTGCTTCCAACCCGTTCAGAGAGGCTCCTGCGCTGTCCATGGCTGTCCAGCTCCATGGCTCTGTCCAAGCAACGTCTCCAGTAACCCGACCTTCACCAGTGGCTGGAGGAGCCGTTTGCAGCACTGCTCCCCCAGGGAACAGCAGAGCAGCCCCGTTCCACGGAGGCTGGGGAAGCAAGTCTTCCTTGCAGGCCCCTTGGGACACCTCCTTTGGTGAGGGGACCTCTGGCCTATCCCCCAAGAAGGACCAATGTCACTCTCGAACATCGCCCTGCACGGCCAGGGTTGCTGCTGTGGTGGCTGCAAGGACGAGGGTAACCACAGCGCAAGTGCGGAGGCATCAAGGTCCATCTGCCCCAGGATGTCCCCAGGCAGTGGCTGTGGTCACCCAAGTCAGTCACCTCTGCTCCTGGAGCGCCACCCACGCGTCCCTGTCACTGAACGCAGCCACCCACGGCACGAGGCTGTGAGAAACCCCAGCAAGAGGGGTCAGCCCCGTCAACCCCAGCTCCCCGGAGGACCGAGGTGGGAGAGGACACGGGCTCCGCAACCACCCCCTGGACACCAGGGCCCACTGCCCACGGCCACAGGTGGAGCCGAGAGCCGGAGGCGCCGCTGGGAACCGCGGGGGCCAAAGCAGCCCCTGCCCCAGAGAGCCCGGCAGCAGCCGCCCCGTCCCGGTCTCGTCCCCCTCGTCGCGTCCGTCCCCGCGCGCCCGCCGCAGCCCGGCGCAGCCCTGTCGCAAACCTGTGGTTGTTCTGTCCTGTCCTGGTTAATTTTTGTTTTTATTTTTCCTGTTAATATCTTGAATTGTAAATGTTGTTTAGTTATGACCATTGCATACTGCTTTGGGCAATGTTTCTTTACAATGCATACTAATATATTATGGTTATTATATATGAATATATTTAATGACACGTGAAAAAGTTGTGGATTTTCTTATCTTTTTTTTTTCTGGGTTTTTGTTTGTTTGTTGTTTTTCTTTTTTTTTCCTCTGCATTTGTTCATTCGTTTCGTTAGATTGGCTGTAACTGAACCCGAAGAAGCTTGTACGCGTTCAGCACCCATCTAGTAGGACTAAAGTCAGAGACCAGTTGAATAAACGCCTGTAAACCATGACCCGCTCTCTGCGTCCCGCGCCGGGGGCCCTGCCCGCGTGTCCCCGTCACAGCCCGCGTCCGGCGCGGCGCTGTGTGCACTGATGCTCGGCGGAGGTGGGAGCAGTGGGGCGAGCTGCTCGGGTGCCTCGGCCTGTCCTTTGCTTTGGTGGGGTGGCCAAATGGCCCCTTTTTACCACAGCTCCTCAGTCTGCACCCCGTTCACTGTCACCCAAGGGCAGATCTGGGAAGGTCCCTGCCAGGCCCCTCGGCTGAGCGGCTCCTGGCCCCGCTGCAAGGCCAGGCTGATGATGCTGCACATCAGCGGCACCTCTCCCGACAGGGCTCCGGTGCGGGCTTGGGCGTCACGGGTGCCCGTGTCGCGCTGACGGGGTCCCCGCAGCCCTGCAGGCCCAGCGTGCTGCCCCATAAAGGGCCCTGGTCTCACGGGGCTGCAGGACACGGCAGCCGAGCGGGGCCAGAACAAAAGGCTCCGGGCGGATTGTCCGGCTCGGCTCCTCATGCCAGCCCTGCTGGGAATGTGGCCACATGCTCGTTGGAGCTGCTGCACAATAAAATCCTCACAGACCTGCCAGGCCTTTTAAAAATCACCCCGAAAAAGTGTTTCCCCCTGTCCTCCTTAAGAGGCCATAACGTGAAGCTTCTTTCCGCACAAAGCAAACGGGCACCGGCTGGGCGGCTGCTGCTTCGCCCAACTTCCACAGCCTTGCGGAAAGATCCTCTCCCGCCGTGGAGGCCCAGGGAAAGCCACCGCTTCTCCTGTCCAGCAGGCAGGAACACTGGATCTGGTTGCCTGCCCAAACTGGTCCGTCACCACCAGGGCGGGGTGCCGGGGTCAGCAGTGCGTGACCGGCCAGTCCCGCACACAGCCCGTCCCATTCCCCCATCCCGCGTCTCTCCCACGAGTCCACAGGAGGGAAGGGAGCGTGTGATGGTGCTGCTCAGCTGGCTCCGAACCTCCGCAACAGCCTGGCCTCAGCTGCACCTTCATCCCGCCAGACCCAAGCCTGTCTCACTGCATCCCATGGCCACTACCATCCAGATGCTGAGTCAGCTCTGCCTCCACCTGAGGCTTTTGGTAGGTTCCAAGGTGCTTGACAAGAAAGGAAGCGCCCTCCAGGCCGCAGGTACCAGGTACATCACGGGGACGGCCAGGAGATGGGGAAACTGGGCACAGGAGAGTGAGGCGGCCCCGCCGGTGTCACACAACGGGGCTGACAGGGCCGGGTTTCCCCCCTCCTGGGCACTGAGCAAGTTGGCAGCACCAGCTGGGCAGGGAGCGATGGAGCAGAAGCAGCTGAGAGCTCTGGCTACACAAACATCAGGGCCGCGGTGAGGACGGCCTGGGGCTGGGCAGCACTGCAAACACATCAGGAAAGACATGCCAAGATGCAGAGGACACCTGATAGGAAGCACTTTTCCCTCTTCCTAAAATTAGCTCATTAGAACATGGAAGCATTAAAGATCACTAATGCACAGCACAGAGAACAGGCAGCAATGAATATCATTCAGCTAAAGGCAGATAAACGCTTCCGCTTTTATTCAGTGTGGTTATTGCTTGCTTTATCAATTGAGAATCAAATTGGCGCATATAACAAAATAAGGATTTTTCTGGTCAGAAGCAAACACTCGGTACTTTTTTTTTTTTGGTTAGTTTTTACTAACATGTTGAAGATTCGCTGCCACCTCCTTTCCAGATGTGGAGATCGGCGTGTGGAGATCGGCGCCCACAGCTGCCCCGCATGCTGACCCGTCGCTCATGACGGGTTTGGGCAGGTCACGGCCTCGTCCTCAGGCCGTTCCTACACGTGCTCTCTGGTTTTCCATCTTGATGGAGTCTATACATGTGTGGCCTAAGATGTTTATTCCTTGGGAAATGTAAGAAACCTCTGTCAGAAAGCACAGGAACTCCACTTAGGTAGCCCCAAGCCCCCAGGTTACCAGCAGACAGTATTTTAAAGCCCTCAAGACGAAGGGCCTTTCAAGAGAAGAAAGAATGGGCCAGGCAGATGTCCCCAAATGCAATCTCTTGCTGAGAGGCGGATGCGGCGGGGAAGGGCTCTATCCTACCAGCAGGCTCACACTCCCGAGTGCCGCGTGAGGGCAAGGAGAGTGGGCAGCGCCGCCGCGAGCCCTCCTTGGCCATGCCCCGCTGCAGGGAACCCGCTCGGCCGCGCACGGCGTCATTCCGGTGCTGCTGAGTTTATTGAAATCACAGAGGTCTCTTCACGAGCCACTCTCTTCTCCGGGTCCCCCGCGCTCCGCTGTGGGACAGCAGCTCGACGAGGCCCCGCGTCTGCCCTACTTCGTTGGCCAGACGGCGACCACCGCGATGGCGATGAGCAGCAGCACGATCACCACCAGCAGTCCTGCAAAAGAGCAAACGACACCGGGTCACCGCCTTCCGCTTCTGCAAGTGCCCTTTGCCATTAAATTCTTTCTCAGACCTGCTCCTCCTCCACCTGAAACAGAATTTCTCCCACATTCAGGTTGCATGATCCCCTTGGTACAAACCCTTAACCAGAGCCTGCTGCATTAATAACTGTGCAGTGACACGAACACAAAGTCACCTTGGTGGGGCAGCCATTGCTTCTCACACCGACCTCCAAACTATTTTGAAGGTGGTGCTATTTTGTAGGTTGTCCTCCAAGCTGAACACCTGCCCTGTGAGGATTAAAGGATCCATTTAACGCCTACTAGCATCATGGTAAGGCTAGTTAAGCTTTCCCGAGATTCCCCTGTCCTGGAGGGGATCACTGGGGATCCCTGGGGGGGATCACTGGGCAAGAGATTATGCAGAAGGAAATCCAAATTGCATGAGGAAATTGTTTGCAGTCCAAACAGCTCCTACTTTAAGACAAGACCATTTTGCAAAGGGAAAAAAAATGCTTTTGTGCGCATACCTGGCTTTGGAAAATGACCGTCAAGCACCGTTCAGAGGCCACCAGCAGGCTGCCCAAGCTGGCAGCAGGCGAGCTCGGAGCGCTCCGGCCCTCCCCAAGCCTGCGGCAGGAAGTGATGACTAACGTGATCTTCCAACACTTCGGGGCTGCGCATTAGCTCGGGCACCCCGCGCTGCTACCCGGGGCGGGGGGGGATGCTGAGGAGAAGGTAACTTCTGGAGCGTTCTGAGGGGAGCGGCAGCCACGCGGCGTCCGGAGAGGCCCGGGGCTGCTCCTGGGCTGCTCCACCACAGCCGCCGTCCCCCCGTGCCCCGCAGCGCCCCGGCACAGCTGCGGGACACGCTCAGGCTCCAGGAGCGGAAAAAACCTCCCTTCGCTTGGTCCGCTGCTAACAGATGACGATTACTCAACCACTTACAATATTTACAAGCCCAGCTCATGGCAATTAAAAAAGGATGTATTAAAACAAACTCCTCTTTCCAAGCTGGAAAAGGATATTAGACATCGCTTTTTGTAAATAGTGTCATGTTTTCTGTGCAGAAATGGTTTCTGTGCCAGGGGTCCACGATTTTTTTTCCAGGGAAAGAGAGTTGTCACCAGCAGCATTTTTTTCTTTCATGCTCAGTTGAAAACATTGGTTATCTGCATTCAGCATTGAGCAGCACTTCACTGGCTTGTGTTAAACATACACACACACACACACACCCCCAACACAAACCACAAAACATAACACCAACTGCAAACTGCTTCAAAGGCTTCACCCTGCGCAAGCGCAGACTCACACTGCTGCTTCCAAGCTTTAGAGGAGCTGATGGCTCCGAACGTCAGACCGCTGCAGGGGCTGCGCGGCTCTGAGAGGGTCCTCGGAGAAGCCTGCGTCCCTGCTTGGAGCAGGGGCAGCACCTTGCTGCTGTGCCCGTTGGCGGCGGCGCCTCCGGGTGCAAGCGGCGGTGCTGGTGCAGCGCGAAGACAACCTCGGTTTTATCTGGGGGTGTTCGATGCGGCTGCAAGGAAACCACCTGCGTAAGCTGGGGTGAAATAAGACCTGATTAAACCCCTGCGTTCAGGATTTCTGCTACGTTTTGCACTGAAAGGGGACGCTTTAGAGGGCGCAAACCCTTTGCACACTTTCTGTGTAACTGAGTTTATGGATTTTAGCAATTAAGAGACAACTGAGATCAGATCCTTGGAAAACACCCGATAGGTGTGAATTAGTAGTGATACAAAGTGAAGTTAATGGAGCATAACTATTCTTTGACAACTCCCACAAAAAACTCCCCATCAAACCAGAACCGTTACCCAGCAGGAGCTTGGGGAGGAGGGGACCAATAAAGCCTCGCTAACCTGTGAGAGCAGAACGAACGAGAAACGTAAGGGAACATCCAGTGCAACAGCAGCAGGACGGCAAGATGAAACAAACTTCAGTTTACTCCCAGAAAGAACCTGGTATTAAAAACCTGGAGCCACTTTCCAGTTTCCAAAAGCAGTGGTCAAGTATTTGCTCCCCATGTGAGAGATGGGAGAGTGGAGATGGCATGTGGCAGTGCAAGGTAAATCACAGACCTGCCAGTGTTAGTGGCTTATCTGATCCACTCAATATGCACAGAAAAGAAAACAGGAAGAAAATAACATAAATTGGCAGTAATGCACAAATTTCAAAGCACCTCTTGCATGATGGAAACCAGATGTTAGGCACACTGGATTTTTTTCTTATGCTATTCAACGGCAGATTAGAAGGATCTGAAGCTTTTAGACGTGGAGTTTTGCAGACTGCAACATGCTTTCATAACAAAACATTCTGGATATGATCTGACAGTAATTATGCCTCCTAGAACCCCTGTCTGATGTGTTTCTTCTTTTTTTTCTCTCTTTTCTTTTTCCTCAAGTCCTGCAAAATAGAAATATTCTCCTCATCAAGAACTCTTCCATGAATCAAAGCCACTAATAAAGTAAACAGGAGTTGGAGAGTGAGGGAAAAAAAAAAACCAACCAGATTCTTGCAGGAAGAAAAACGGAAAGGGTGACAGAGATGCACATTTGCTATGTGTTTCTCGGGGAAAGGTGAGAACAAACGCAGCCGTCTGCATGCAATTACAGCATCATTAATTACAGCAGTTGGAGGAAGGGAAAGCTGCTGAAGCTCGGCAGGGCTGTGCAGAGCAGGAGAGCCCACCATGGAGGATGGAGAGGCCACGTCCCCGGGGCGCGCGGAGGAGCGACATTCCCGGGGCGCGCACGCGGCGCTCGGTGCACATGGCTCTGCCGGGCGCAGGCCCATGGGGACACCACACAAGGTGCCCCACCTGGATTTAATCCTGCTGCGGACAGGGACACGGACACTCGTCAGCTCCATCCCTGGACGCCGCGGGGGTTAATGCTCCAAACCGAGCAAAAACGTCACCGCATTTTCTCGGGTGTGAGCCAGCGCGGTGCCGCTGTGCGCATCTTGTCTCCAGGCCAAGCCCACGGTACCTGCCCATGTTTCTCCTGCAGCTCCCAAGCCCCTTCGGACACAAATTTGTCCCCTCCCTTGTCCGTGGGGCTTCTCCCATAACCCCCCAGCTGCGAATGTCCCAGTGCGGAGCCGCCGCAGCCCCTTCCCCAGTCAACCCCATTCACCCCCCAGGCCGAGCCGTGCTCTTGGGGTTCACACGCAAACCCCCTCGCGTTGCACCTGCTGGAAGGCTCAGGGCATCTCCAAGATGATTTCCTAGTGCCGCTTCACCCCTCATTTCCCAGGGGATGATGAACTATATAAATGCCGGGACAAGAGGCCGAAGGACTTCCCCTCGTGTCCCCTTGTGTCCCCCTGGCCCGGTGGGGACCGCATGAGCTCCGGCTGATGCAACGACACCCCCTCATGACCCAGGCTCCCGGGGCCGCCGCGGCTGCGCTGGCAGCCGAGCATCGCCCTATTCGCCCTCCCGCCCCCAGCCCGCGCTGCCTTCCCGGCCCCGTGCCTCGGGACGACGGGAGCCCCTCGGAGCCCGCCCCGCGCCCGGCGTTAGCGCCGGCGCTGCCTGCCCGGCACCCTGCTGGTGCCCAGGGGCCCTGGCGCCCCGCGACGCGGCGGCCGCTGCTGCTCATGGAGCGGGCGCCTCTGCCCGCGCTCTCGCAGCGCTTGCTGAGGAACATCCCCTTGCTGTGCATGCGGAACCCGGGAACGCGAGCGGGTTGAGCAGCTGGCAGCGGCTCAAGGGCCACAGAGGAGGCAGGCAGCAGCCCTGTCATAAACACATCTTGTTTTGACAACTCCCTCTTGAGTAAATGTCCAAAGATTTCTGGGCTGCTTCTATTAGGCTATCGATTTACCACTAAAAATTGCTCTGTACCCAGGGAATTGTGGCCATTTAGACGGAACAGGTTACCGGTTAGCGCGCGCCGTGTTGCACGAGACGCGCGGAGCTCCAGGGGCCGAGCGCACGGCTGCCGCACGCGGCCCGGCCGCACACTGGGCTGGCTGCTCTCTGAACTGCCCCGCCGCAAGCCCCAGAGACGCTTCGAGAGCTGCTAGCGGCCCCCGGTGCAGGGAACGGACCCTCCCTTCTGCATCAGGAGTCCTGCGGGACACCGGGTCCACCCACGGCCCCCGACGCTGCGAGGCCACCAGGGAAGGACGCAGCAAGAGGATGCTCGTGACCCCCACGGCGCAGGGCACACGACACTCGTATCTCTGTCCAGCTCCAGGATGAGTCCGGAGTCGCTATCGGCTGCATGTCTTGGAGAACATCTTTCACACGCCACCCCTAGACACTGCCCGGCCACAGACACTGCTTCACTGCCTCGAGCCCAAGTGGGAGGCGACAACCTCCTCCTCCTGCACCTTCCCCGGCGCCAGGGCCTGCCGCTGCTCCGGGCTCTGCGGGAAGCTCCGGGTTTGCCTAGTCCGGACTGCAAAACCAGCGCAGAAGAGAGCACGGACACCAGCACACGAACCATCCACTGACTTCCAGCTCTCAGAGCAGCTCAGCACAGAAAATCGCTGTTTTTTTATAAACTACAAAGTAATAAAGAGCATGCTACGTCTTAAAGAGCTTGGCATAGCATTACATTATCTGTAAAAAGCCACTTTTTTAATGCCAAGAAAGCTACATTCCCGCCCAACTGTCTATCCAGAAGTTCAGAAATAAGCCTTCTTTTACAAGTGTCACCGAGTGCTAACTTATAAACCTATCACACTTGTTTTATAGAGTAGGAGACACACAGGGAAAACGCAGCTTCAAGAAGAGGCCACAGGGTCTCTGCTGCTTTCTTTAATAACTTGTTTTTAATTCATAGTTTTAAAAAACTATATAGTCCAAAACACCTCTTATCTGCTTTTCCAGGACGTTAACTTTAGGTCCACATTGCTGGATAAGAAACGTGGCAGAAACCTGCCCAAATCCATTCAAAAACCCGGATAACCAGGTTAACAAGGTAACTGCCCAAGAAACCCATCTCGCTGCCCTTCACATTCCCTAAGAAAAATAAAGGAAGAGCCAAATGCTTTCTCCACGCAATGCCAAAAATTCCTTCCTCCGAACACTTCCCTCTCATAACGTGAGGCAGAGTATTCAATTCAACCCACGAGCACGAAGCAGCACGCGAGCGCGCACCCACGCTACGGAGCCGGCCCGCTCGCCCGCAGAGCCCCGAGTGCCCCCAGGAGCAGCGCGGGGCGCCCCGAGCCCCTCTGCTCCGCAAAGGAAGAGCTGCCGCCTTTGGAGCTAGTCACGCAGTGAGAGGTTCAGCCGAAGACCCTGATCATCGGAGTCAAACGTGCAAGGGGTGGTTTGTGCACATCACCTCCTCGGCCCACTTTGTGTCACATACGATGACATGCGTTTTTGATGCCCTTTCATTTCCTCTGGTGAGACCGGGGCCTCTTGCAGTCATGCTCCATCCTCAGGCACACAAGCGAGTTTGCTACTGCTCGTACTCTTTAGTTAAGTGCTAGTGCCCTTAACTGAGCATGACCCTTACGGTACTGACAGCAGTACCTGCTGGCCAACACAGCGTGGATAAACCGGCAGTTAGAGAAAGAAAAATACCGTGGGAAACCAACTGTCACATCCAGCCACAGGAGCTGTCTGGATCGTGCTTAAATTTAAAATGTTTATTGCTTCGGTGGCCAAATAATCCCTCGCGCTCAGGTCCCAAGCCACGTGCGCCATCCAGCTGAATGAAGGGAAGTGAGATAAGTGTTTCTCTTAATCCATTATTGTTAGACCTCAATTTGCTTCTTTTAGAAGCTATTTTTCAAATGACAAAGGCGTGCCAGATAGTATATTGACCTACTTCCAAGTGCAATCGCAAAGAAATCCTATAGTCTTTCAAAAACAAGTAGATCTTGTTAAAAATCTAACCTTAAATGAACTGCAAGAGTCAGAGGCATATTTCAAATGAATTTGGTCACAGTCCTCTCAGCAGCAGACCTCAAGCATTTCCTCAATGCAAACACTTCCAACATCTCCTCCGATACTCAATCTGCCTAAAGCTCAGCTCTATTTTTGACAGTAGTTAGAAGTTTTAGGCCCAGCAGTTTAAAACATGACATAAATTGCCCATCTATAAGTCAATTTAAAAACCACAGTTCATTAACATTACATTACCTGAAGGGCACTGAAAAAGCCAAGGGTGAGAAGAGGGTTTCCTGAACAAACTGGGAAACTTGGGCGCATTTAACCTTTAAAATAGAAGAGCTGGAGCTCACACTGAGGCCAGTTCACACAGAACAAGCTGAGCAGAAACGTTTCAACGTGTGTTTTATACAAAATTACCGCAGTGTCAATAAAGAGCATTAGAAATTTATACACATATAATCCCTCTCTACAAACAATGGTTTCTACAGAGGTGGTAATAAAAGTATTTACAGGACGCATGACCGCAGAAGGAGTGAGTGCAGACTCACTATGAGACCACATCATGTATTCAAGCTGCTCCCCATCAAACTCGGCATCACCTGCACCTGTCATGCAAAGAAGAGCTCAGAGTTATTCAGCAAACAGCAAATAACAGCCACGCAGCAAGGGCGCACCCTTTCCCTCTAAGTCTGCTGAGGTAACTAAACTCCATCCTTTGGAGCACATGCTCTTTCTCGGGTCCATTTGCACAGGGTGCTGCGCTCACGCCCAGCAAAAGCTCCTCAGGCGTTCCCAGGAATCGTTTCTGGTTTTTCCTCACATCCATTCGCTTGTGGCCAAGCCTGGCAGCCTGTGCACATCTCCGCCTGACGCCCTTTACCGACGCGCGCGCCGCAGGAAACACTGCGCACGGACACACGGAGCCGGCCGGAGAGCAGCCAGATGCCAGCAAGAGACACTGGAAACGGGCTCCTGGTTTTTCCTTTTGTTCCCGTTACAGTGATTTCACAGACTTTCCTTGTTTGTCCCAACCCTGCTATTATCACAGTATTTCCAACCCCAAAGGTCATCGACAGCCACGGTTACAGGCTTTTTGTTTATTTATTTATTTATTTATTTGCATGTTGTTTATTTTTTCTTCTCCCCTCTCTCATTTATTCTTTTTCAAGAAGCACGCGCAGTTTCCAATTTTCCCTCCTGCATCCTTTCCCTCCCTAGCATCCTCTTCCTTAGATAAGCCAGGCCAAGAAACGCAATCAGTCAAGCAGCACACTGCATTTCCGAGCATTTCTGAGCAACTGCATTATGGCTTGGAACGGGACTTGTCACAGTCTACAAAACCTCAGTGTGCTGTAAGTTTTCCTAGAAGAAAGAAAAGAAAACGGCAAAAAGGATCAGGCAGATTCTATAACCTCCTGAATCTCAGATAAAGGTCGCCCAAGTGAGAGCCAAAACAAGCCCCAAGCGCCAGAATTCTTGTATTGGGATCAAGATGTGCAGAAACGATCAGGAAAGGAGGCGAAAGAGCGGGCCCAGGGGGAGGGTGCCCTTCCCCACTCCAGGCTCACCACAGGTAATTTCCACCAGTCCAAGTGAGCAAGAGAGAACCCAGGTCCCCTTCGGCATGGACTGAAGGGTCAGGACAGGGAGAACAACAGGTACTTGGGACCTGATGGTGTTGGGAAGAATCTTTTCCTTTTAAGCAGGTGCCCAAGAACATCCAAAGGCCACCATCAGTGCTCCTGTAATATAGGTGACACCTTTGTGACCCATTCCACCAGAGACACTTCTGGTTGCACTGAAAAGCAGAGATTTTTGTGCAAATCCCAGCACCAGCTGCAGAAAAGGCGCCTGCCCAACACTGGAGGTGGGTGAACCCTGCGAAGCACCGCCTCCCAAACGCACGTCTTCCTCCTTATGTGCATCTTTTCAAGTTCTGCTTCGTTCACAAGTCGCGTATTCCACCAGGAGATAGAGAACAAGGAGCCCTGCAGGCAACCTGGAGAGGGGCTGCCTGCAAGCGAGGGGCTGCCGAGAGCAGCTCGCCCCCAAGCCGCCACCTGAAGCCAGCAAGGAGAGGGCAGGAGCACGACAGATGATCTCAGCGGGACACTGTTGTTCTTCCACTACTTTCTCCGGTAAGAAAAACAAATGAAAGAAATCAAAGGGCTGCTCTGCTGGCTTTGAGCAGAAGGGGACATCTGCCCGGATCCATCTGCCACCATCCCCGTACCAGGGCTTTGTCTGCGGCTGGTCCATCCCTACCGCTCCAGCTCCCCGTGTCGCCTGCCCAGGACAGCCGGGAGCACAAGGGAAGGGATGGAGACACGGAGCAGGGAACAGCGAGACCCACTCGGAGGCATCCATACATTGTCCCCCGAGGCTCTTAGATGACCTTCGAAAGCTTTACCTCCTCTTTCGTCCTGCCCGAGGAAGCGCTTGGAGTAACCTGCCCCTGGCTGGGGGGTCTGCGACCTCCCAAAAGCTTTAAACAAGGTTTAAGGGGGGTTTAAAGGTTCAAACAAGGTTTAAAAGGTCTAAGCCTTCCAAAAAGGTTTAAACACGGCACAGAGCCCTGCCTCGGGCACCCAAGCAAACCAAGCCGCAGCGGCAAAGCTGCAGTGTTACTGGTCCAGCTGCACGGGCAGGAGGGACCCTGCTCACGAGACGGTGATCAAGGAGGGGCAGCACCATCATGAAACACCATCTATTTGCGCACAGTGCGTCATTTAAGGTCACGCTGAGCATCCCAGAAATCCGCTCCGTGCGGCTTTTATTCTAAAAATTGCCCTCCTTGCAGAGGCTCCCAAGGGACCTGCAAAGGGGCCGGCGGCTCCCAGGCCACCCGAACGGAGCCGCCGGAACGGCTGGGACTGGCGCACGAATCGCAGCCTCGAGACGCGAGGGTGGCGAGCACAGATCTAATGATCAGTTCCTTATGGTTTTGACATTCTTGAAGCATATTTCTTGCAGTCCCTGGAACTCTCCTGCATTCTTGATTGCAAAATGGCAGCAAGCGATTTCCTTTAAAAGCCTTGTCTTCTGTTGGAGCACTGAAAATGCCCCTCGCCCCGCTCTGCTCGCTCTCGGTTGGGAAGACAGCGGTCGACGTTGCGGCAGGGGCTGTTCAAACCAATTCCGAACAGGTCCAGCATTTCCAACGGAGCCCCTGCTAGCACCACAGAGCATCTTTACACACACTTCAGTATGAGAGACTACAGAAAAAATAGTAAGAGCAGCACAGATTTTTCTTAAAAAAAAAAACAAAAAAACAATGGGGCGACCCTGTAAAATGAGGCAGTTGTGAGGGTTAACAAAGCCGGGCTGTGCAACTCTGCTCCTGTCCATCCCTTGATGCAGACCCTCCCTGAGAGGCCACCGGCTCCGGGGAAGGTTCCAGAGCAACGGCCTGCACAGTCACAACGTCCAAACACGTGTGGGCTCCCAATCTAGGACGCTCTGTTGTCGCTGGCTCAAAAAGCCACCGTTGAGGATTGATTCCATACTGTGTGCGAGCAGCCTGCACACATTTAACACTCCTCCCCAGTATTGACCCAAAGCCTGAACCGCTCTCCTGAGTGTTCATGAGTCGCCGTGTGTCACTGCGGTGCCGCAGAGCCCAGGGCACGGACCAGCCGGCCCCTTTCAGCTCCATGGGCAGGCAACGGGGCTGAGCAGGTCCCTCCTGCCCCAGTCAGGGAGCTGCCCTGTTGGGAGCAGTGGTGCAACGAGGAGCAGGAGGAGCCCCGGGCAGGCGCCAGCCGCAAGGAAGGACGCTGATGGCTGGGACATGGAGGCGCTCGTGCAGCCCGGAGTGCCGCGGGCCGCCCTGGAGCCCCGGCTCGTGCGGGCAGCACTGCGGGTCGCTGCAGCGCCGGGGGCACGCGGACCCCGTGTGCCGCCGCTCCTGGCACAGGAGGGGACCCCCCGAAAACTCCACCGCTGCCGACCTCAGAGCCCTTCTGCAGCAGCGGCCTCGAGTCCCTGCCAGGCCCCGCGCCGCTCAGCGGCCGCAGCCACGGGCGACACACACACACGTTGTGCCTTTCCCGGGACACGGGGCTGGGCGCGGGGCGAGGCGGCGCATCCTCTGCTTTCAAACTCCCAGAGGGAACTAATGTGCTTTTATCAAACTAAGTTCTGGTGCGGCTGGGTAGCCTCATCACCTGCTGCTATCACAGGGATTTCGGCCAGTAAAGCCTGTTTCGGGTAACGTAAGAAACAGGCTTCGCTGAGCAACGACTTCTCTTTCATTTGGGTAAAAGAAGTTGCTTCATGGAGCCTTTCCCCACCTGCAGGATGGCCTCCATAAGGGGTCTACAGATGATTGCTGCTGACTGAATTCACCTGTCTCCCTAGGGTGAATTTAGTGCTCAACAGCAAGGACTGGTGGCTGAAGTAAGAGGAGGCTCTGCTAACTATAACACCATGAGGTAGAGAGACACCTCGGGGGGTTCTGTCATAACCTAATGCTCAAGTAGGGTCCAAGCTGGATTCAGACCAGGCTGCTCACATCGTCCATGTCTTGAAAGCATCCACAGCCTCCCCGGTCCCTGACTTCCAGCGCTTGGCTGTCCTCACGGGGAGGTTTTTGCTCCTTCTTTTATCAAGTTGGAACCTTCCCTGCTTTAATTTATGATTGCTGGGTCTCCTTCTCCTGTGCCTGTAAAGAGCCCCAGCCTTCTGAACACACTTCCCTCAGGAACTGGAAGGTGCTTGTTCCATCTTTTCCACGCAAAGGGGGATTTAGCTTCCCCAGGCTAAACATGTCCCCACAAATCACATCCTCCAGCCCCCAACCACCCCCATGGCTCTTCACTGTGCTTGCTCTGGATCATCAGCCTCCTCCTTGTCCTGGGGGACACAAAACGGGCCGCAACATTCCAAACAAGGTCCAAAAGCCTTCGTACTCAGCCCTGAAGGCAGGGAAGCCCTGGGCAGTCACTAACTGCACCAACGTAACCGAAACTCTGTGGAAGTCTTACTTGACTTTCATGAAACCCTCTTCGTTTCCCTTCTGCAGGAGAGTGTCAGCCTGCGTGCAAATATCCTGACACAGATAGAGTTGGTTTTTCTTGAGAAAAAATGTCTTAACATTTCAAAGGACAACGCTATTTCTGGAAACTTGCTCAACCTTTGGCAATCCAATGCAATCAGCACGCAAAGCTGCAGAAACCAGCAACCAAATACTTATTAATACCCTGTACAGCTGTTAACAACTATAAAGACCCTTCTAAAAATGCCAAGGGAAACAACAGGCTGGGAGAAATAATCTCACAAATAACTCAGCCAACACACACAGAACTATGATAAGAAATTAGATTTGACTTGCCTGGATTTTTTTGTTTAATTTTGGTAAATGAAATCGGAAAAGCAGAAAGTTGATAAAAAAAATCTAGTTCAGTAGCGGTTTCCTGTAGGCAAAGTTGGGAATTCAGCTCTCGCTGAATCCCCTGAATTAGATGTTAACACAAGTTTTTCCTCCAAAAGAAGAAGGAAAAGGCATCTTGGTGCCCACGCCCACAGATCTCTTGACTCCTGTGTGCTGGTGTACTACATACTATATATATATATGTATGTATATTTTTAAACAAGCTTCCGTCTTGAGCGGTGCCAAAGCTGTACAATTTATGCAAGCGCAATGCAAGAGCTTCTCCCTCACTTTTTGCAAAAGAACAAAAACCAGAAAGGATTTTCGCAGAGGGACAGAGAACAAGCACGACACTGCTTCATCTCAGCACCTCAAGAGCGCTCCATGAGCCCTTAACTCCAGGTCTCTTCCTCTGCCTTCCCCCCGACAACTCGGAGCTGCCAGAGCAGCGGCAAGGCGAGAATCTGCAAAGGCAAGAAAGGCAGAACTGCACCGAGAACAAAGTGTAGTGGAGACAAAATCGGCCAGGGTGGCACGAGTAACACGGGCTGGACCCCGGCAGCAAGCGCAGTATGTGGTACAGGCAGCCCCTGTGTGTATATATAGGTGTGTGTGTATTACATTCTGCATCATGTTCTCCTGACATGTCTCTCTCCCGGGGAGCGTGTTCCCATTGTGGGCTCCGTATGGTATCGCTCGGCCATGCCAGGTACACGAGGGAACTGAGAGGAAAACTGACACCATGACAGAAAATTAGGAGTGGGTCTGTGCAAGGAATGCTCCTTGTTACCAAATAACCACCAGGAACAGCAACACTTTAGAACTAAAAAAAGTCCGATTTATTCAGTTTTTTTTCCCTTACATCTAAACCCATGGTTACATTTACGGAGTTTATTCCCCTTGTACTTCTGCAAAAAAAGTGAAGGGGAAAAAAGATCCACGGTTAAAGAAAGGCCCATAAATCCTTGTGGGTCATTTGTCTGCTGACGCCCTGACAGCGGGACCCTCCATATGCTTTTGCAATAGCACCACTGTGATGGCATTTCCAGGAGTGCCCTGTATTAATCATGTCGCCACTGACAGGCTCCCCGGAGCGCCTGCTAATTCCACGTTTTCCAAAGCCCTTTGGGTTCCTCTTCAGTCATTAAAGGCTCACCAAGGAGGAGTATGTGTAAAAGTAACCCCTGCTAGGGCGAAACTGGAAGAAAAGAAAGAATGGGAAACGGTCACCTTGAACCACAATATTTTGCCCATTTATTCCTTTCCCAGGAAGAATCCCCCTCCCAAAACACCAACGTGTCAACCTTTGCTACGTGTTTCTCAGCACTCGGAGCCACGGAGCTGGGGTTGCTTTACTTAAGGTAACGCTGACATTCAAGAATCGCTTCCCTGGATGTTACGGCCGCAATCGGAATCACTGCAAGAGCTTTGGTAGCGGCTCAAGCAGCGAGGCGCCGAAAGCAGCGAGCCCCGCGGAGCTGCGAGGCGCTCCTCAAGACGCGCGTCGGTGCTCGGCTGCACGGAGCACACGGTGCTCGGCGTTGTGCACACGGGCTCTGTGGATGTCGGGGCTCTTCCAAACCCTTGCAGTTAACTCAAAGAATCCACAATTAAGGAAGTCTCCCGGCACTCGGTGTGCTGGGTAAGGCGACGCTTTGCGGAGCGGCCTGGGTTTCCTGGCCTGGCAACACAGCCCGCGGTAACCGGAGCGTGGAAGGAGAAGCTGCTCCCATAGGAGGTGGGCTAGCAAGAAGGAAGCCACGGATCTGGGTCCCATCGGGGCTCCCATTTGGGAGCACTGCTATGGTGGGGAGGGCAGTGCCAGCCGCTCTGCCTGGAGCTGGAAACGGCCCTAAGAACAATGAAGATCCGTCCCTGAGCGCGGGAGGAAGCTGTCGGATGCGAAGGCAGTGTGTTCGGGACAAAGGCAGCCTGTGGCTCGCGGCGAGCTTCCCGGGAGACCCCCCCAGCATTTCAATCATTGTGAGAACTCTCCCATGCGCCAAACGTCAGCGCGAGCCAGGCGGCCCGATCCTGCAGTTACGCTCTAAAGCCAACTTTGTGTCTCCCTGAACGAGGAAACAAACAGGCCTCTCGAGAGGTTCCTGCACGAGCCCGGCTCAGGCACTAACACGCGCTTACTCCTCCTGTGCAGTCAGATTACACTCAGACCAGATAATTATTTGTCCCATTTATCCTTCCCTGGGGGAAAACAGAACAAATCCAGATCCTGCACGGCACAGGGCCCTTGCCCCGGCGCAGGGCTGCGTGCTGACACTGGAGCTACCCCGCATCCATCAGCTGGGTCAGCTGCAGCCTCTGTGCACAGGGCATTCACTCGAGGAATTACAAGCAAAGGCCCATGAAAGCAGTGAACGAATCAGGTCACCGTCAGCAGAAACAGCAACCTGCATCCTGTGGTCAACTTCTACGGGATGCAGGGAAAGGAGGCAGGAGGGAGGCTATCGGGGCAGATGCACGAGGCGGACGGACCACGCGCAGTCCTCAGCACCAGCCAAGGCAGAGCAGGCTGGAAGCCGGGTCGGAAGCACCAGGCCCTCGGTGCGCGGCCGTGTGAGACAGCCCCATTCCTCGACAGAGCGGACGACCCCGCGTCCCCCACGCGGCGACGGCTGCCAAGCGCCAGGCAGGGGCACCCGCCGACACCAAGGACTTACGTTCCGTTAAGGCTGTCGCAACCTCTCCCTCGGGCTCTCTGCAGTTTCAGGCTCTATAGCAGAAACCAGCCCAGGTGCAAAGGGCCACCACACCCCAACCCTGCCACAAAGCCCAGGGGCTGCCCACAGCCATGGTGCAAGGCCCCGCGCGCTCCCTGTGCGGGGCTTGCCCTGCTGAAGAACAGGCCCCTGCTGGCCTCCCGAGTGAGGGCCTACGCTGGCAGCCTGGATGCAGCAGTTAGTTTGCTTGCTGAAAATCACTTCTTTTAACCTTGTGCTTGGGGGGTTTGTGGACTTTAAGGGGAGATTTTGAGCAGGATCAGCTGCCAAGAAGCATCTCCTTTGGTCAACTGCCTTTGGTCAGAAGGCAGTGTCTGCCACGAGCGTGACAGATCCTATCTGCAAATCCAATAACCCTAGAACTACCAAACACAACCTCCCGCCGAGCTCTGTTTTGGGAGGGCAAAAAACCCACACCCTTCGCGAGACAAGAACATTTTTTTTTACCATTTTAGCTAGAAAAACACGGGGTGCAGCATCGAACAGGTCTGTTCATGGAAGAAGGGTGCCCGTTCCCCGCCCGCCCACATGGGAAAGCAACAGCTCGAGCCACCACCATCACCTCCCTGCGCCTCCTTCAAAGCTCTGGACCCGCTTGTCATGCAAACAACCTGCACGGCTCATTCTCCTCGCACGGCCGAAGGAGGGTAAATTACGGAGTTAAGTAGATTACCAGGGAAGGAGTCGCACTCGGCAGCCTTATGAGACGATTAGGCCCTGGGAAATTCATACGGCAAATCCCCGGGCCCCGACAGCTCACATTCATTACCGGCTCCAGGACAAGCCGCAATCAAAAACCTTCTCTGCCAATATCAAGTATTCCCTTTCCAGTGAATTTTCATTTAACTTTTAAAAAAAAAAAAAAAAAAGGAGATTAAGTTTAAAATTTTGCAGAGCAAGTCACTGCAGTGTTTTAGCAGCTCGGCAGCTTACCATTAAAACTTTCCTCAAAGTTGTTCCTTCAAGCAGAGGACTCCTGACTCTTTCCTTCAGGCAGAGCCCGCGCTTTTGAGGCAGATGCTGCCAGTGCCATCAGCAAGCGCAGCGTCCCGAGGGAGCGCCAGGGGCGCCGCGGCGCGAGCAGGGGCGGCTGCCCCACGGGCCCCGCCGTGCCGCTCGCTGCGTCTTCGCTGCCGCTGCTGCGCGGCGCTTGTCCAGGCACCGCTGCGGGGTGCAGGAATCCACGGGGCAGAGCTGGGCCCTGACCTGCCCGTTTCGCACCGACGCTGCTGCTAGCAGCGAGTGCTGCGAGAGGCTGCTCCACGGCTGGGCTGGGCCCTGCTCTGTAACACACTTTTTTTTTTTCTTTTTAAAGACTCCTCACTTCAGCGTGAGCTTCTAGTGCATTATTCAGCAACCCTCCATTACCTCAAGAACTAGCAATTCCCCACGCCGTCTATTTAAATCGAAGGGAGTAGCGGCACGATGCCCCAGCAGGCGCGAGCTCCCCTCCCACGCACGGTATTTTTACCCAAGAGACGTCTCTGAAGAGCCCCTGTGGTGAGGGCAGTCCGGGAGCGGCGGAGGGCGGCAGCCACGGGCTCCACCGCAACACGTGTCCCGTGCCAAGGGCTCTCAGGGGAGGCAGCAACAGAAGATAACGGCTAGGACGTCAGCCCACCCATCTGGTGATGGATGGGAAGGGCCAGCACCTCTGGCAGGCAGCGAGATGTACAAACACCAGACACAAGGACAGCACAAGGATCTACCAGCAGCGCTGGGCATCATCAGATGAAGCAGCTAAGTGGGATCTACCCCAGTGCTGCAAGGGGCACCCAAGGCACCCAGCTAAGCAAAGAGCCTCGGCCATCCACCCACGTAGGGATGAGCCACATCATGCCCTGCAAATTCAAACTGTCCCTGAACAGTCCCACCCTACCCATGCGGCCACGATGACCTGCAGCCATCAAGGATGCAGAAACACCAAGCATACCCAAAATTCATTCTCCAGGTTCCATGAAGGCATCCTTACTTGTTCGGTGTTCTCCAGGCTCCCAACCTACAGAATCCGATTTCCGAGTCTGGAACTCGGCACGTGAGAAGAGTGGCAAGAAGACAAGGGACTGTTCTTGCCCACCATGACCATGCCTTGACATAAGCTGGCATCAAGAGAACATGCACGGGATGTTAAAGACAACAAGAGCTTCTTGAAATAAATCAGTGGCAAAAGGAAGATGAGGGAAAATGTGGGTTCGCTGCTGAACGGGTGGGTGCCCTGGTTACGAAAGACTCAGAAAAAGCAGAG
>VZSG01000871.1:229670-296830 GCA_013398315.1 Nothoprocta pentlandii
GCCCAGTCGGAGGTCCCCCCAGTCAGGGGGACCGCATGCCGCCTCAGCAAGTCTGCTGGCGATACTGCACTGGGAGGAGCAGCTGATACAGAGGCGCCTCAGAAGGGTCCGAGAGCAGGCGAAGGGCGAAGCCCCTCCATGCAGGCTCGGTCCATACCCACCTCGGGCAGGGCACAGCGACTCCGGTGGCATAAGAGCACGTTCCACGTAACAGAGACGCTAAGAGCAGCTGACCACAGCAGGATGAGGCTGGTATTAGCTCTGCAGCAAATGGCAGCAGTTACTGACAGCAATAGCTCAGCTCTGCTACCCTCGGGTCTTCCCTTCATCCCTTAGGGCCCAGGGGTTCCAGCTCTCACCTTGCAAGAGCACGGGCCCATGAGTCCAAAAGACGGGAAGCCTGCGGGGAACATTTCCAGCCTTCCTGCCACCCCATCTCTGGGTGGAAGCTGAATGAAGGCTCAGGAGCAGACGCTATCCTCCTTCCAAGCCCTGCCATCAAGCCGGGGCTTGTAGGAGCTAACCCTGTTCCCACCGCCTGCGATGGTGCCCGGCTGCGGGCGTGTGCGGCAGCAAGCAAACAAAGCACAGGCCTTTCAAACGGCAGCGAGCCACATGGACACCCCCAAGCTCTGACCTTCAGGCAGTTACTGACCAGTGCTCAATCCTCCTTTTCTCAACAGGGCTTGTGAGGCACACGGCAGAGCTCTTCCATCTCCTGCAAGTCTCCAAATTGACCGGCTCTCTGTTTATTCAAGCAGCACCTCAAGCCCCAAAGCCTGAATTTCTTTCAGGCAACAGGGAAGCAACATCGCAGCTCCACACTACGGCAGCTGGAGGGACGCGGTCCAGCCTGGAGCAAAACGCAGTTGTGCACCAGTGTTGGCAGCAGATCCCAGCAGAAGAGGTTTCCATTGGTGGGCAAGGCTGGTGGATCCCAATGCAGGGCCTTCCTCCATGTGGAGGCATCTCACAGCCCATGACCTGCTGATGGATGTGCATAAATATGACACGAGCACCTAAATGCAGCTGGAGAGCAGAGCTATTCCCCCCGTCATCTGCGTTAACTGCAACTAGCCCCAAAGCGAAGAGCACCTTGGGAATGGAACAGGTGACAGCAAACAGGCATAAAACAAGTATTGGTAGGAAGCAGTACAGAGGACGTGACAAAACAATCATGTGTCAAAAGGAAGCATTAATAACCTGATTACCAAAGAAAGCAGCAGAGCAGAAAGACTCGCACTGGGGAAGAAGTGAAGGCATTTGGAGGAATTAAGGAACAAAAGGTGCAGCCCCATGAAACAGTAACTGCAACTGAGAACAAAACTGTAGGATGGGGACGCCCGGGAGTAAGTGGCTTCTCAATAGAGCAAGACAAAAATGCTCTGAGCAGTTAATAAATTCACTAAAAACTTCCAGCACACCAGAAGTGTTTTAGAATCTAGGTCAAGTTCATGAAAGAGTCCCAGGGTAAGAGATAAAAACAGAATGAGGTTTGTCCAACACGACGCGGCGGGATGTGGATGCTATGGGACCTTCTCCTGGCTGCACAGAACAGGGGTTTGGTTCCCGTGATGGGCATTTCCGAACCCAGAGTCGCCGCTTTGGGGGGCAAGGGCGGCTGCCCACCACAGCGCCCGCCCCGCGGCGGGTCTCTGCGCCCGGGCGGGAGGAGCAGCACGCAGGCAATCCCGCTGCCGGAGCAGGACAGCGCGCTCCCTTCTTCGCAGCAACG
Source organism: Nothoprocta pentlandii (assembly GCA_013398315.1). Lineage (NCBI taxonomy): Eukaryota > Metazoa > Chordata > Aves > Tinamiformes > Tinamidae > Nothoprocta > Nothoprocta pentlandii. The sequence goes on from VZSG01000871.1 coordinate 231,406, forward strand.
AACGCTTCATGGTGCAAAGCGTCAGCACCCGAAACAGCCCTTGGTGGCAATGAAAGGGGGGCTGAGAAGGAGGCCCGTGTTCCGACCACCTGCTGCAGGGAGGGAGCGGATGCGGAGGCTCACAAACACTGGGCAATGTCTAAGCGAGGGCCAGGCCTCAGCCCCCGCGTGCCTGGTCAGTGCTGTCTCCCGCTCTGCCTCTGGGCACGCAGCAACGGGCTGAGGGACACCCAGGGGGGTGAGAATTCCAGTCTCCCCATCATCCAGACCCCGGGATCTTGGTAAGAAAAGGAGCTGGAAAACCGCTTCCATTACAGACTTCTCTGACCCTTGAGCAGTCTCAGGATCTTGCCAAACGCACGCCCCAAACAAAGCGTGGCTAAACCAAAAAGCATAAAGATCAGCCGAAAATGCAAAATTCGCAGGCAAAAATTAAGCACTCTCATCTCAGGAAATTGGAACATTACTGCTTGTAACACTGTGTTCCCCTTAAAAGAGTGCCATAAAAGGCTCAGCATGATTCATACAGCACAGCTAGTATATTTGCAGAAACCCTAAACATAGGATTTTCTGACTTTTGAGTCTCTAATTCTATAGTAAGGTGGGAAATTAATATTTTTGCATTTTCTCTATATGCCAAAAACCACGTTCTGCTTCTTTCGCCGGAATGAGTCATGCCGGCTCTGACAAGGTGCCTTCCCAAACTTTCCAGCGGTACCGCTGCCTCGCTGCCTCGCACTGAAGAGCGAAATGCGAAACGTCGTCTGCTGGGGTCCCCCAGACGTGACAAACGCTGCAGCAGTAAAACAAAACAAAACAGAAAACACCCCCCTCAACCCTGCTGGGGCAGAAGGTCTTGCAGCATGAAAGGAAAGCACTAAGCTCAAGGAGAAGCAATAAAGGCAGGAATCTGTCTGGTTCAGGAGGGTTTATTCCTTCCAGATCCCTCAGCCTGGGGCTCTTGCTGCTCGGGCAGCATTTATGCAGACGTGCGCGTGAAAGCACCGTGCTGAGGTGCAGCCCTTGCAGCACGGGAGCCTACACGATACCCGTCCTATGCTCAGGAGGGACCGGAGAGCACTTAGCATGAAAAATACCTGTATAAACCACAGACCCCTCCTCCTCAGCCTAGGCTGGAGTCCAGGTGACGGGCAAGATAAAGCAGTTACTGCCGGGACGTTGAGCAGCCTGTTATACTATGGATTTTGCATCTGAACTGCATCCCCATCAGCACAACTGCTCGCTCCTACTTCGCAGCAGGGCTAAGGAATTAGAACAGGGCTACAGCAGTTACTGATACATGAACATTATGGCCACTCTGCTCCGCCTAATAAACTACCCTCAAATTACAGCTGGCAAATCCTCGTCTCACTGCAGCAGCCAAGCCTCGACAACCTTTGCTGGGTGCTCTCCAACTCCTGCTAAAAGTTCCTTGGTCTCCACATCCATCACAAACTACCGCCTGGGCTCCTGCGTCTTCGGGCAGCCCAGTCGTTCTCTCTCCCTCTCATCCTGAACTGCTGCTGAAGTTTCTCCTGTGCTAAGGCTGCAGTCTCGTAATGAAGCAGCAGAGCAACGTGACGAAGGCGCCGCGTTTCAGGCTGGACACAGAGCCACGAGGCTCCTCCAGATGCAGCACAAAGGCCACCCGCAGGCACCGCGGTCACCAGGCTGCACCGCAGGCCACTCCACGTCCTGGGAGCCTCTGCATGCAGAGCCTCTGTCCCCAACCATCCACCAGGCTGGAAGACACGACAGAAGCAGCACATCACTAATCACTTGCTAAGCCCCACAAAAGATGATAAATCATAAAACACTTGATTTTTGTTCTGCATTTGCTGCTCCAGGCACGCACATTTTGCTCCTCATTTTTGAGTCTTAATAATGGGATGAATAATGAAGGTCAAGTCCACGGGCCTTGATTTGATGCCACCAGGCTCACTGCTTGTAATAGCGTCTCCTCTCTGACTGCGAGCCGCGAGCAGACCAAAGCCTCCAAAGCCATGGTCCCTTCTCAACCGAGAGCTGCAGAGTGGGCTCTGAAGGGCCGTGGCACTCGCTTCAGTCACCCCAGGCAAACCAGCGGAGACGTCGGCCACATCCCTCTGTGCCGTGGGCCCCAAAGTGAGCCTGTCCCGTTGGCCAGACGGGGGTTGTGAGGTGACGGGGAGCGTGGTGGTGGCGGTGGGGACGCCGCAGAGCACGAGGGCGCCCGCCGGGGCCTCGGCCGCTCCGCGGCACAGATTGAGCTGCAGGGCTTCTGAACCCAGCCCGTGTGAGAGGCCTCGCAGCAGCCTCGCGGGATGGGACCTTCACGTGCTCCAAAGGTGCCCGCCCAAGGAGAGGCCTTAACAGGCAGCGGCTGAGGGGCTCTGCCCCTCCTGCCAGGGAGGGACGACAGGGCCTCCAGCACAGCCTCCTCACCGCGTTTTAGAGGCGGCCTCGCCTAGGGAGGAGGGAACAAAGGGGCCCCTTGTGTGCCGGGAGCCCCACGAGCTGCTCCCCGAGCCGCCTTGTGCCTGGAGAGCTCTCGGCCGGCCTCATCTCATTACCATGTCCATGAGCAAGCCAAGAATACAAGAAACAACACCTAAGCACAACAGCTGCCGTGGAAGGGCAGCAAAGGGAACACGGCGGAAGGTGCTCACGCTCGCTCCCTGATCCAGCATGCTTCATTAGCTGCCTCTTGGGGAGCCCCGGCTTTATCTGCACCGAGCTGCCGCTCCACGCGTGCTCTGAAAGGCCGTGAAGCTGTCCTGCTGTCCTGCCGTCCCAGTGTCCTGCTCCACGCGGCGGGACGCGGGGCACAGCAGGGCCCCAGGAGGGCAGCCACCTCAGCCTGGCCCTCCCAACACCTGCAGCTCGGGCCACGGGCGGCGCTCGCGGGAGCCTCCCGGGACAGCCCGCGGCAGGAGGGCCCCGCGCCGCAGCGGGCGCCAGCGGCTCCCGCCGCGATGCCTCCCGTGCTCATTAGGGATGCCCGGCAACACCCGGCACACAAAGCGGCTGCACACAAAGTGCACGGCGCTCGGGGGGAGGAAGGCTGCAGAGAAGAGGATTTTTTCTTTTTTTTTTTTTGAGGGAGGGAGAAGAAAGCAAGCAGTGCGGAGGAATTCCTCATTCACCGGCCTGCAGAATACATTAATATCGTCTCGTGTTGGCAGAGCCGCTGGCGCTCGGGGGCCAACAATGCAAGCAGTGACTCTGAGTCTGGGATCTTCAAATAAACCACCCCTGCTGTCATGGCCACCGGGCAAGAGAATCACCGCGATATTAGCTGACCTTCAGCCCCTTGTTTCCCCAGACCTGACTGCGAGCCCTCTGTTTGCCTGTTACTAGGATTTCTTGGTGGAAAAATGTAAGCATTTCCTAGGCGATACAAGAGGCAGTTTATTAGGTAAATAAACCGGGCCCTAAGCAGAGGTTCGGCTTGGTAACGAGGAGGGAAGGGAGGGAGCAACCCCCCTGCGCCACCTCAACCACCGCGATGGAAGCTCCAAGGGAGCGGCCTGTGTGGCTTCGAGCAGGCAACTAAGGAGCAAGGGAAGGCGGCTGGGCCCAGCGGGCTCGGCAGCGAGGCCGCGTGCTTGGGAAACGCGAGGCTGCAAGGGCCACGGCAGGCACCGTGTGCACGTCATCACCGCGAGCATCCCAAAGCAGGGAGAGCCACGGCAGGCACCGCGTGCACCACATCACCACGTGCATCCCAAAGCAGGGAGAGCCACGGCAGGCACAGTGTGCACCGCATCACCGCGAGCGTCCCAAAGCAGCGAGTGGGAAGTGCCGTGGAGCTGCCGACCACGCAGGGCCCTGGGGCCAGCTCCTGCCCAGCCAGTTGCTGCACTATGAAATGAGATTTGATCTATCAGCCGAACAACTGTCCCCAGGCACCGAGCAAAGGCATTTGGTGGGAGCAGCAGGTCCCACAAGCATCGCCCCACGTCCTTCAGAGTTCAGGGCAGCAAGCGGGCCGCTTTAGGAGACCTGACCCACGCAGTGCTAGGGCCGCTGCTCTCCGCCGCTCTGGTGCTCCTCTGTTTTTAACAGGAGGTAACTGCAGCGCAGCAGCTGCTCTGTGAGGCAGCCCACGCGGGAAGCGGTGCCGGGCAGCCCGCGCAGGATGCGGTGCCCATGGGACGCAGTCTCGCGCCTGCAGCTGCTGCCAGTAAAGCACCGCCTGTCCCGGGGCTGCCCGCAGCTCCATGTGCCGGTGCCCTCCTGCCGCTGCGTTCGGCCCGCGGCGCAGGGTGCCACGCGGCCTGGGCAGCTCCTCGTCGCGGGGCGGGAGCTGCCATGCACCTCTGCACCGACGGGGCAGTGCGGGTCAGAGCCGGGCGCCAACCCTGCTGCAGCCCCGCCAGCACGTCCCATGCATGCACGGCCCTGGGGCCACGCGACGGCCGCAGCACAGCAAAGCCCACCCCAACCGCGGCAAGGGGCCAGCCTAAGGTGGCTGCAGGCTCCCACGGGCCCCGCCAGGGCCACCTGAAAGGCCACAGTCTCCAGAGCAGCAATGCAAGCACTGTGGACGAGGTGGGCTGCCCGCTGCCCGCGCTGCCTTCAGTACGAGGGGAGCGTTGCTCGGGGCGGGCAGCCCCGCTTCCCTCGCTGGACACCAACCCTGGCCTCGGCTTCATGTTCCTCTCAGGCGGGCAGCAAAGGTCTTCAGGAGGCAGCACGCTGCTGGCCAGCTCACGTCCGCACACCCACCCTAACCCACTGCGGCCAGCCCGGACGGCCTCCTCATGCAGCTGCACCGCAAACGTGCTCGGGTCCCGCACGGCTCCTCCCGTGGCCGCAGATCGCCCAGACCGGCTCCCGTTCGCTTTCCCAGGACAAAAGCACCAAGCCCAGCTGTGCAACATGGTTTAATTAACACTTGCTGGAAGCCTAACTTTGTCATTTGGGGGCTTCAAGAGGAACTCTGCATATGAAGATTTGAGTCTCACCTTAAAAACACTTTTTTTGTTTTTTTTTTCTTTCAACATCAGAAACATTCCCAAACAGACATGAAAACTCAGATCCCTAGAAAGAGACCAGATATTTTAGCACAGCTGCAATAATTATACCAAAACCTTGCATTTTTGTAAAATAAAGACTTGAGACCACAGCCCTCACTGATTTATACAGCCAGTTTTTGGTAGGATCAGCATCCTTCGGGTATCTCAGAAAGCCCTGAAGCAACAAATTGGTTCTCCCCTGACCACATCCTCCGGGTACCGCCGTGCCCCGCAGCCCCGTCCCGCAGCGCCCGGAGCCAATGAGACCGGCTTGCAGACGCTGGCGCTCACTGCCCGTGCATCCTGCTAGCAACAGCCATGGGCCCACGACAGCATCTCCAGCTCACAGAGATTCAGCAACAAGCAATAAGAGAGACCAAAGGAGGCTTGAAATGAATCGCTTTGGAGAATTACAAGAGGATTCAAGACTTTGCTGTTTACTCTGTGTTGGGGAACTGAAACTTCAGGCAGAATTTCAAAGTCCTAGGAACTATTGCAAATGGTTAACCCAGAAATTTCCCCCTAATTTATTTTTAACGTGACATGAAATCCCCAGGCCAGAACCTCATTGTATTTCAACTCTGACAATCGGGTAGAGTAATTATTTTGTCACTGAGATTGTTATGAAAGAGAAGGCAGAAGGAGGCAAGTTCCAGCCGCTTCGGTACTGTACAAATTAACACATTTCAGCACCATTTTCAGAAATATAACTTAATGATTTAATTCTGCAACGTGTATCCTTGGAAACCATGCTGTAAGCAGTCGCCCTTGGATATTTCACACAACCCTAGTTTTCTCCCCTGAAATCCTCCAGCACAACGAACTGCCTGGCCGTTGGGCGCGATGGGCAGCCCGGGGCTTGGGTTCCCTCCAGCCTGGCACAGTCCTGGCACACGGGTCAGCAGCAGCAGGCATGAGCAGGCACTGAAGCCATTCGGTCTGTTTGAACAGCTGCATATGCAAATGTAATTAAGTAGGTGTCTCCTGCCTTCGCCGCCGCTCTCCGCGCCCCCCTGCTCTCTCTGCTGTATTATGTCCCTGCTCTTCCTTTATGCTCTCTCCTAATGGGGGAAGGAGTGTTCTGACCAGTTGCCATTTCACAGCTTTCCAGTTGAGCCTCTGCCTGATTTAAGTCACCAACAAGTCTCCAAAACACTTCAGCTCCCTCTGTCATCAGTTTAGGTGTCTTAAAATGCACGGCTGAGCTACCAAAAGCAGCCTACTTTGCAGCCTCAGGGTTGGTACGCTTGCTGCACCGCCTTCAATGTGACACTTCACACGTTTCTTCTCACCAAGAGAGTCAGGGAAATCCTTCTGGAAGCCCTTCAGCCAGAAAGAAGAGCAGGGGAGAAGAGATAAGACGGGTGCAGAGGACCCGGTCCCTGCACACAGTGAATGTGGGGCTGGCTGCAAGGCAGGTCACGGCGGTTGTGCAGGGTCTGACCGTCACCGCCGACGCTGCGGTCAGCGCAGCGGGAGGCCGAAGCACAGCCAGCTCCAGCTCCTTGCGTGTCTGACCGTGAAGGAGGCACGAGCTGGGGCGCGTGTGCCAGGCGCAGCCGCAGCCGGGCAAGCCGCGGCGGCCCGCACGGGACCAGAGCACAAGAGCAGCATCGTTATCACGGACCGGGCCAGGGAAGAGCCACCTGAGCAACGAGCGGGCTGCGCAGCTCCAACGGGGTGAAAGGCTCTAGGGCAAGGTGGGCAAAAAAAGAATAATTAGAACGTGAGACTGAATAATAAACAAGGTGGAAAGTGGGGGATTAGTGGAGGAAATATCCTATCAAACCAAGCGTGCCAGGTGGGCCTCCTAAGATAATGAATTTTCTAGACAAAGAAATGTAATAGATCCCATCCATGCAGGCTTCAGCAAAGCATTTGGTACACTGCCATGTGGGAAATTATTAAATGTAAAAGAGGGGGATTATCCGAACTGTAAGCTAGGAAACCAGTCAAAGAGGAAGTAGTGTTGAAAGAGCTATCGGGATAGATGGAGGTCACCGGTGGAGTTCCTTAAGGAACGGTCAGGAGACTGATCTTATTAAATATTTTTATTAATGATCTTGGCACAAAAAGCAAATGTGCTGATGAAATTTGCTGATGACACAAACTTGGAAAGCCCAAGCAGCACAGAGGGAAGATGGGATAACACACAGGGAAAAACTAAAAAGAGCAACTCCGACATCTAGCAGTGCTAAAGAGGAGGCCACGTTTTTGGGACAGACAATAGTTTTTCTGGGAGTTTAGAAGCAAATGAGAACATGAAAGCATGGGAAAGGCCCAAGCAAACAGCTGAACACAAGACTGGGGCACCAACATGCTGCGACTGCAGGGAGTATATCAAGATTCAGAGGCCAGAGAAGCTTGTGCCAGTGCTAAATACAGGGGTTTATCAGAGAACACAGCTTATTTTAAGAGACTGAAATGTAAAGATACTTGTTCAGCATAAAAACAAACACACACTAAGGAGTTGAACAGAGCTGGGAGTGAACAGAGCGATCTCTTAAACACCCACATCTGAGGGCATAAAATACAAAAGGAGGAAAAAAACTGAAGGCACCAGAATGAGAACTTCAGGGGCACAAAATGAAGCATCTCTGACAAGCTTGGCCCGGCAATACGTTATAAATTGCAACAGGAGCAATGGTGTTGGGTGGGGAAAGCAAAAGCTTGTTTGGGGAAATTCATCTTGAAGCAATTCTGTAACCCTGGGGCCTCTTCCCATCTGGTACTGCGAAATAAGCACCGAGCTCACACGACCGGCAACAGCCCTCACCTGGAAAGAGGCACAGAAAGGAACTGCGTGCTTTTAGATAGGTGTTTTATCAGACTGGTTATGATGGCTTAGGTCGAGAGTCCTTGATGGGCTGAATCCATTCCAGCTTCTCAGCAGGAGCAATTCTAGGCCAAACGCTTCAACTGCTAACACGAGCTGTAGGAGGAGATGGCATTGAAAGGGCACGAGTGAGACAGAGGGGTCCAAGGGCGATGGAGGGAGCATGGAGCGATGGCACGGCCGGCACCGCCTGACCCGCGGGCACCGGGGGCACCGCTGCCATCTGGCTGCTCTCCCGCGAGCTCCTCGGCTGCTCCCTGGGCGCTCAGAGCCAACGCAGGCGAGGAAGATGGGGCAATGGGACGGGGAAGCAAGATGGACAACGCAAGGACCAGCCCAATCTCCTCCATTAGGAGACTACTGAAAGCTCCAGACCTGCCTTTCCAAAAGATGTTCCTTGGACACCACCAGGAGATGCGTCCCTTGTCTGAAAGCCTGAGGTGCTTTGAGGACTCTCGGTGTCCGAGCGCACCCTGCACGCTCTCCCGCCACGGGGACCCTGACTGGGTCTCTCCTGTAACGAGCAGGGAAGGGCAGGCAAACCTATAGGGACTCCTTTATCTGCAGCTGCTCTGGGCTTCAATTAGCTGGCAAGGAGAGGGGAAGGGCAGCGCTGCCGTGCGCGCGACGCGACCGCGGAGCCGTCAGCTCCTCTGGGAGCCGGGACAGCCCCAGCCACCCGCTCCAGCCAACCCCAGGTCTCAACACGACCAAGCTGGGCATGAGGAAGGAAACACTCAGAGACGCCACACAGGAACTGCAGAGCACGGCAGGACGTGCTCTGAACTCCTGAGCGCGTCCCTGGGCTGCCCCTGCCCTCCTGCGGGTCCCAGGCACCAGAGCACTTAGGACACTAGCAACCTGCGAGGACAGCAGAGACGAGCACAGCTTATCCAGGAGATTCATTTTAGCTTCAGTCAAAGTTTCCTCTCAATGATAACAGCTCAACACAAACTCCTCTACTTAATTGCTTAGAATGGAAGAAACTGAAAGGAGATGGGGGAAAAATCCAACCGGCCAAGAAGCCTCCCCTGCAGCAGCGCGGGCAGGTGACTCAGAACCAAGGCAGTTGTCAGAGTGGCGCCCGGCAGGAACATCAGGGTAAGTTTTCTGAGAATCACATTGCAGGAAAGGTTGATTTAATGTCACATTACACCAACTTCTCCACTGCACTAAAGAAAAAAAAAAAAAAAAAAAAAGATGGAGACTTGCTCATCTAAACACACAACGTACGTCAGAGGAACAAACCTGAGTAACTGCCATCCATAATTTATAAAGCAAATTAAATCCATGGCAAAAATAACTATAACTTAGAACAGAGCGATTGTAGAATCTGGCAGGAAAGGGCCCCAGCCTGCATGAATCATTCCCTGCTAGAGGAAACCTTATATAATCCAAGCTGCCTTGTTTTAAAACAAACTCGGCTTGCAGAAAACTCTGACCAGTTGGTCTGGCAAAGCCCTGCATTTGGTTCAGGTACCTTGGTGGCTTACTAAGACATAGCTTTAAAAAAAAAAAAAAAAAAGTTAGCAGTAACTTTATAGGCACCTAGGTCCTGCTTTCAGCATCTTCAGGAACCTTCAAGGGAAGGCAAACAGAACCCGGGAGAGTCCCACCTGGCTCCCTGAGGAGGGCGACTAGATTGCAATGCCATCTTGTGGAACCGGAGAAAATGAAAGACAGGAAAGAAGTGGGGGGGAATAAAAAAATCACTCTGGTGGTAGACTTTGGTGAGGGACCTGCAGGGAGCTGCCTTCAGTTGAGCTTGCCTCAGCATCAGCACAGCATCAGCAGCTGTGTTGATGCACTACTTATGCAGTTCTAAATGCAGTTCTTAAAAGGACGATCTGGGGAGTTAAGTTTCGAATGAATTCTAATTTCTAATTAGAATTATATATTCTAATTTCTAATTAGTGATAAATTGCTAATGAGCATTATTCTGCACAAAAAAAAACCCTGAAACAAAGCAAAGCAAAGCAAGCCCCAAAGCACGCAAGCTGGGGAACAGGGTCGGACCCAGGCAGCGCCACGCCGGGCAGCACCGGGGCGGACAGGTCTGCCCTGCACCCGCAGCCACCGGCGGGGCGCCCAGCGCGGACTGACACTTTGCAGACACGTGCTGGAAGGGGGGCACCCCCTAGCTCCTATGTGCCCAGCACGCGCTGAAGAGACCCAAGGCAGACACCGCCCGAGCGACAGCCCTCACCGCGGAGAGATGCTGCTCGAAATAAGCTGCAGATGAAGCCGGGCCCCGGGCGCCCTGCACGCGGGTCCCACACGCGCCTGCGGGCGCAGCAGGCTGCAGAGGCGGCCGTCCCCGCACCGCGGCAGTCCACGCGACGGTTGCGAAACGGCACCGGGAGCCACGCGGCACGAGAGCAAGACGTCGAGGCTCGGGGGCAAGACGTGCACAACGCTGGGCACGAGCTGGGGGCTGCCGCTGGGAGGCTCTTTGCTCAGGGTCTCCCTGTGCCGAGGCGGGAAACGGACATGGAGACAGAGGGAAAGTTCCCAAGGGCCAGGTTGTCCCAGTGCAATCATTTTTCAATTACATAAATCTCGCGTCAGTGCTAAGGAGCCAACGCAGAAATCAGTCATGGGCTCTGCAGGCACGTCCTTAATTAGCTCCGTCACAGCAACGTGCAAAGCCGGAGACAAATGGCTCTGACAAGGCAACTTTACCCTCCAGGAGAGGCCGCGCATTTTCATCCGCTTCTATCAATCAAGGGCTTAGCTTTCAAAAAGACCTCGCGGATGGAGAACCTATCACACTCCCCAAACGCGCCGCTCAGAAAGGTCGAAGCGTCGCCGCTGGTCCCAGCGGGGCAGCCATGGCAGCAGCCATCGGGTCCTCCCCTGATGGAAGGAAAGCTACCCACAAACTCACAGCCCCCTTCTTCATATGGAAACACGAGCAAGTCGAGCCTCAGGCTCCTCTTAGATAAGCTGCAGAACCGAAATTTCTCTAACTTCTCCCCAAGAGACCACTTTTAAAGCACCGAAATCCCTCTTGTAACACCTGGGGGCCACTGGTTTGTCAGAGTGAACCGTGATCGTTACAACTGGACACACTGTTCCCACACAGTTTCATGGAGGCAACCTCCAAATTAATACCAAGTGGAGAGACTGCAGGTGGGCGGTAATCACCCCGTCCAAGGCAAAGCCATTTCGACCCACGATATCCAATATCCTCCTGAGTTCCGGCTATCAAATCCCCAGCTCTTCACCCTACACGTGACACCCTGATTGTCTCAAGATGCATAACCTTGCTTTTCACATTATAAAAAAGGAGACTGGCTTAATTTCCTGGGCCTATGTGTAACTTGAAGTGTCACCAGGAGGGATTTCACATCTTGCAGGCTCCAAACACCTTGCTGCCTGCTGGACACCGCTCTGAGCGCCACTGGGACGGCAGCCCACTGCGAGCACTGTGGGAGAGCCGGGATCTAACGAGGTTTCTTAACCCTAATGAACGCATAACTGCCCTTGTTTCCTGCAGATCTCTAATTCTCAATCAAAATATTGTGCAATGCTGCAGCCAGACCTTCAGGAAGGTAACCACACCACCCAGGGCAAGTGTGGTAAATCACACCTGCAACATCAGCTAAAACCACTTGCGAGTTTGCAGCTTTCCTTAAAGAAGGGTTTCCTCTGGGAAGGGCCCAGCACACACGGCCTGCCTCTAAGCTCACAGGCATCTAGTAACAACAGGGTCTGCACTTCAGCTGTTTCCTACCGCAGGAGGTCGATTTCTTGTCCACCAGCTTCACGTGCCGTGTCTGATTGCGGAGCTTGTCATCCGTGTTCTCCACCAGGCTGGTGAGGTCGTCGATGATCTCTGCGGAGAGAGAAACACTGCGTCAGCCCCCAAGCCTCCGACTCTGCCTTCAGCACAGTCCTCCAGGGGAAGTGTGTGTGTGTGTTTATATTGAGAGAGCAGCATCAGTCTAGGCAACCACAGCACTGAAGTGCTGGGCAACAGAAGCCACAAAACATTAGTAAAAGTGGAATTATAAAGGGCATGCTATAGAAAAACCTCACGTTCCAGTGCCCAGAGCCCAGCATCTCCACATGCAGAGTTTTTATAGGGTCCCTGATACGCAGACCCTTCCCCAGCAGCCGTGGGCCGTTACACAGTCCCGAAGCAGAGGCACAAGCGCCGCACTGGGCGTCACGCATCCCGCTCAGCTCCTCCCCGCACGCCACGTGCAGAAGATGCTACTTGTGAAGCTGGCCAAGGACAAAACGCAGGCCAGAGCCCCCCAAGGGGAGGGTGTCTCCCAAGGTGCCCTCCGTAGCACACGACAGGAGCAGAACCAACGGGCCTTGCAGATCGCACCTCAACACGTGTGTACCTCAGAGGAGGTCAGAAGTCACTGAGATCCTCGCTCTGTGAGCGCCCGTGCTGCACGAGGGGCCTGTGACACAGGGGACCCCGATGACCTGCTGCCACCGAGGCCACCTTCCCCATGTTGGACCCATGTGGCACCTGCAGGCAGCGCAGCCCCGGAGCGAGGGGCTGCCGAGCAGGCAGCTGACGGGACGAGAAGGCAGCGCAACCGGGCAAAAACCGCGCAAAGAGCCCCAGCAGGTCGGTGTTTGCTCCGCAATGCCCGACCTTTTGTTAGAAACAACCAACCAACCACCTCGGCAGCGGTTGTGCATCTTGAGCAACAGGCATTTTGTAACAACACAAGGCTGCAACATGGGCCACACCTGAGGAGGTGGAGGAATAAGTCCTGGAGAAGAAGGGGGAAAAGGGAAACAGCACCTTAATGGTAAATATGAAAAGTCTGGGCCAATTTCTAATTTAAATCTATCCATTATTCCCAGCAAAGAAAGAGACTTTCCTAGAGGAAGCGTCAACTTAGAGGAACTTAGGAAAAGCCCATTCCGTTTTGTTTGTTTTCAGGCAGAAGAACCGTAAAGCGTTGTGGTTTTGTTTAGCATCTTGTGTTAAACACAGACCTTTCTCCCCTCGTACAAATAAGCCAAACCCGAGCTGATGAGACATGACTGCGTCGCTGCACTCGCTGTCGACCAACCCTGGGCGTGTTGCGGACTCGCCAGCAGAGCCACCCCGTGCCGCACAGCGAGGCCGCGGCACCGCTACCGCCATCAGTGCCCGTCTTCAGCACTGTCACCCAGGGGCTGAACGGGCTCCGCAGGCTTTATAGGGATGGAAATGGGAGGGAAACGCATGAAGCAACTGGCTGGTCACCGGATCTCCGCAGCGCCTGCTTTGCTTTACCGTGCTGCATTTCAGGATTTGCTAAATCCTGAATTTTCTACACAAATGGTTGGAGGAAGACCATGTTTATAGTGTCTCACAATGAAATATTTGCAGTACCACAGAATCACAGAATATTTCCGGTTGGAAGGGACCTCTAGAGATCATCTAGTCCAACCTTCCTGCTCAAGCAGGCACACCTACAGCATGTGGCACAGGGTGGCATCCAGGCGGGTTTTGAAGACCTCCAGAGAAGGAGACTCCACAGCCTCCCTGGGCAGCCTGTGCCAGTGCTCTGTACCCTCACAGTAAAGAAGTTCCTCCTCACCTGGAGACGGAACTTCCTGTGCTCCAGCTTATGGCCATTACCCCGGTCCTGTCGCTGGCCACCAGTGAAAACAGCCTGTCCCCTTCCTCCCTGCATTCTCCCTTCCTGAACTTATACACATTAATCAGATCCCCTCTCAGCCTTCACTTCTCCAGAGAAAACAGGCCCAGCTCACTCAGCCTCTCGGTCTCTCTCAGTATGACATGCACCAGCATCCCATTTTACTGCTACTGGACTCCGAAGTACATTTACGTGCACATCTACGTGCCTGGTCCTTTCTGGAAGGATGAGGCTAAACATGATTACCAGTATGGAAAAATAGAAAGTAAAAAATAGATTCTTGTTACATCTGTCTCTATATACACACGCATACACATACTTTAATGAGCATATATCTTAATCACATCTGTCAATGGTCAAAAACCTACAGCAATCTACAAGGGGCACAAGCAGAAGACAGATGAGAAAAACTGGACAGAAGAGGAGTTGTAAACGCCAGGCGTTTCTCAGAGAGGAGCCCCCTCCATTGAAGGCATCGCTGCCGCACGGATAGTCAGGAGCAGCATCCCGGCTCCGGGGCCTCCGACGCCTCCTCTGTGAGGCCGGCCCTGCCCTCGCCAGTCACAGTGCAGGTGCTGCAGCGGCTCCCGGCACCACGGTCGCACGCGCCCTCCCGGCGCAACGGGAACACGGGAACATCCCACGTACTGCCCGGCACGTGGGTCTCGCACAGGAGGCAAGAAACAGCCCCGAGCACAGAGCAGGGCAGGCGCCGGAGCCGTGCGCTACCTCCGCAGGATCCCGCGCTTCCCCTCGCTTCCCGCTCCCGCCATCTCCGGGCGCTGCAATCCCGGCAAGCGCAGCAGGACACAGAGACACCAGGTGCCACCCAGCCAGCCCCACAGGCCTTTCCCACAACCCAGCTATGCCGATGTTTCTCAAGCACCTTCCCCTGGCTTTGGGAGCTCCATCTCCCCTCTCAGCTCGGCCATCACAGTCTTTCTGCAGCTGCTCATTTTTCCAAGGGAAGTTTCTGCTGGAAAAATCATTTGACAGACGATAAAGCCCCATAAACTCAGAGTGCTTTTCAGGCCTAGATCTTCCATGTTTTGCTTCCTTTCCGGCAGCCCTGGAGGTCGAGGTGCAGCATTTCCACAGGCATGAAGCAAAGCACCGGGTTCCCTTCCGCAAGCGAAATTATCCACTTTGACAAGAGGGGAGAAACCCCAGAGCCGCCGGGAGTGGAGCCCACTTGGCTGCCCCGTCCTGTCTCCCCTCCCTTTCCGCAGCCTTTCCAGCCACACGGAGCTCCTGGGAGCAAAGACTTCTTTTCCCGTGAGGAAAACCAGCCCTTCTGCACCACAGCTCTGCTCCCCTACCTGACCGGGCACCCACCCCTGATTTGCTGTTTTATTTAAAATTCATTAAAAGCCCCATTGGGTTTCGGCAGTGCCACTTTTGAGTCCCCTTCGGCACGTCTGAAAACCCAAGGGGAAACAGCCCCTGAATCACAGCACAGGCAGAGGGAAACGAGAGTGACTTCTGGACTCAGAGCAGGAGAGCTCAGGGCTTGGTTTGGGTGGGTTTTTAAAACTCTCCGCGGGTCTAAATCTACAGATCACACGACTGTGTCTATGGGTGAGCAACGCAGTGACCCAGTGCATCCCACTGCGGAAGCCATGGAAGGCTGCAGTCGGCCTTAACAAAACCACGAGGAAATTTAGGGAATATTTTATGCTATGCAAAAAAATTACCATAGGAGTAGAATTTACTGGAGAGGCCAAGCGAGCTTCCCTTCCTGCCCTCCCTCCTCGAGGTCTCTGGTGCCTCAGGAGAGGAGCTAGATACCAGAGAAATGAATCATATAGCGCATGCCAACCTCTATACACCCAAGCTCCGTAACTGGAGCTTAATAAGAGAGCCAGCATTGTTCCAAACGCCAGTGGTATGAAGTGAGGATTGCAGTTAATGTGAGTCCCTCAGAAACCCCGAGAAGCCGCAACGCGCCGGCGGGCGGAGCGGGAAGGCGCAGGAAGGGCCGAGCGCCCGCGCGGCCCCAGCTGTGCCCGCTCGGGTGCTGATCCGTGTGGCGGGTGGCAGTGCTGGCCGCGGTGCCACCGTCTCTCGGCGCTCAGGGCCTCGCCGGTGCCCGCGCGCCTCCGCGCTGCCTGCGACACCCGCACTGCCCCGCCGTGAGCTTGGCGCTGCAAGCGGTACCAAGGCTCCCGCCCTCCTCTTCTGGATTCACCGGGTGACATTTAGCCTCTTCTTGGGCAGAACCTCACGTATGTTTGGAAAGCAAAATACTAACTTACCCAAAGAACTAAACCCACTGCTCATCCTTGAATTGTATCGCGTTTCAGCTGCTTCTATGAACAAGGACTTGAAGAGTGTCAAGTTCAGAAGAGCTTTTCTGGCCTGCTCTTGGAAACACGTTTTGTGAGCTATAACGCACAGGACAACCCCAGGGCTGCAGGGAGACAGTAAGAGATGTCACCTACTGCTGCAGGGCAGCGGAGGTGGCGTTGCATCACCGCGAGCACACTGGAGCGGGACATCTCTGCCTGTCATACACAGCCCTCATTGCCAAAAGGACATCCGGAGCGGGCCACCTCCTCCCACCACACGCAGCCCCCCGAGCACACCCGGATCAGGGCACCTCGCCCTTCCCTGCGAGGCAGGAACGAACCGCATGTTCTGCTACAGTGAGGCTTTGCCATCCTCTCCAAGCACCTACAACCCTAACATCCACAACCACCATTTCCAACAGGCCCATCCCTTCCCGCAGCACTGCACACGACAGGAGAGCAGGGGTTTGTTCATCCTACCCACAGTATTTTCAGACTCAAATGCTGCTGGACCCCCAAGCAAAATGGAGCATTTCAGGCTCCTCCAGTTGGGTGTGAAGGCAGCAGATGGCCCCCTGACATCTGACCACGCGTCCCAGGGATGCAGAGCCCTCCGAGGCCACGAGCTGCAGAAACGCTCAGCGGGTTAGCGACGACTATGAGCAACAGAGCTAAGAAAAAGAGCAGCACTGAACCCAGGAAACCCAGTTAGTAGCTAGAGCTGCTATTTTAAAAGCACACACGGAGAAGTTCTCCCTTTTCCAACTGCTTATTTGGAGTTATTCGAACAAAACCCATGGACATTAATTTTAGTTCTACTTAATTGAATAATTTCCCCAGGGAATAGTTCAGGGAGAGTTTTAGAGCAGCCTGTTTCCAAGAGCCATTACTAACTGGCATATACCACAGTGTCACTGTGCCAACCAAAACAGCGCGCTTTAATGTTCCTGGAACGCCCTTCAATCCAGATGTGTTGAGAACTCCCAGTGATATAAGGCAGGCAATAACTGTATTTGCACGATATAGTATTTGGAATATCCTTTCTAGTTATCTGGAAGGAGATAACAGTCCCCATGGCTAGAAGTATTGAATGGAAAGCCAGGTCAATTTTTCCCCCTCCTTGCTCCCAACATATTATCCTTCCTTTATACTGGTCATGTATGAACAGACCAGCACTGTTAACCAGTTATGAAATGGATATTAATGAGGGGGAGGAGTGAAAATCATAAAGGGTTGACTCAGATTTATAGCATTCACCGAGGGAAGCATTGCCATATATCTATTAAGCTCTTGTTTAAGATAGTGGCAAAAACAAAGGGAGCCAAAAAACAACCTTGTGGTGCGATCTGATCCATTTATAAGAGTCTTGCATTTTTCCTCAAATCATAAGAGTGAGGACTCCTGCTATACAAAAGAAGAAATTTTTAGATCAGATGATCAAAACAACCAGCAAAATCTGCAAGGTCTAGACTTCATGGAGATCACCATTCAATGGATTTTCCATTGAAGCAAAGCAAGGAAACACTGTGAAAAGATAAAACAACAGCGATAAATGCTGAATCTCACTAAGAGACCCCAAAGCAGTAAAATCCTGGGAGCCTCCTCACGCTCATGTAACAAAGGGCTGCCAATCAACACATTTTTCCTGCAAGGACAGGTTTGTCTTCTGGAATTTTGCAGCAGGAGAGGACAGGACAGCAGCTCATTCGGTCACGTTAGGGGTCTAGTTAGGGGGCACGTCGCTCCTGAACGCTCCATTTAGGAGTTCTTCACACCGTGCCTTCCCCCGGCTGCCGCAGGCGAGGCCCTCACCACCTCCCCAGGCTGCCACCGCATGGGCAGCGACCGCCCACGGCTACGGGGACGCTCCGTCCACCCGTGTGCGGCTGCGGACCGCCGCGTACTCATGTTCCCAGCCCTCTTCACAGACCTTCCAGAAAAAAAGAAATTCAAGTCATGCTCAGGGCAGCTGTTGGCCCGTTCGGATCCACCAGACAGTTACCATTTCCACACTTGTTAAATTGCTGAGCGAGGAAGTAATAGGAGAAAATCCATGCACGGCAGCTTTAATAAATGCATCTTTGGCAGGTACCAGGCCTTAGTCCAAGTGGAAGAAAAAGTAAAACAGAAACCAAAGCAGCGGGGCCAAGTGTCGAATTCACTTCGGCCGGAGCCGTCCCAGACATCGACGTTCCCCGCGTGACGCAGCCCTGTGTCACAGCCTCACTGGGCCCGACCACGGGCTCGCTTGGGAGGTAATGTGTCACTCAAGAGATGCTGCCCATGAACCCGCCGCACACTTGGGTGCCACCAGAGAGGCCAACAATGTCACAGGGCAGAACGACCCCACAGCGGGACAGAGCTGGCAACTTCAATTAACTCGAGCCGCTAAGGGCGGCAGCGGCCGCGTCGCCCTCGGAGCTGTCCCCTTCCTGGAGGAGGACGGTCCCCATCCCTTGGCAGCTGCTGCCCAACGTCTCAAGCATCTTCCAAGAAGCTCGTTCCTCCGAGGTTGCCCAGACACAGCCCGAGCGCCATTCCAGCCAGGCGCCACCGCTTGATTCCCAGGGGAACAGGATGGCGCCGCCAGGCCCCGCCGCGCTGCAAGGTAGACGGGGTTATCCCCTTGCGGCAGCAGCGCGCTCGGGGAGGGAGGCAGACCGTGCGGATGGAACAGCACCTCCAAGGCTTTAAATCACACACGAGCCCAAGCCATTCAAACCCTGGAATTCCTGAGATGCCGAACAGGCTGTGCAGGATGTAAAAAGCTATTCCTACCCAAATTAAAGAAAATCCGATCCAAAAAGCAAGGCTCAAACATCCCCGAAGTGTTAACCATAAGGCTGTTTCCAACCAACTAGAATGTCCCACGTTTTTTGCATTAAAACGGCTTAAAAGTTAGTGAAACACTTCATCGCTGCCACGGTCCCAAGAAATGAGAGTTGTTGAGCAATGGCAGATGAAGCACACTCACTTCAGAAACAGATTAAGGCAGGCTGGAAAAAATGACCCGCACCGTTCTACATGGCGAGGAACACCAGAAATGCGTTATCCAGACCGCAGGTCAAGGAGCGAGGAGGGCGCGAGGCACCGGTGCGATGCTGGCCCTGGCACCGGGGTTTGAGCGGAGCCTTCCCCTCCCTCCAGCTTTGCTCCCTGTGGGCCGGGCCACGCTGCGGCGGGCGGCCTGCATGCGCCTCAGCGGCTGCAGGTGACAGGGAGAGGGCGGCCGTGTCACCCCCGCCGGCCAGGCCTCCTCTCGCACAGGGCAGCGGGCAGGGCGCTCAGCACTGTTCATCTCACACCACCGCGACCAGAGACACCCGCGGTCGGGTTCTCATTCCTTTTCAGCCCTTGTGAGGCAATGTTGATGCTTCCTGGCGTCTTACGTAAGCAAAGAGCAGGGCACGAAGTCACAGCTACACCCAGTCGCCTCTAAAAGCACCCAGGGCCTAAAGGAAGACACTGGGATCTGCTGTGGCAGACACCTGCCACAAGACAGCTGCACTTCACAGCTTTGAGGTGCATCCTTCCCAAGGCCAGGCCCCTCTAGACTTGGGTTCCCCCTCTTAATGTGTGGATCCCTCATTAATGATCTCTGCAGAAGCCCGAGATGATGAGAACTTTCGTTTCAAAAACGCATTGACAAAATCCTGTCCCCAAGCCAATGGAACCCCCGGGAGGGCTTTCAATGACTCATATAGGGCTAGAGTTACACACAACCTTCCTAAAGGTCTAAATACCTAACCCTAAGGAAAGATGCACCTCCTTACTCCAAAGGTGAAGCGATGAAAAGATCCAACAGCGCCCACATGCTGGGAATACCCCAGAGGAGACCGTCAGGCTGGGTGGAGAGGCGTTCTTCACACGTCTGTCCCGAGCACACCACAGGAGCTCAGCAAGACCAGGCACACACTCAGAGAGCCAACCCCCTGCTCACTGAGCTACTCATCTATTATTTCTACTAGTCAACACAAGCTGCCAGTCAGCTCTGCTACAGGTCTCCAAAGCTGAGCCTCTTCTAAAACAACTTGGACTCTCCCAAGCATTAGATTTACTCAAAGTTGTTCAAAGTATTGAGGAAAGAGGGAAATAGAGAACCACAGATTAAGCAGCTGTGAAGTCTGCAAAACACAACTGCCCTTTCAACAGATATTCGGGTTGGTAAGGAGCCAACAGAGCATCACGGTAGTCACCAGAAGAGCATCTTGCTGCAGACAGCTGTGTGGCATTACCCTCTGGGACTGCACACAAGGAGGAAAGCCACTTTAGAACTGGTCTATCAATCATGAGAGGAACCAGAAAATTTGCTTCACAGCCACACTATTGAAAGCAGCTGATAAAGCTAAGGTCAACCTAGGCACCTGGGATTAATCTCCAGCTGACATAGCTCATCAAGCTCTACTGCAGTCGATGCTAGATTGACTAAATTATCTAGAAGAATACATCATGGAACAACATTTTCAGTGCTAAGCAGATACCAGAAATCAGACGGACTGCAGCGGAAGGAGTCCTCCACTACCGCCAACATCATTCACATGGTACCTTCTCACTTTCTCACAAGCAGACCAATAATGAAGAAAAACATGTCTTGAATAGATGGCTCAGAAATGCTCCACTCCAAATCTGCAGCCAGCGAAAGTGTTCAGATTAGTCAGAGAAGTGCTTAAAACAACAAAAAAGGGGGGAACAAGAACTTCCACAGATAATACAACCTCAAGCCTGAGAATCTCCGTTAGCCTTAGCTAATGATTTTCTTTCTTCCCACTTCCTTCCACCAACAGTTGTGCCAATTTTCCACATGCCCTCCCAAGGATTTTCTGCAGATGTGGCTGAGCACTCACTGTTTAGCATGGCTCGGTGCCCACGGATTTCTGCAGAGCGGGGAAAGGCTCTTATACAGAGGGAGCTCTTATACAGCTGCTCTGCTCCTATACAATTTTCTCCCTTTTACAGAGTCCATTCGCTGCAAAGACCAGAAGTGATTAATTGTCGCAAGCTGCACAAAGCCCGTGGTTTAGTAACGCGGAATAACACATCTATAAGACGCTTCAGAAGACCGTGGCTAAATACTGATCTTGATGCACAAGTTCTGAATTCCAGGGTGACAATCTCCAGCGCAGGAAGGAAACCTTAAGCCTCCACTTTATCAAGCTCAGTAAATACACAGTTTATCAAACTGAGGAGATTATTAGTGCTCATGGTACATTTTGCGCCTGCTTGCAGGAGCTCACTGTGTGACCACTCTCAAACACATGAGAGCAAGGCAGTTCAGTACTGCACCTTACTGCACCAAGAGCTCATATATCAAACATTTTCTGCAGCCAAACTAACCCGTCTTTCCCTCCCCCACCAGAGCTAAAGAATGTGAACACACACGCAGGGAAAAAATAACTCCAGGTTATATGTGCGCATATGCTTAAAGTCATTCCAATTCTTCAACTTGTGACACCTCACTTAAAAATTGCACTGATACTGTAAGAGGAGCTACAAGTTATGAAAAACGTCATTTTTGGCCATTTGTTAAACCTATTCCTTAGCATACTTGTGCTAATCTGCTGTTCTGCAACACAGTAGAAAGACAGGATGTTTGTTCTGACAAGAACAAACATCAACTGAATGTACAAAAATATATCGTGTCTATTTGCAGTCTCCCCACTCCACAGAGGCTTCCTAAGATTCACCTGAAGAGGCCACTGATTGGCTTATTGGAGACTCCAAATTAAAAAAAAAAAAATCCAACAATAATTAACAGTGGAGTTGTAAAGTAAGTAAAACTGTGAAGCACTGCCATCTCTGTCACATAACATTTCTCAAGGCAACTTGACACGTTATTGTAAGATCTACCCGTTTTAAGTTGCGAGGCCAGGAGCTCAATGTCGAAACACGCGTAGCGTGGGCACCTCCTAATGCCTGATGCTTCTACAGACTGGGAGGAAGCTGGGGCCGTGTTCATTTTTCCTTGGAAAGGACAGCAAACACGGCGGCCTCATTTCTGCAGTGGTGGAACCCCAAGGACACTCACGGGCCGGTGCACTGCAGGAACCCACACCTAGGAGCGGATCCAGCCCCGGCTGAGGCCAGAGGGCTGTAACTCCATCGTGGCAAGGAGGAAACGGTCTTGTCGTCAGCGAGCGCTCAGTTGCCAGCCCGGCACCGCCTGCCCACTCGTTTCAGCCGCGGCACCATCACAGTCATTGCTCCACCTGCATGATCAGCTCAAAAATGCAGAACTTGATTATTTTACATCTTCAAAAAACATTTGATACCTGCAGCAACAGGTGGAAACATCAAAGTTTTGCCAAATTTCAGCAACGTGTTGTTTAAGTCTCCAGGTTTTAAAGTTTACCCTCACTAGGTAACAGCACCATTTCAAGACCTCAAAGGTTAGGTTTGGGGCCCCTATCTTCATAAAAAGAAAGAAAGCAAAAAAACTACTCTTAAAACACATTTAATCCTTTGTTTTCTTTCTAAGGAGAAAGGTTTCACATCTGGACTGTCAACCTGCATTCCAGAGCATTAGCCTTGCAAATTAAAGCAGCTGAGCTGTAAATCTCCAAGAAGAGGCCTTGTCATGGGAAGAGCAGCTCAACACTACCTACCAGCCCAGCCCAGCGAGAAAGCAAATGCAGAAAGCTCAAGCAAGGCAGACAATGCCAGGACAACGTGGGAGCCACTACTTGCCGACAGAGCAAACCCACCAGCAAACACTGCACTGGAGACAGGGAGAACGCCGCAGCCACCCAGGTGGGCTTGACAGGGGCCTCCTGCACCCTGCTTCCCAACTTCCCGGGAAGTCCGCAATGTTCAGATACACCTTATGAGTTAAATGCCCAGTCCCTAAGGATTTCCATGTTAGACACAGCCTCGATGCCCTCAGCTCATAGCTCGCAATGGCTCTTTTCTTTCTACAAGTATTGTTAACAGGAGGAGAAAGACAAACACGCTCTGGACAATGCAATTCTTCCAACCAGATTTACGGAAATCCAAATGTTAGCAAAGCATCTGCTTTGCTAGCAAGCACCAGAACAGTACAGAACAGGAAAACTGATAAAAATAGAAAGTCATAATCTTCCCAGTGCCTCTGCATAACTACATGTTACTTAAGTGTTTCAGCTAATGCAATAAAAAAGTGTTAATGTAACATTTTTTGATCACTGCACCATTTATTTATTCAGATTTATAAGTTTGCTGCTCAGAAGAATTCCATTTTTGTTATTAGCTTTTCTTTCCTTTAGAGAGAGCGCACTTCTGGAAAAAAATAACTCCAGGCTTAATTCAAGCTGTAGAGTCGCTTGGAAGAAGGAAAAAAAAAAAAAAAAAAAAAAAAAAAAAAAAAAAAAAAAAAAAAAAAAAAAAAAAAAAACAGCTGGTCCACAGAAGATATCCAGGCAACAATAGGCTGGCTGGTTAACTCTTCTATCAACACTCATTTCACAAAACACTCTACAGTCTAACTCAATTACTTCTTATACTTTCTACCAACACACTTTATTAAATCTCTCGTCCTACCAAAAATACAATGCCGAGCTTTGTGCGTTGGGCTCTCAAGACTATTTCATTCTTTCAGCTCTAGTTTCTGGACCAGCTCTCAACACTGATCTTCTAAGGCACACCACAAACAAGTTCATCTCTCCATGTCAGCGGTGGAGCACCATGGCCAACTTCTCTTGCCTTTTTTTTTCCCCAAAATTGGACAAACTCATCTCATGACGAACTCAAAGCAGTTCTGCTGTTTGATTACCAGCATCAGTGCAACATTCTGCTGCCGCATAGTCTGCCAAAAAAAAAAAAATCTGTTATCCTATAATGAACATAACTGTAATGCAGCCAGCACGCTAACATATACAGTTCCTGGAACTGCGTTGAGTCTTCCCTGACTGGCTCTTAAATGCAAAGCCAGAAGGCTCTCCAAAAGTTTGCTCAAAACTAGGACAAGTGCTATGATACTTGCACCTTGATGTCCCAGGATAAATATTTTTGCATAGGAGCAGGTTGTTATCCATGAGCATTCCCGCTAGCAGCACCCGGGGCCACCATAACGCCTTCGCCTACCGCTTTCATGGCCACACCGCCAGTGGGTTTCCCCACTTCCCTCCCCACCTCGCCCTCCTGAGCTCCCACATGTCACCCTGGCACAGCCCTGCTCCACAGCGCAGCTCTTCTGCATATCCGGGCTAAACTGGGAAAGGACCTAAGCGCGATGACTCCCAAGGGCTCCAACACAAGAGATCACGGGGGAGATATCACACACGGTGTGCTGACTATGGCCTTGCCCGTCAGCGTCTATCATGACGGCAGCGTCCGCATCCCTTCTTCAGAAGACAGCACAGCAGCGTACAGTGTCTTCTATCAACAACCCCTTCAACAAAAGGCACTACTATGAGGTTAAAAACCCAGCTGAAGGAGCTAGGCTTGAAAATTCCTCCTGTTAGGACTGCGGATGATGTCTTTCCAGGTTTCAAAGCTCAGAGAGCAGATGCCAGCAGTCAGGCACGTTCAAAGACTCTTCCAGCTTCAGCGGGGTACTCCTGCTCTACTGCCAACTCTGATACTTGTGCACATAGATACAGCAGCAAACAAGAATAGCCAGCAGCACAGGGCCAAAGAGGCACCAGCCCAAGAGCAGGCCGAGGGCCTTCACCATCTTGATCCATGCCTTGATTCAGCCCCAGGGGTCAGCAGGCGGTTCCCCCTTTGTTTTTACCAGAGTCTCTAGGCCTCAACAAGTGCACTGCCATCCTTGAAGTCAGTTACCACACCTGGAGATAGTATTTCCAGGACAAGGGACAGAACACATGCTGCTGCTACTGTCATGTAATGGTGAAAAGAGCAGAGCTCAGGCCAGGCAGAAGCTGCTGCCTCTCACGGTGATGCGGCAGGCTCCACGAGAAGACTTCTTCAAAAGTCACCCCATGCGGACACAAGAATACTCCCAGCACAATTACTGAGTGCAGCCTGGCTTGTCACATGCCATTCTTACTTACTCACGTGGCCTTCGGCTGCTCTGGGAGATCATCACTCTCTTGCTGTTCTTCTCATACTAGAGGTTCCTCACCCTCCTGGCCAACCCAGCCTCTATCATCATTACCACAGCTGAAGTTTTGAGAAGGCTGGACGAACTACATGTGTAACCTCATGGAAAGCTGGTGGGATTCAGCTCTTAACTTCCTACTAGAAGAGGTAGGGTCACAGAAGGCCATGTGAAAAGCCTAGCGTCCATTCCATGGAAGCCCCTACAGCCCAACCCAGCCTTCCCAGACTCTTCTGGTGCTAGTTTAGTGTTATGGCAGCCTGGTATTTATGGCGCTAGGTCAAGTGAGCACCAAGTCTGAGTGAGTGTCAGCAGTCACTGCCCATGACCCTGTGTGCATGACACGCAGAGGTAAGAGCTCAGGGCCCAGAGCATCACACACAGAGCGAAATGGAGCTGAATCCACACTGAGCAGGGCTGATGAAACCTCAGGCCACTAATGCCTGTGTTTCAAGCTCACTGTCGCGCGCCTAGGGACCGCCATGTCACGCAGCCCTCAGGACCCAATAACACGCTCTTAGAGGCCTTAGAAAACTTCTTCTTAAAGGCTGAGAGCTCTGGGTACTTTCAAGAATGCTGTTGTTTAAATATCACACATAGGCTCAGCAACTCTCACTCCAAGCTCCGAATGTGCTTGCTCAGAGGAGCAGACGAGTGCACCTGGGGACAGAGACAGCCTGTGAAACCCAGCAGCACAGGGCGAACGTCCCCCAAGGCCTCCTCCCGCACCAAGGCGGGCGCTGGGAGTGCTGCTCGCACGGCCCATCGGGGGCAGGGAGCCCCGGGCGGACGGGCGCCCGGTGCCGAGGCCTGCCGCTGAGGTAATGGCTTCCAGCACGACGCGCTACTTTCACAGCGCGCAACGCGCCGTCTGCAATGCGAGCTTTTGAAGTCTGCTAAGAAGAAAATAAAATAAAGAGGGTTTTGTCGTTTTGTGTGGGGTCTCCCCCCTTCTTTTCTGAATGATGCGATACAAACCAGCTTGATACACAAATTAGAGGTGATCTCATCAGTCCATTAGCCCAGCTAAAGCAAGCCCATCACTTGCAAGGGGATGTGCCGGCTAGATACTACTGATTGGCCTGCGAGTAGCATTAGTGTAGGGCACAAACGCAGCCTTCATTACAGAGGCAAGGCATGGCCCCCAGCTTTCAATGGCAGCAAACACTTTGGCCGTATTGAGAAGCGGGACTCTAGGGCAGCGTCTCACACTCAGCGCTCCCCCGGTTAGGCGGGGGCTGCGACTTGTCCTGCCACCTCTCCTGATGCAGGGAAAGGACCTGCAGACGCCACACGCGTCGCATGGAGCACGGCCTGCGGAAGCAGAGCGGGAAGAGCGCCTGAGAACTCCCTCAGGAGAGAAAAACGTGGAGCGGGAGCTTCGCCTTTCACTCCTCATAAAGGAAAACTGGATCACATCTTCCCACTAAGTTCCTTTTGATTTCTTTGTTGCAGAACAAACAATGCTTGAAAGCCAGGGAAGTCTCATTTTGGAGATGTTTCTGTTTTCAATCGAGCGGCAGAGCTATTTATTCTTCTAGCTGGTGACGGAATTAAACAATTTGTCTTTGAAAACACTATAAGCCTTCACCCTGACAACCCCCGCCCCATCTGCTTTTCAGATTAAGGTACTTTGATTTTTACCAGCTAAAGGTTTATGAACCGCTGTATAAAGCCAATTACTCTCATAGTAAATTATTTAAAGCTTACATGTTATTTTTTAGATTTTTCCCCACAGAGCACTCTAGAGATTCTGAACAGCACAGACTCACTCACCGGGAATTAAAAATTTGTAACAGTGAAAATCACGGAGCTTCGAGAAATTCAGATTTAAACAATCTCAAAATATTTAAGTGCAGATGAGACAGCCCCAGGAGAGGCTTTTCAGAGTCGGATCATTAAAAATAAAAATAAAAAAAAAAAAAAGCTTGATTTCAGTGGAAGTGAATTCTTTAAAGTCACATTAAGTTCCATCCAAGGCAGCATTTGCTTCTTAGTGGGTCTCTGCCTCTCTTTCTGACTGAGAAGAGGGACAGAGCAAATCTTGCTGCTCTTCTTTCAACATCATCAGTAGAAAACCTGTACTGGATAGAGTTTCCTTTCAGAGGAAATCCCCGCTCTGTGTTCGTTACCCCTGTTTTAGCCACGTCCACAAAGGGCTGCGTGGAGCACCAGGGCGCGAGCAGAGCTGCCTGCTGCTCCCCCAGCGGGCCAGGGTGCCCGGCAGCGGGCGCCGCGCCGCAGCCGCTCTGTGGTCACCACCTCTGGGAACATCCTCAAAGCAAGCTATGAGATTCTTAGTTTTAGAACATGAATGAGTATTTACCACATGCAAACCTTACAGAAATCTATATTCATTCACAGGCCTATCAAAGGACCCAGGATAAAAGGATAGACACTGCATGATGACTCTGAAGCAATGAAAAATAAGGAACATCCCACACTGAGGACACGGCAATGGGTCTCTGAAGTCAAGAAGTGACCTAGGTACATGTTAAGACTAAGCTGCAATTTTTTATTGAGCTTTCACAGCACAAACAGCCACAAGAAGGCTACCAACCCCCCTACCTGCCAGCTCTGATCATTTGATGTGAAGGTTCCTTCCTACCATCCCAGATGAATTGCTTCAAACCCTTTAACAGCCACAAATGCAGGGAACACTTTTGGTGATTTCATGACCTAAGACACGAGAGGAATGTAAAAATATGCAATATTCAGAAACACTCCATGGCAGTATCGGTGGGAGACAACAGTTACTGCATTAAGACAAATCCACGCACCCACAAAACCTACCACATGAAGGTAATTCAGAGCCTCCCAGATCAGCTGCCAATATGATATAGGTGCCAAAGAAATTGCCTCTTTCTGCTGCCACAGAACAATAAATTGGCTCCCTTGAACACCGTGGTTAAAGAATCCAAGTTCCTGACCCTGAATGTTTTACTAGCAGTGTGCTGTGCTGCAGGGAACAATCAGGATGACATTTGCCGAAACGTGGCGGATTTATGGTATAATAGGTTGCACACATGTGCCAAAAGAAGACAGACAAAAAAAAAAAAAAACTCTTAAACCCAAGCAAATCAAGATGAATTAGCTATTAAAAGAGCTGAGGGAGGCAGTGCGACGCAGGTGGCACAGGGCACCGTCCTGCTTTCCGCGAGCGCTGCCCGCAGCTGCTTGGGGCTTGTGCTGCGCCTGGGAAAAGCACGAGCGGCTGCTCCCTGCTCGGCTCCTGCTCTCTGCGCCTCTACAAACAAATGTGCCGGGTCCTTGCACAGAAGGACCACTAAGCACGCAGCAAAATCCAGTATCGTGTGGCTTTGGTCATGGGTGTGAGTGCAGCGCTGGGATTCTCCCCACGCGCTGGCGCGGGGCTGAGGCCCTGCCGCACACAAACACCTCTCCTGCCCTCATCTCCTCTGCTGTTTCCCCATTTCCCCAGCCCAGCTGCCTTTGGTTTATTGTCGCTAACTGCAGTGCCAGAGGCTCAGAAAGCAACAACTTGCCGGATGCTCCATGCCTTAAACACCCAGTGCTCTGCTGCACGGCTAGTCTATTCAGCGGCTCGAGAATCACGGAGCAAAGACTCTCCTAAAAACACATCCAGAGAGAAATCAGACTGTTTTTTTTCCCCCTACTGCCCCAGGAATGCGATCAAGCAGTTAATTCCCTGCAATCTGCTCGCTTTCCCTCCTAATCCATGGTTTAGCCGAGGCTCTCCTGGCAGGAGATGGTATCAGCATGTGGTGCGCGGCCGCACAATGCGGCGAGAGCCGCTGCTCCCGAGCGCCCTACCTCAGGACGCAGCAGGAGGCCTGGGAGCCGGCGCGTCCTTCCCAGCAGGGGAGCCGCTCTGCTCCGCATGGGCTCACCCGCCAGTGCCGCTCCAAAGAGCTCCGTGCGGAGGCCGCACTTCCCTCCATGCACGTTCCCTCCACCACAGAGCTGCAAGGCCACGTCGCGGCGCTGGCCAGAGGCCACGCTGCCCTCCAAACCTCGGATCCAAGCCTCATGCCCCTCAACAGGGATCTTCTGCTGGAAAAGGTCTCTTGCCACAACACAGTGACCTCCCCGCCGAGCTCATCAGCCTCGTTTTGTGTGGCTGTGTGGGGCCTTCCAGCCGGCCGCAGCGCCCCTGCAGCTGGGCCTAGTGCACTAAGAGAGCACCAAGAGAAGAACCTTGGAGCTCCTTACAGTGCCTTGACCGCACAGCCCCGCAAGCCTCGCTACCCTCCTGCCATTGAGCATATGCTCCTACCATATGCCATCAAGCTGCCATATGGGGGAAAATCTCTGTTAGTCACAGAGAAAATAACTTACACGAGAACACTTATAGAGCAGACGTAGTTTCTGGAGAGGCCAGGATGACCAGCAGTGGATGCAGGACTGCTTGGGTACCAAAGGCGAGCAAGAGAAGGTGGCTGCAATTAAAGCCTTCAGAAGCCTCCTTTAACTTTTAAACCATTTACAGCATTTTTGAGCTACTTGTTAGAGACTCAACATCTTCTCCCTCTTAAGAGGGGAGAAAGGGCCTGATTGAAGTCTTTCGGTACCACAGCAGCATCCTGAGCAAACTAGGGCTTGATCCACACAGGAAAACGTCTGCTTCACAACAGTCGGCCACATGAACACTCTTATCCCAGCTAAGATATTTGCACAGGCAAACTTAGGATGGAAAACCTTTACATTCTCCCCAAGTCTGGTTCTGCAAAGCCTATCCTGGGTAGGTAGACATGAAAGTGGCAGTTAAACCATATCAGACTCTATGAACATCATCCTGACGAGCTGCAAAAGGATAAATATTGAAGCACCTTGTCATTTCTTCCAATTTTACAAGAGCAGCCTCCCAACCCAAAAAGCAACTGCAATTTCCATATTACTCAACACGGCCATGGAGCAGCGTGGAAGGTAACAACAATACGAGGGAGCGCTGCGCTGCGATGATGATGTTTTTACTCTCTCGGAATTGACAGACACATTAATTGGAGACAGCTGCAAGGAAAAATATCCTAACGACATGATTCATTAGTTTTCATAGATAATTACATCTGCTCATGGCCTCACAGTGAATCATTCATTTAGGGAATTTTGGGGGTATTAAATTTAAATGCAGTAATCAGATTTGTTAATCTGGGGGACCAGGCAAACCAAACAGAATTTTATTCAAAGGACTGTTTATTCTTTCCACTTGACACTAATTCAGCAGCAGGGAAGCCGACAGTGAAATGTACGCCGGGCAGGTTGCGCGCGATCAGGGCGACCCCCTGCATCTCCCCGCACTCCTAACGAGACGGCACCATTTCTTCAAGGCTGCCAGAGTTGCACATTTTGTTCCAGGATGCATCTTCATGCACTAGCCGATCTGATGGCATTTTTGTTTGCTTTTAATAGAATTAGGAAGTTAAACGGATTACTTAAAACCGCCTTTTAGTCATTTCAGAGACTCAGGGTATGGCTGCTTTTTCATTGCTGCAGTACACGAAGCTTCAAACATTTGTTTTAAAAATGATGTAACTGGTTTGGCTGCTTTGAAACGGCAGCACATCCTCCTACAGAAGAACCCGGGCCTAGAAGAAACAACAACAACAACAACAACAGCAGCAACAACAAAGAAAACTCAGCCATCAAGTCACCTGAATTCTTCAGTACAACAAACTCCGCTTTATAAACAGATAATTTTTGCCAATATCTTCTCCCGGAATCTAGTCCAGAAATTCTTGGCTCTCAGATTTAAAAAAGTAAATATATATACACACACACACACACATATATATATGTGTATACATGGATGTATATATACACACATGTATATATACACACACATATATACGTGTATGTATATTTTTGCCCCACAAATGCCCCTCAGCTGCACCCAGTGATTCTGACCCCAAGGCAACGCTGTTTGTTTTGCTGCAGCCTGCAGTTCTGCATTGTGCCCACGCACAAGGCGCAGGGAGCGTCGCCGTGTCCGTCACACAGCGCTCAGCGCCGGTACCGGGCGCTTCCCAGCTGCAAAGCCCTGGCACCAAACTTGCAACGTCTCCCCTTGGGGATAAACACCCGGCTGCACATCCAGCAGTATTTGGCACAGGATGCCGCGGTTCCTGCCACTCAGCTGACGCAGGAAGGGCTCTTCTTGACTCAAACACACTTCAAACTCCATGTAACTTAATGGGCTGAACTACCTGCGAGAAAGTGCAAAGAATAAGGAGTCCGGCACCTGCACGTTTTATCGGAGAATCCCACGGCCGTTTCACAAACTTGATGGCATGAAGCTTTTGGAGAAGAGCAGGTAGGCAAAGACATAAAACTAGTTTCCTGCTTTTCTTTCTGTTTCTGCTTTGTCGAGGAACACAAGGAAGGGGGCAGCGCCGTGGCCACGGGGACACCGCAGGGCCCTGCGCGGGCAGGGATGAAAAGCACCAGTTCAGGCGCTCCCACTAAACCACAACTATGCGGCTTTTTAGGGCGTGCAGAAGAGAGCAACTTTGACACCACAGCTTGGACTGCTCTAAATCCACGTGGTAACACTGAGAATCAGAAAATAATGTGCAACTTGATATCTCCTGCTTTTATCGAGCTGCACCTACGCAGTCATATTTTTCCTCGCTGAGGATTGGGGAGCAAGGGGTTGCTCCGTGGAACCTGGAACAAATTAGTATTTCCCTGAGAAGTATTTTGTTAAGGGGAAGAAGCAGCAGGAGTTTAAAAGGTAAGCCAGGAGCTTCTATTTTCCTTCGGTGGGGCTCCGACAAGACCCAGTATATTCTGCTCAGGCCCGAGGCCCGTAGGCTCCTCTGCAGGCAGGCACCTTTAGGGCCAAGCACCTCAGGTGCTGCAGCCGGGCCCCGCTTTTGCCATCCGCACGCGCTCAAGGCCCACGTGGCGCCCGTGACTGCGAGGAAGCCCCTTCCCAAGGGCGCCCACGGAAGCTCCCCGCTCCCCTCTGCCGCAGCCGCGGTGCTCGCGGCTGGGGCAGCACTGCTTGTTTGTGTAACTGGAGAAGCGTCAGGCCTTTTCTCCCCGTGATTTAAGCTGCTCCAGCGATGGAAGCAAAACAAAAGAACAAAGATGCTAAAATATTAATCACCTTGCCCGGCATCCCCTGGGAGCAGCGGCAGGAATGCAGCTCTCCGTGGCCTGCTGGCCTCTCTTCCAGGTTACCGCCTGCTCGGCGTGCCGAAACTCCCTTTTCCTGTACACATGGAGAGGCCTTAGGAAGGAGTTCAGCTCCGTGGCTCTCCCTGGCTGGCCAGAGGTTGGACTTCCCTGGCAGAAGTCGGATGATCCCGAGGCTTCCGCTGTGCACGGTGCGTGGGCCGCAGGGCCTCGCGGAGCATCCGGGCTCCGGGACACTCCAAGCGTCCACCTTGCAATGAACTCCACACCATGCACCAGCAGCAGCAGCCAATGCACAAGGCAGGGCTCTCTGCTGAGAAGGGTTTCCTTTACTACGTGAGAAAACGGGTGTAGATTGTGGGTTGCACTGGGTTATGAAGCCCCTGCACATCCCTAGCTACCAGAAT
Source organism: Nothoprocta pentlandii (assembly GCA_013398315.1). NCBI lineage: Eukaryota > Metazoa > Chordata > Aves > Tinamiformes > Tinamidae > Nothoprocta > Nothoprocta pentlandii. The sequence goes on from VZSG01000871.1 coordinate 263,708, forward strand.
GCCAGGGAAGGAGCTTGTTTCCAATGGAGAACGACTTCCTTCTCATTTGCAGAGAACTGAGGTGCAAACGGAAAGCGCAACTCAACAAGGAAGCAAAGGCAGCTTGTCCGCCTGTGCCCGCAGGGCTGCTCTCGCTCCGCGGGACACAGCGGCCTCTTCGTAACGACAGTCTAGAGAAGCTCTAATTGTAATTAAGAAAAAAAAATAAAACCCAAAGCATACGGACACTCTAGGCAGTGCAAAATAAGGGTCAAATACCTCGGCACTAGTATAGAGGACAAGTTTCCAAAAAGCCATTCCAAGGAAACACCCACACGACCACGCAGTGCCCAGGGCATCCCCTCCCCGCAGGGCCCCTGTGTCAGCGCCCAGCGGAGCCGTGTTGAGTCGGGAGCCGCGCACCAGGACAATGGCAGCGCGGAACATCAGCCCTTTCCTTGTCCAGCCCAGAGCATTTAGCCTGGGAGAAAAACTCACCAGTGAGTGAGCCTAGTGCACAAGCCTTGCTAAGAGAAAACAGCAAGCAGGAAAGCAGGGAAGGAAAAGCCCCGCACCCAAAGCCGCTCTTGGAAGCGACAGAATCAAGTGAATGAACAAGACCGGGGCAGCCGGAGCGCTGGAGATGCGAGGCCTGGCCCAGCCTAGCATGCGCAGGACCTGCCCAGCGCGGCTTCAGCGGTCCCGGGCAAATACCATACAGAGAACGTTATGGGGGAGGAAAAAACACTAATAAATAAATAAACCAACCAACTCCCCAACACACATATTGGCCCTAAGCAGCATCACGGCAGCACACAGGCTAGCGGGACCACCAAATCCGTAGCCACCTGGTGACTCCGGGCTTGAAAAGCACCTTTGAAAGAACAAGTACACATTACTTCAGGCAATGTTAAAGGAAAAAAAAAAAAAAAAAAAAAGTGGTGGCTTCTTTTTCAAACGATAAAGTACATCTTTTGATTTCTAAGTTTCCTCTTTAAACGGTTTATTCTGTGCTTCTCTCCCACGTGGAATGGATGAAGAATTATCGGGGAGGGTAGTGGTTCAGGACAGTTTAAGTGTGCATGAAACGGCTGTTCGCTCACCGAATACCGTGTGTTCTCTAGCGAGATTGCCACAAAACCATGACACTCCTCATTCATTCAATAAAATTTCATGAATTCCAGCTGGAGACTCCTTTTTTTCCTCCTCTAAGGCCAAAGGGATACGTATGGATATTTTTCATGTTTAGGATGTGGGGAAAGACACACAGGAACATTCAAGTGTATTAACTTGTTGGGTTTCTCTTCCATCATTCCTCCCCCGTTTTTTTTTTTTTTTTTCTTTTCCAGAGGCAAAGGGAGTCTCCCAATCCCAAAAACATATTAAAGAGCAGACTGCCCCGCATTCACTCCTCTCCCGGACTCCCACTAACCGCACGCAAGTTACTGCAAGGTCACAACAGCTTCACTTCTCCCTGCTCCTGCTGGCACCGGGAAACCCTTCCCGCAGGTATCCCCACGGGAAGCAGCCCCGGTGCCGCCGACCCGCGTGGCTCTGGCAGCGAGAAGGGAAGCGGCAGCCGCTCATTCCCATCCTCATTCTCCAAGGGGCTTCGGCACACGTCTAAATCGGGTGCTTTCGGCAGCTGCTAGCAGCCCTGTGACCCCAAAGCGCCAGGAATTTCAGCAGGAAGCGTCACCAGCAGCGGCGGCATCGGGAGGGCTCTCAGGGCCTCTCAGTTAATGCTAAAACTATCAGCAAGAACTTGGGGAAAGCTCCCCCCCTTTCAGGAAAACACGCTTCTTGCTAAAGCTGCTGGTGCCAGGCAGCTTGTGGAATGGTTTTATACCACAACTGAAGAAGGGCCCTTCTGCCACGTTGGTTTTCAGTGACGTCAGGACCCTCAGATGAATTCAGTCAGACGATCTCCGCTGCTTTTAATGGCCGGTTGCTCTCCTTAATTCCTGTTAAGGCTGTTTTCCCCTCTTCAGACTTCTTTAAACATTGTCTGGGCAGACTTGTTTAAAACACGGTCCTTATAAAGGCTCCTGGCAGCTCTGAAATGAAAGTGTTTCTCTTAATCTTCCTACAAACTTCACAGGATAAACTGTTCAGCTGTCACAATTTAAGAGCATGGAAAATGTTGATGACTTGGAGGAGAAGCCAGGCCACAAAACTGCAAGCCCTTCACCAATCTCCTCCATCTTCCCTTCAAAACAGGGCTGCCGACACGCTCTCTTGGATGCTACAAGTGTCACCATGTCCCAGGGAACAGCTGAGCATCTTTCTTCGAGCAAAACAGTCTAAAAATTTAGTGACTAGTGGGTAGGATCCTCCTCACCAAGGAAATGCTGTTTGTGAGACCCGCTGGCACTCACAGCAGGGCAGAAGGCCGTTCCTGGGGGCTGTGGCATGAAACTCCATTTCAGGTGTTACAGAGATGGCAGCTGTAGCTGACTCAGGTAAGGTCAGTCTTGCTCTTGCATTTTGCCTCTGTAGATACAAGAAATATTGACCATTCTTCCAATCTGAAGGATGCATAAGATCAGAAACAAACATAACCACCTCTAAAAACACTGTGTTGGGCAACACTCCTCCGCACACACCCAACATGATCTAAAGCAGTCTGTGACCAAGCTAGTCGAAAACAGCTCAAAGACAAGCACGTCTGGCATGGGTTCTATTTAAAAGGAGCTTTTCTTTTCCAAGTATTAATTTTTCTTTATTGCTATTAAAAAAAAAAAAGCAAGCTGCTCTCTCAGCAGAGGCTGGAAGCCGAGGCTGGGCCATGGCGTAAATCCTTCTGGAGGCAGCGGATTCACACAGCCCTTTTGGCAAAGGCCCATTCGAGCTGCTCACCAAACAGCAGGGCAATTTTTCATGCAAGAGGGTAATAGGAAAATCGGACAAACCTCTTACCCACCGGCCTTGAATGCTCTATGTAAAACACCATCAGCTGCACTGCCAGCGCTCCCCAGAAGGTCTGCTGTTTGTAATTAGCCCACTAGCCATCTTTCAGCTCCGCTTTCATCATCACATTGCTGACTCCCACTTGCTTCTGAGGTGCAGTGTTGTGCCCCTTAAAACTCTGCCTTGATGTACCCTTCAGACAGGAGCTCCAGCTTGAGACAGACCTGATGAGGAAACCTGCACTGCATTCTGGCCTTTATTTGTCAGTTATAGTGTTTTCTTATGCTGGGAAATGAAACACAAACACGCTCCTTCTCTCTGCAATTTGGGACACAAATCCCATTACATTCCTCCCTAAACTCTTAAGGAGGTCAAGTGCAAAACGGACAGAAATATCCCAGCTGCCTCTCTGCAGCACCCACCTGGAAGTCTTTCTCACCAGGGACTGAGAGGCCCTGGCATTGCTCCTCGACCCAGCAGAAACTAAGTCTCTCCCAGCCGCCCCACGGTCCTAGAGCGGTGCCATCCATGAGGGTGAATCTGCAGCCTTACGAAGAGCGAGCGCCAGACCCCGGGCCGGCTTACGGCTCTGCCAAGCCGCAAACCTGTGAGGCTGCCCACACTCAAAGTCTCCTCGCTGCAGCTCCAGAACAACAATGCACTTAGGACTTGTGCCCTTAACTGCTATTGCCGTGGCTAAAGAGTCACACCAAAAACCGTGTGTTAAAAAAAAGCAAATCCCCAAAACGGAGTAGGAAAGAGAAGTTTAATTGCAATTAATTCAAGTGAAGAGAGACCCTGCAATTGCTTTGCCTGCTCTAAAGGGAAGCAATGCTGAGCTTGGCATGGAAATGTAGCCATCAGTTTGCTGATAGTGCCCGGCTCTGGATAGCACAACATAACTGGGAAGCAAGTTTTGGTAACTGGAGGAGGGAGGCTTAGGGATTCTGCCCATCTCCACAAGGCCAAGGCACTTGATGGGAATGCGGGTCACTACAGTCGTTTTGGTCCACGCAAAACTCCAAAGTGAAGATTTCTTTCAGAGGTTTTGCACCTTCCTTATGCACAACACCACTGAATACTAAACCTCTCTTCCTTAAGAGACAAATGAATCTGGTTGAAGACACAGCACTTTGTTACAACGGAAGCAGCACGTGGGCTGTGTGTATAAACCTTCAGACCTCACCTCGAAGAGCCATGTGGTCTCCAGTTGCGAGCACAACTTCTCCTACGCTCAAAACACACCACCCTCAGCAGCCATAAAAAGGCCTCTTACAGTTCCCGTTGCAATAAAACATCCACTGGAATTATCAGGAAGACGCAAAAGCACAAAAATTAAGTGTAAGGCTTGGTCCATGTAACCTGAAGTTCAACAGAGCAAGGAGGCAGCAACCTCAGAAGAGGCAGAACTTCAGTAACCTGAAGTTCTCCCAGAGCGAGGAGGCAGCACCGAGCCAGGCAAGCAGCCCGGGCGGCCGATGCCAATGCCAGCTGCACCCGGAGACATCGGGACAGCAACGTGGAGCCTGGCCCTGCTCCCTGGGAGCACGTCGGGCAGCAGCCGGGAACCGGCACCAGGCTACAAGTCTTCTCCATCTACAGGCAGCCTGGTGTTGTGAAGCTCCCGGTTCATCTGACTTTCTATTCGTGTAAAATGCCACGTTTCGGAAGGCCACTTTAGAGTTCTGTTTGCACTGCTGATTTTCCTTAGCAAAACTCCACATTATCTACAAATACGGGTTGAAAATCAAATTATGGTAAAATGATACCCGCACCCTGTCGCGTAGCAGCCGGACAACACAGGGATACGGACAATGCTGATATTCCAAAAGCCCAGCAGGTAACAGAGCTGCCTCACAGCACCACAGAGAGCTGCAAGGTGCCGGGGCGGGGACGCCAGAGCCAAGGGCCACCGGTCACGCCGCGCCGCCGCAGGGCCTGCTTGCCCACGCAGGGACACGCCGTGCCAACGTGCAGGGTCACACTCTGCCCACGTGCAGCGACACGCTCTGCCCGCACAGCCACCCCCGCCCCGCTGCCGGGACACCGCAGCACCGGAGAAGGGGTGTCAGCCACAACCACGCGACGGCCACGGCTGTCCTGGCCCGGAGACACCGGGAGAAGGGGAGGCTGCACCCAGCTCCAGCTCCAGCTCGCTCAGTGCGACGCTACCTGTAGAAAACCCAGGCGGACGAATCAGTGGCTCTCCAGCACACCGTCTGCAAGGAGATCGCAGAGGTCAAGTTCAAGCAAGTCTAGGGGAGCATTTCCTCAGCTGAGGAACATCTCGGGTACTTGCCAGCCGTGCACATTTATGCTGCAGCATGGAGATGCTAGACTGGGACAATATAAAAGCAACAGAATTTCAAGAATGTGGAAGAATTTCAACACAGTAAGATTCAAACAGAACTCCCACTTTTCCTCCAGGAGTAATCCCTTTTTTCCTATAATCATCCAACACAAAGAAAATTAAGCCTAGGACAAAAACAAAGCACGAACGGGAAAAAAATCCTCCCTGCTCCACAGAAGGGAGGCTCCATGTTCTGCACGTGCCTCCAGCCAGGAGGCATGAGCCGCCCGTCTCCTCTCGGCTTGTACTGCTGTGCAAGTACTCTCTCGGCACTGCTCTTGGGGCTCCTCACAGCAGATGCATTTTCCAGCAGGTCCCAGCAGAGATCTGGCTCAGTCTGCAACTGACAGCTGACTGCCCCGTGTCCTTATCCCCTCCACAGCAGCACAGGATGGGTGAGATTGGCAGGGACCTCTAGAGATCATCCAGTCCAAGCCCTGCTCCAGCAGGGACACCCAGAGCACGGGGCACTCGGTCGCATCCAGGTGGGTTGGGAGATCTGCAGAGCAGGAGCCTCCCCAGCCTCCCTGGGCAGCCTGGGCCAGGGCTCGGACACCCTCACAGTGAAGAAGTTCTTCCCCACATGGAGATGGAACTGCCTGCGTTTCAGTTGGTACCACTTGTCCCGTCACTGGCCACCACAGCATAATAAATATGGAAGGTTAAGAGAGTCAGATTGAACTGAAAGATCTTCTGGGTTTATACCAGCCATCATTTTTACGCAGGTTTTACCCCAAAACCTGTCTTCGGGAGTCTCTGGCAGCACTTGAAACCAAGATCCCGCCCAGGCTTTCTGCTTATTTATGGAGCATGTTCCGCCAAGCTGCTGCAGGGAACCCTGGCGCTCCCGGTGCCGAGAGCGGCTCCACAGCCCGGGACCCCGCAGCTCCCCGGGCCGAAGATCACAGCAGCACATAAAGGTATCCCTGGAACTGGGAGCTTCATCAAGCCCACATGTTGCAGACCAAACACTCCACACTCCAAACAGCATTATTTTTTCTTCTTCTTTTCTTCTTTTTCTTCTTTTTTTTTTTAAAAAAGCAAAACTTGCTTTCATGAGAAAATTTCCAACAAAATTTTGAGATCAAACACTTATTTCAGAACAATGCCATCTATGTAGCCAAAAGACATATTTGATAATGCCGCCGCACTTTGATGCCAGCCGGTTTGGATTATAGTATCTTTTTTGAAGTATGTGATTTACTCCCTCATGCTAAAGTGTTTCTTACACAATTCTCTGCTGGGAGGGAAGTAAAGGAGAAGATTCCTGCCTGCTTCCCAACGCCAGAGCTGCACTGCTGTGCGGTTGTTGAGACAGTCCTCCTGGGCTAAGCACCAGAGCTCACTAGGAGCAACAAGCACCTCACACACACGCAAGGGGCACCACCGGGACGGGGTGAAGGGCACGGCCGCAGCGCCCGACTCACCGCCGTGTATGGCAGAAAAACAGGCTAATACCCACAGGAGAGTCCTCTTGGCTATGGTGTGGTGTATGAGGACAAATACACCTTAAATGCATTAGCAGTGCTAAAACACTTAAGACTTATGCCACTCCAAATGCCAGCTTTCAAGGAAGCTACTGCATTCACTGAGAGAAGATTTACAATACAAGGATCCGTATGTTTTAGGTGACCTAAGTGTGCTTCAAGACAGCAGCTTCAGCGCTTTAACACAGCATGTTCATGTCACATGAACTGCAGCTCTGCTTATAACTTTAACCTCCGCTTTCCTCCAGCTGCCATGACTGGTGCCTCCGTGTCCAAGAGAGAACCACTCATAGGGACAACTCCATGTTCAGGTACAGCTGCACGTCACCTGCCACTGCCAGGCCACACCAAAGAGCAGACTTTGCAAATACCCACGTTGTTTAAACAAGACAGACAGGCACTTGCCATTCAGATAGCACACAGTGGAGCTGGGCTTGTCAGCGGAGCCACCCGCTTGGTCTTGCTTTCTGCCTCTTGCCACGGTCAGAACGGTACAAGATGTTCCTTTTCACTTCTGGTTCTCAGAGGTGCTGATTACCAAAGTGATTCCATGTGTTACATTTATTTATTACAGAACAGACTGGCTGTAACTGCTTGGCAATAGACAAACCTTGTAGGGTCTATAAATTTTCAATATAGCTGCCACAAGCAGGTACGTGTTCCAGAAACGCTCAAAACCAGAACTGAGCTGGAGCAGCCTCAACACCAGGCTGCAAGGGACCGTCCCCAGCCCCTCTTCCCTGCTTCCACCCGCCGCGTTTTTCACTGCACATCCAGCACTCCCCTGAGGCTATGGAGAGGGCAGCCCCTTCCTCCAACCCATCTCCAACTCAAAACCTTTGTGTCCAAAAGCAGCAGAATATCCTACCTGAACACTTGGCCTCCATTCCATGCCTCACATGGCCCAACTGCTTGTGGGCAACGAAACCTGCCTGACATTTTGTGCTGTGTTAAACACAGATTTGAACAGCTCTGCTATGGTAATTCTGGGCACATTCAGCCATATCCTCAGTCCTGAGCTCACTGCAATGTTTTCTGCATGTTGGTTTCTACAGCATCAGGGCTGAGCAGTGCTGTGTTCCACTCAGTAACTATTGGAACAGGAGATAAAAATGGTAATAATAATTAGAAACACCAAGGATAGCTCTTAGCTCTTTCCTGCAAAGACCGGAGGAAGGAGAAGCCAGAACTGTGTTTGGGATAACATGAGACACGGGAGAATCTGTTAGGAAGAATTCACAAACTGACTTAGCAGTGAGCAAGTTCAAAGCACTCTTCAGATTCCAGCCATACCTCCCGATAACAACACGCCAAGAAACATGGGTTTGTTATTCTCTCCTGCGCTTTGACGGCTGGGGTTTTGACCTGATGGATTTTCTGGGAAACCTATTAAAGGGCCATTAAGCAGCCCCAGCCCACTCGCCAAAATCACCATGACACAGGAGCATATGGTTCCTACCAAGCGTGCCCTAAACCCGAGCACCTCCTCTTTCGGACAGTGCCTGCGCAAGGCAGCAAGCGAGGCAGCACAGAGCACCCACCTACTTTTGCTTTTCCATAAGCCATGAAAAAGTTCCCTAAAAATTGAAGGGACACAGGAAACATTAGAGCTGTGTGGTCTTTTAAAGCATTAACTAAAGTGTTACTGCATTTCATTGCCACAAACAGCAAACAAGCCTAGGAAGAACGCTTGGTTTTCAACTAAGTGCTGCCTAATGGCTCAGGAGTAAAATGGGCAGAACTAGAGGTGAATCCTCATGTGGAAATGCTGAAGCAGAGCACGTCCCAGACACATCCAGCCTGGACTGGACACAAGGTTTAGGGAGCAGCACAGAAAGTCCCTGCGCTCTGCAGAGCGCTCTGGGCAGGCTGGATCCCAGGGCTGAGAGCAACGGCACGAGGTTCAGGCAGGCCCAGGGCCCGGCCACAGCAGCCCCTGCAGCACTACCGGCCTGGGCAGAGCGGCCGGAGAGCTGGGACAGGAAAGGCCCCGGGGAAGCTGGTTGACAGGCGGCCAGCAGGGAGCCCAGGGGCCAAGGAGGCCAAGGGCAGCCTGGCCCGTGTGCGCAATGGTGCAGCCAGCAGAGCAGGGACCGGATCGTGTCCCTGTGCTGGGCGCTGCTGAGGCCGCCCCGCGAGCCCTGGGGCTGGTTTGGGCTCTCGCTACAAGGACAGGGAGGTGCTGGAGCGGGTCCAGAGGAGGGCAATGGAGCTGAGAAGGGGCTGGAGCCCAGAGCTCACGAGGGGTGGCTGAGGGACCAGGGTTATTCAGTGTGGAGAAGAGGAGGCTCCGGGGAGACCTTATCACCCTCTACAGCTACCTCAATGGAGGCTGCAGCGAGAGGGGGGTTGATCTCTCCTCCAAAATAACTACAGACAGAACAAGAGGAAATGGCCTCCAGTTGGGCCAGGGGAGCTTCAGGGTAGATACCAGGAGGAATTTCCACATGGAAGGAGTAGCCAAGCGTTGGAACAGGCGTCCAGGGCAGTGGCAGCGTCACTGTCCCTGGCAGCGCTCAAGGAACGTGCAGATGAGGCACTTGGGGACACGGTTCAGCAGGAGGGTGTTGAGGGGCTCACAGTTGCACCCGATCATCATGAAGGCCTTTTCCAATCATTATGATCCTGTGAACTGGAACCCAGTCTCCCACATGCCACTGAAGTCTTTCTATTCTTATCAAGCCAAAAGCCAGTGATGGCTCCCAAGGAGAACCAGCTGGATGGTTCACAGGAAGGTACAGTCGGTGAGCGCTGCAAGGCACGTACAGCAGCCCCAGCTCTGGCAAAGGCGGCTCTGCACGGCACCATGCATCTCCCGACGTTTCCTCCTACAACCGGAGGACCAGTTGTGTAGGAAAAGCCAAGATTTGCAATTACAGCTGCTCACACACAGGTATGGCCTCTACCAAAAGGAGCCGTAAAGGAAACCAGGACGGATCACTGTCTTTCTGCTTCTTTGTGATGCCTGACAGTCACCCTAAGAAAGCAGGAGAGCAGGACAGGAAAATAAAGTCCCTCTCCTCAGTCTCAGGCCAAGATCCTGAACAGGGGGAAAAGCTAAATTAACAAGGAAAAATTCATCAGAGTGTTGAAATATCTACAGTTACAGTGAGGTTTTGTTTTCTTTTTAAACAGTTTAAATCAAATGCCTGAAAAAGCAGATGGGAAAAAACAAGAATACTCTTGTGCTAAAAATGATGCCCTGTATCCCTCGCAGGGCTTCTCGTGAGCCCTGCCATGAAACTAAAGGCCAGAGTCAGCAAGCGAGATGTTCGATATCATAAAAGTTATCAAGGAGCTCGCGAGAAAGCCTGCAGCTAATTTTTCCCGCACACTAATTAGTGCCGCGATTCTGATGGCCGTGCAGACAGAGGGAGGAAGGCAGCTTCCCCCACACACAGCGGTGTGGGTGAGGTACAGATTGACTAACTGTGGAAAAATCCACATAATTGAGAAGACAAATGTTGAACAGTTATTTTACGGCTTGAACTATTCAAGGAAAAACGCTACGGGTGCCAAGAGGCCAGACAGACTCATTGTGCATGTGTGCGAGTGCGGAGGAGCCGGGCAAAGCGCAGAGGCGCTCGGCTTTTATCTGCTTCCAGGCTCTGCTTTGCTGCTCTATCTGCTCTGCGAGCACCGCGCAGAGCTACAAACAAACCCTGAAGAAGTGTCAGCAACCAGTGTTCTGGGTGCACAGAGCACAGCAAAAACGTACGCACGCAGGCTCGGTAACATAACCCTCGATTAAGCCATTTGGTACTTCCCATGAGAAGGCCCTATTTTCAGTTGCTTAAAACGATGAAAAACTAACTACTAGGGATAAAGATTCCCAGCTTGGCTGTCTGCTTCCAGATGAATTTCTAAAAAAACTAATATATTAGAGTTGCAGCCAAAACCTCTCGGCCATTTCAGAACAATGCTGTTTTTTCCACGTTAAGACTCTCTTGTGGCCTCAGAAGCTCCAGGACCCCAACGCTTTCACATTAACACGTACAGAGGTTAAGGAGGGAGACGGAACTGGCCTCCGAAGGGCAACGAGTTGGGCAAGAATGCTGGGATACTGAATGGCAATTGCAAAAGCAAGGATTAGATGTTCAGAATGGGAGATAAAAGAGCAAATTGGTAGAGGCAGAGGAACAGGACATTTGAAGGAAGCCAAGCTGCAGAAAAGAAGAGATAGGAAAGGAAACATGGACATGATCATAGAGGAAAATGAATGGTCTAAGACCATGGCACGCTCTACCTCAGCTCAACGAGTGCAGCAGTCAAGAACAACATGGGTTGTTTAAGAACTCCCGTGATGGAGACTCCACAACCTCCTTGTACAGCCTGGTTCACCGCTGTTGGAATGATTCCCTTTGTCCTTTTAACCCTGGCTGAGGTCCACTGCTACTAGTCTATTCCCCCTTTCTCCCATTCTTCAGGGACTTTGCAGACCCACCTCAACCTTCTCTTCTTTGGAAGGGGTAACCCCTCATAGTTTGGCTTTTCCCTGCAGGTCATACCTTAGGGTTTGACATCAGTCTTTGCCTGCCCTCTGCGCGTTGCTCACACAGAACGCGTTTCACAACATGATGTTATTTGTTCCTGTTTAAGTTACAATCCACACACACCCACAAGCTTACGGTGATCCATCCCACTCAAGGGCTTCTCCTAAGGGTTAGTTTCTCGTCTGGATCATGCTTACAGAGGCGTCACTCCTTTGCAGGTAACTCCACTGAACTTCCCTCTATTTTGTCAGGATCATTAGCAGGAATTGTAGTACCAATGTAATTGCAGTCTCTCTCATTTCTGTATTATGTGGGGCATTGAGCAAACCCACTACCCACCCCACTGTCCACATCCGTAATGAAAATGCTCAACAAAACCAGAAAGACCTATGCAATGCAGGTCAAAACATCTTCCTGCTCCAATTATGAGCCATCAGCTATTAATCTCTGGCTATAACTACCCAATCAACGTCACATCTACTGTGACGTCACATCTACAACGTCATTCATTTCTACTGTTGAAAAAGATGCATTTGGACCCTTACTGCTTACAAGAAAGTCTTGTGAGGTGACATCAAAACCTCTCTAAAGTCAAAATGGTACCTGCCTTTTTTCCCCTTCTCATAAATCTCTTCTACAGAATAAACTTAAACTCGTTTGAAACAACTTGCTCTTAGCAAGGACGTAAGCAACAGCCTCCACAGATTCATCATCTCATCGGTACTCGCACAGGTGCCACTGCCCCCGGCAGCAGAATGGATGTGGAAGAGTTTTTGACTAGCAGGAGCCCGAGTGGCAATGCAAGACCCTTGGCCTCACCGTTGCCTCTGCCGCCAGCAGCACCCACCAAGAGCACACACAGGGCATCTCCCATGGCATCCCACGCGTGCAGAGCCACCTGCCAGCCTAAGCCGCAGTCAGGTGTCCTCATCAGGCTGCTGAGCCAGGCGTGAAGACGGACCCACACTCCCTGTTCACTCCCTGCCACCTCCCTGTTCAAGACTACCAGGAAATCATACAGATGCATAAACGCTGACAACCCTGAGGCTGCCAACTCATGTTGTGTACTCACAAGGTCAGGAAACGGCACAAATAACACTGCTTTGTGTCCAACCGAGCTTTCTGGTCATGTTACCTTGGGAAAGGTGACAATAAGAAAATAATAAAATAAGAAAATGAAGAGTTAAGGCTTTGTTCAGGTGCTCAACAAAAGATGTTTGATTCTCTTTCTGAAAATCCACATACATATAAGAAAACCTTCTCTACGCTTCCAAACAGTACTTCACAGTGGCCAGTATTTCATTACCACAAGCACAGACCTCACCAACTGCTGCTAGGGGCAGTGCTGGAAAGCTCTGCTCACCAAACCCCAAGACGGAGCTAGACGCACAGCAAGCCAGCGCTTTTCAAAGGGGTCGGGCAAGACGGGTTAACTGGCCTCGTGTGGAAACCTTGGGCAGAAGCGAGGATGTCTGGCTCTCCGACGCGGCACCCAGGAGCTGCAGCCACAGGCCACTCGCCACCCTCGCCTTGTTCACGAAGCGTTTTCCAGCATGCAAGAAAGGGGAGACCTGGCCACTGGTGAGGAGGGCTATCCAGCCTCGCCTGTGGCACGTCCCACCTTCCGCGCGCTCAACACTGACACTGCGTATTCCACTATCTAGATGAGTCATAACAAAAAGCAATGGCTTGACACGGGCATTAATTTTTCCCCTAAGAAGGGCTAATTCCAACTAGCATTGGAATAAAGACCGAACGTTACCCCAGTAAAACTGAAGTCATTTCTATTCTACACAATATGCTCAGGAGGCAGAATAAAAACCTATTTGCACAGCCCAAGGTCAGTCAAGCTATGAGTGGTTGTTTTAAATGTGACTATTAAAAGCAGGCGTTTCTCCTCACGTTTTCAGAGGGCCTTATCCCGCCGGCGCTCAGCGTTCCTCAAGGAACGCCAGGCAGCTCCAGGCTCCAGCGGCTGGAGGGCTCTTGGCGTCTCAGGAGGCAGTCGGTGTGAGCAGGATTTCAGCCTGCGCAATGAGAACACAAGCCACGTAGACAAGGTGATGAGTGCTCTTTAAAAATTTGCATGTAATCTTTAATCACTCCTTATTTACATACTAATCCTAGCAGTGAGGTAATGTATCTGCAACCCCATTGGCTTTAGTCTCCCAACTCATACATATTACATATACAATGCTAAATAATTTGCATTATAGCAAAATGTTCTTAATAAACTGAAATGAGAAACTCCTTAAAGACCCTCTTTTGGTTTTGATTATGTAACGGTCATGTAAAATAACCTTTCAGAGACACATTTTAGTGGAAGAATACAGATAGTGCTCCCTGGACTAGAAAGGCCTGGCTTACAGTTAAGCCTAGCCTTAAGAGACATGAGCTGCATCCCCTGCCAGGCTGCAAGTTCCTGTATTATTTTCAGCAAGCCTATGAGCATCACCAATACCTCCACTCACTTCCTCTGATCTGCATACACAAACATGCTGCTCTCTGTGTATGCGCTCAGCAACCAGCACAGCAGGGCTCCCCAGCTCACGTGGAGTCTCCAAACTGCATTTTGATGGTGGCCCAACACGTTAATGAAGGCTGCAAACTGGGTAAATCCCACTTGCAAGCTTAAGAAGAAGAATAAGAATTGGATCTTTGTTTTTCAAAATTTGACTTTTGTCTTAATGCTCATCTAATTAAACTGTCACTATGACAGATCACTTACCTAAAATGAAAAAACAATGGTTAAGAACATGCTGGATGTTCCCTCTGATAGCGGACAGCATTGCCCTTACCAGACGAAGGATACAAACAGTGGTCTGCTTTTGCAGCCTATATATTTCTGTTCTCACATGAGTTTTAAAGCAGTAAGAAGAAGCTACTGCTGATGGTATAGACCAAGTGGGAAGTAACCTGGTAAAAACACCACACGCTGCAAGTTTTGCAAACTATCAATATTTACCATCCATCATTAAGAGCACCATATTCTCGCGCAAGCATCCCACACTGGGAAAACATCATCTCCATAAGGGTAAAACAAACAGCATTCAGAAGCTCTGGAAGCATTCTTCCAAAACTATTGCACTAGATCACATTGCCTCATCAACAGGGCCAGAGGCCATTTACACTATTTTCTTGCTTTATTTTTTTTTTTTTTTCATGCAACAGATGAAAGGATTGCAGAAAGTTTTCTGGGACCAAATTTGGAATTAATGATGGGAAAATTCTTTTGCTAATCCCCCATCTCTCCCACTGCTGCCAGACTCCTGAGGCTGGAAAAGAACATTGTCTCCTGGTACCCTGCTCCTACTTTGCTCATCAGTGCAAAATATTTCGCTCAGGAGGCTTGAAAAGGACCCTCAAGTTAGCACGGAGCCGTAAGGCCTCTCGGAGGGGCCTGTACTGCGAGTCTGAGGAAAGAACGGCATGAGACTCCGATTAAAACTTGGAAGCACCGCAGCCAAATCCAAGGGGAGGATTCCTGCGCTCAGCCCCTCCGCGCAGGCCCAGGGGAAGCGCTGGTGGGAATCGCCAGCCTTTCTCCAGGCACGTGAGGCGCCCGGGGCGGCCCCTCGAGCGCGGGGCCTGGCGCCGCCCGGGCTGCCCCACCCTCGGAACGCGGGCGCCCATGGAGCAGCGAGGCCCTTCGCGGGCGCTGGCCTCGGCACCCCGGCCTCTACCCCGGAAGAGCAATTTCAGCCTCCCTCAGCCGCCTGGCGGGCGCAGAGGCACCCGGCCCAGCCAGGGCCAACGCGCAGGGACCCCAACCCATTGGGGACCCGGCCTGGCGGCTCGCCGAGGGAACCTGGCAGATGAAGGAGCAGAAGCCAGGTGGCCTGGGAAACAGTCACCCTGCCGACCTGCTGGAGGTCTGCTGCACTATCAGGCACTATCGGCCTTTTTTTTATGGTGTTATCGTTATTTTAAGATATGATGAGTTGCAGACGGTGAGAATGGCCAAAGCAGATTGGGAAGCACAACTTCCAGCTCCCTAGAGAAGTGCCAGTGGGATGGAAAATTTGATTCCAATAAAAAGAAATAAATAAAAGGATGGAGCACTTTGAAGAGGACGAACTCCCCTGCCTTCCCACAGCACAGGTGATGCCATTATCACTCCGCACTAGGAAGGAAAGACATTCTGAATAAGGGGAAATTACAGGGCAGTTATGCTCATCAACCCTGGCTGGGCAGAGTGACACATTATTGGCAAAACGCCTGAGAAAAGTCTGTAGAAAGTTAAGCACAGGACATAAAATACGACACGTGAAGGGAAAGAAGCCACTGGAAAATCCTGCTAGGGACTGAAGGTTTCCCGGCATGCCGGTGGCAAGAAACGCTCCATGGCAGCCCCACAGAAAACAGGATTGTGAATCGGGGACAACGCAGAACAGTGACGGCCTGGCGGCCGAGAAGCCGGGTGACCTGCTAGGTGTTTGGTGTCCCCACGTCCCCTCTGCTCCCGGCTGCTATCTGCAAAGGTGGCGCGAGCGGCAGCGTTTCCTCCCGGCACTCTGGGAGCAGGACAAGCACGGGCAGCCTCTCCTGCCTCCGAGCTTGGTGTGCAGACAAAGGCAGACAGGGAAACGCTCGGCCCCACCGACGCTCGGGGAAGGCTCCCTCTTTGGAGAAGCAGCCGCCTACAGCTTACATAGGAGCTTGCACGAAAACACTAGGAATTTTGCTTTAGAGTCAAAGACAAGTCAAACAAAACCAGCATTACTTGCAGCAGTGGTAAAAAGGAGGGTTGAACATACTCCCAAATTCATAGGTGTTCAAGGAGGAGCCTGGTGCGGCAACACAGAAATGCTGGGGTACAATTTCTATAACCTTCAGAGTCCATAAGGATTTGGGAAATCTACCCGCAACCAGAGCGAAATGGGACATAGATCATATAATTTCCTAACAAGAAACCAATGTTTCAGAGAGAATTAGTAAACATACTCAGGATTCCCACCTGTTTCCCATTTAGGTCAGAAGAAACAATTAATACGACTTTTTAAACAATGCTTAATGTAAGAGACGCCTGAAACCAAGATTTCTGCTCGTATGAGGCGGAGCATCAAAACACGACAAGAGTGCTCTGCGTAGCTTCTCCCCGCTGCGCAAGCCATTTCTTAACAATCTTAATAAATAAAGAAGTATTTCTGACATTCCATATTCCTCCTGGATTCAGTGAGACCACGGATACGAGGGACACATGAGCAAGCCTTGCTCTCACTTCAGTCCCAGCTGGAACGGGGCTCCCACGTAGTACTTTATGTTACCTAATTGTTCGCAGGGAACCCCCCTCACTGGGAGCACACAGATGGAGAAATGGAAGATAAAAAACAAAAAGGCAGACCAGGAAGAAGCCGAATTAAGCGTATCATTTATTAGCAAGTAAAAGGGCATTTACCTTCTCAGTGGTTAAGTACAAGGCGACCCAAGGATAAACCATATGGCCCAAGTCTTTGTGCAAGGGAGAAAACTGGCAGGATTCCAAGGCTTTAATTGAACTATTACCATATTGTAAGAAATGAAAAAGTCAGAGAGACCAGAGGATCTGCTCTCCTAGGGACAGTTAATGTCATGTGAACAATTAAGTGAGTAACAAAGCACATTTTACTTGAGAGCAACTCCACCATTTAGATACGGGCTCAGTTTAAAGAAAATAGGTACCTTCCATCTCAATGCTGCACTTAATCCAGGCCTGCAGTCAGTGCCATGAAATGCTCAAAGCCCAAGTCATCTGCAGCAAATAACACGATGCTTCTCCATTCATCACTGGCTCAAGTCTTTTCCATTTAGTTAATCGTGAAAGATGCGGAGTAAGAGCACCCTAATGAAAGCCAGCAGCAAACAGACGCTTACGTAGAAGAGACCTGTGCTCTTAGAGCATCAGCACTGGGAGCGTGGTATAACATGAACTATACAAATAACCCCTGAGCACCTCTTTCGAGGCAGGCTTGAGGAAAATACACCAAGCACTGCACTTACATACACACAAGAGGGTAGGCAGCGTAACAAAGAAGAGTAATGAGGGCACGAAGAGAGGGAATCTGGAGGAGCTGTTGACACATCAACATGCACAGAGTGTCTTGTTACTGCGTGGGGAAAATAGTGCAGTTCTCCAGGGACTAAAACCCACAACCTTAAATTAAAATGATGGAAAATGAGTGTCTAATGGGTCTCACTCTTACCATTCTGCTCATCCAGCTCGTTCCCAATTTCCTGCCCCATTTGCTTTTGCCGGGATATGATTGAAGAAAGAGCATCGAGCCCAGCATCTTGTTCTGCAAAAGAAAAATGAAATCACCCGAGGAACAAAAGGGCTGAAACTACCACAGGCTACATACCATGAAGGAGGCAAAAGTGAAGATAAAGATCTAACCAGCGCTTAAAGAGTTAAATTATCTTAAGAAAAAGACATCAACGCTACGTGAAAATTAATTCTTACAGCACTCCCAAAATAAAGTGAATGATGGATAATTAATTTGTCTGCTCTGGCTGGGACATTTAGCTGAAGGGTCCCCAAAAAAATCCAAGAATTCAACATCCAGCTGTTACTCAATCCTAAATGCAGGAGATTTCCTGGCACAGACAGGCAGCCCCCTGATTAGCCTTTTTAAATTTTCCAAGAAACTTTTAACTTGAATAAAAGACAAACAGGTGATGCAAACGCCAAGGAATTCAAGGCGATTTGTGAAGCTGCAAGAGGACAGAGCGCAGAGGAGGGCCCGGCCCAGAGGGGACACAGGAGGGGCTGCAGCACGAGCAGCCCCTCGCCCTGCAGACACCCTCACTACGACCCAGACGGCCTCGCAGGTCCCGCAGAGGCCTCGACCGGTGTCCCTGTCCCAAAGCTCTTCTTGCCCAAGGGGCGGAACGGCAGGAGGGGCTGCAGAGCAGATTGTCAGTGGTCTGACAAAGTGAAAAGTGGTAGCGTGACAAGACTTTGTGAGGAGCCAGGTGAGTACAGACAGTGAGGCAAGAAATTGTACAGCATGGCCAGAGCCTGCTTCCCTTCAGCAAGGCGAAGGTCTGGTCCCTGGACCGTTTTCAGCCCCTGGAAGGGCATCTAAGATACAATGAAAAGCTGGAGCTTCGGAGGTGCTGCCCTTCTCCTGGACATCTCTAATCTTGCTTTCACACGCAAATTAAAGTGAGCCTTATCTGCAGGCCCATTGCATCTGATCCCTCTCAATACTTAAATTACAGGGAGGCGGAGGCCTTAGCTCCCCTGCCTGCTGCTGCGCCCAGGCTGCACATCTGCCATGCTCTCCAAGGCAGGGAATTCTCATCTGCTTCCAGGTAACAGTTAACGCTGCCCGGTGGGAAGCACAGCAGGGACACTTCTACACCCTGTTCAGCTAGGAGACCTCTGCTGCAGACTAAAACCACCGAGATGGTCAAAAGCAGGGCTGCCCTGCAAGGCTTTAGAGCCAAGCTACACCCAGGAATGATTCTATCAGCATCTTCTTCCCTACACCCTCAGCTTCACTAAGATGGACACAAAAGGTAATCACTGAATACGGGAGCCTGAATAGAAAGGCGCCTTACAAACTGATACACTCAGGAACAAGAGCTATTAACTGTTTCGGTGGTTTCTCCTTCATTCCCCTGCTTCAATAGCAATGAGGACGTTTTTGAAAAGCTGCTTTAAGAAGATACCCCTAGATAAGAATATTGCACAATACTGCCCTTTCAAATAGAGAAAACAACCACCTAGAATTTGACATTTCCCTCCGGGTAACACAACTGAGGTACCGCTTATTGCCTTGACTTTCTAAGAATGACTCACTCTCGGTCTTACCAACACTTCCATAAAACAAAAATGCTTTTTTACCTTGTATGATCCTTCGCTGCTGCTGCCTGATATCATCAAAGCCAAGCCCTCTGGTTTCCTCAGGTTCCTCCAGGAGCCATGGGTTGGTTACACCTCGTTTGACTCCTCCAGTCATTAGGCTGGACCTGAAATCAAAATCAGTAAATTTTACAGTTTTAAACATGTAAGTTACCTGTTCTGCACTCTGTGCACACCGTGAGTGCTGATGGGACTGCACACATCTGCCCCAACTCCATGCAACTCTCTGCCATCCTGTCAGAAACTGTCCAAAGGAACCTAATTATCTCCAGTAACAAATACACCTGCAGGTGCCACTGCATTTCCAACCACAAAGACAGAAATACATTTGCAGTGAACAAAAAAGTCAACCTCTATGTTAAAACAGACAACACGTTTTTTATATGCTCACAGTATAAACAGTTTACGAGTAGAACACAAAGCTGTTCCAAAAAGAGGGTTGCTTGAAAGGCATGTATTGTCAACGCATCTGCTCTACTAACTTCCAAAGACACTTCCCACCGGACAGGGCCTTCGACACACCGCTGCAGATGCTGCTCACATGAGTTGCCAGTTGTGGTTGCTCCTGAGGCTGCCCCAGGACTGCAATTCCCAGGGGGGCAGTGGGAGTCACGCAGCTGCTCTGCTCTGTTGCCAGGTTTGGCACAGGCGCGAACAAGAAGCCAGGCACACGCTCTTAAATGTAGAAGTAATCAAGTTATGGGTTTTCTCTTAAAAGAATTATGACTTAAGGCTGTTGGCGTTAGAGACACTTCCCTAGTTACAACAGAAAACAAGTTTTTCATGTCCAAGGTACATAAATTTGAGTCGTAAAAGGAAATGCCACTTAAATATTTTCCTCGGTACCAGATTTCGGGTTCTCTGCTTTCCGCTTCTCATTGTGCTTTGCTACAAGACAAATATGCAATGACAGACCGCAAGGCACACAGACCCGGAGCCGCTGCTCCGAGCTGGGCGGCACCGCGGGGCTGCTTCCCGAGAGCGAGCAAGGGGCCCTGCTTCCCGCTTTGCTCTCAAACTCCTCATTTCCTTCCCATTTTTACCCTTTTTCTCAAAAGGCTTCCCCAAAACAACAACAGAAAACATGTTTAGTACTTCTCAAAAAATATTCATAAACTTATTGCGCTGAGACTTTTTAATTAGTATGAGTCTGGGCCTCGTGATACACTGAAATACTGTAAGAAACAAACACGGGCTCGAAATCACTTTGTGGTCAAACTCTTACATCAAACTCCATATCACAAAAGCTAATTAGGCACAAACATCAATGCAGAGAAGTTAAGTACACTCTTTCTATAAACAGTTTTCCTGCAATACTCTGTGAGGACGACCAAAGTTTTATGCCAAAGACATTTAAGCAAAATCCAGGACTTAGGTCGAGGAGTTCTTTGAAGAATGATGGGGAACTAGAGACATCTCCTGTCCATGAAATGAACTGCCACTGCTAAAAACGACTGTGCATCTCTAGCACGCGAATGTTGGGTTGTCCATAAACAACACACACACGTCCCGATTTGTGCCCACTGCACTACACAATCCCTACTATGTCCAGGGACACTTGTATTTATGAACACTTAATTTGGTCCCACTAAAAACTTCAAGTATTTGTTCATCTGCCCTTCAAAGTAATGGACCTGCTGGGAACAGAAAATTAATTTTGTTCCTGCAAGACTAAAAAGTCCTCACTGTAACTCACAAAATCTCACTTTAATCATGTTGGAACATTATTCAAGAGCAGAACCCAAGCTGCTTCAGGCCGCCAACAACCAGCTGGCTTTCATGAGCAACGTCTGAAATGGAGTAGCTGCAATATTTCTGTATTTTATCCCTTTGCACCTCCATTAAATTGTACATATATTCCCACGTAAGGAGATCGGGTTTGATTTAAACAAAGGTTTGCAACCCTGAAGCACAATTTTATGGGTTTTTTTTACATTTCTTCGTTGCTTTGGGAGGGGGACTAAACACACTTTCATATTTTCCAAGTCTTGTGACAACTGCTACCCGGCACGCACATCTCGGCGTAACAGAGCGTTACCCTTTGGGGACACAAGGAACATGGCAGTGCATTCCGCTCGGCAGTTCCTCTAGAATGTCCACAAAACCTAGAGTTGACAACACTTGACAAAAAAATACCTAAATAAGGCAAAAGGAACGTAAGGCTCCCTCCTAGCTAACAAGGAGGCAACTCCGCAACCATTTCTGCCTTTAAAAAAGCCAAGGCAAGCAAATTTGAAATAATTTGCCCCATTCTCTCTCTCCCCCCTAATAATCCGCCCTATTCTTCTAGGTTGGGTCATGACAAGTGATCTGCTCGTTACAATAATCTTTTTGACATGTTTGGTAACTACCTCCCCACACAACACAGCATAACTTCCTACTTCCTCTGATCTTACCATGTTTCGCTTTGGTGGTGTGAAGATTAAAGCTTATCCAATTAGCCACCCACTGCCTCCGCCAAGTTAATCACGTAAATCTCTGAAACCGTCACAGAGCAGTGGAGTGTGCGGATAGCTTTTGATTATAAGAGCAGATTTAACTAATTACAAGGCTTAGCGGTGTGCCCAAGTATAAAAGATGATGGGGTTTAAAATCAGGGAGCTCTGTCAGTGCCGAGCAAGCAGGGCTTATCTTCCCGAAGGCATTGTTTCACCGCTAATTCTTATAGAACTCCCCAAGTAACTTAGATTAGTCAAGCAGTGCTTACTTTAGACCGAGGCCACACATCAAGGCTTGCAGCTTTGCGGGGACGATCAGCAAGACTGCACCTCCAACGAACCCTGGCTCCTACGACACGTGGTGCCGGCCGCCCGGACGTGCCCTCGGCGGCACAGCCGCCCAGCAGCTCCCTTTGAGGCGCTCGAGCTCTGCGGCCACGAGCGCAGCGCGGGCATCCTCTCACTTACGCTTTCATTGCTCGCCCTGGCTGGCAGAGGGTTTTAGGAAGCTTTGAGCTGGCAAATGAAACAATAAATGTTATTTTGACATGGATATGAAAACTCTTCTCCAAAACGAGGAGAAAGCACATGAGCACAGGCACTTCCAAAAAGCCCATCAGGAACCTTCGCAATTGCTGGACTTCCCACCAGAACCGTTCAAACACAAGGCCTAGAGAGCAGGACAACTCTCCTGGTGCCAGGAGGCCATTTCCCAGGCTCCTCCCGCACATAACAAGGAGCACATCTCCCATTCGAGAAAACGCCACCTTGCTCCTGATGCCATTCATCAGAGTTAGAGGGGGGCTGATCAACACATGCAAATACCCAAGGAGAGAATGCAGGGAGGAGGGGGCCAAACTCTTCTCAGTGGTGGCCAGCGACAGAAGAAGGGGCAATGGGTACAAGTTGAAACCCCAACAGCTCTATCTCCACGTGAGGAGGAGCTTCTTTGGTGTGAGGGTGCCCGAGCCCTGGCCCAGGCTGCCCAGGGAGGCTGGGGAGGCTCCTGCTCTGCAGATCTCCCCAACCCACCTGGATGCGACCGGGTGCCCCAAACTCTGGGTGTCCCTGCTGGAGCAGGGGTTGGACTGGATGATCTCTAGATGTCCTCTCCACCCTCAGCCTCTGTGCGAGTCTGTGATGTGCGGCTCAGTCCTCCAGTCGTGCTGGTTTTCGCCAGGGCCAAGCGCAGCCGAGCCACTGGAAGAGGTGCCCACAGGGCCCGTGGGCAGCTTTGCCATGGGGCAGCCCCATGGCACCCACAACCCAAGGCTTCCCACCTGCACTCAGCGCTGACCTCGGGCCCACGGGCAGGGCGGGCGCGTGCCCCACGCTGCTCGCCCTGCGGAGCTGGCAGCCCGGCTGGCTCGGCCATCAACTGCACCGAGAAGACACTGCCATAGCCGGGCAGGATCTCCCAGATGTTATCTGGAGAACCCTGTTTACACTCATTTTATTGCACAGCAGCCTCACCTTGCTATATGAAACCCAAAATACTGCCATAAATGCTTTCTTCAGAGCAACCGCCACTTATCTGGATATGGGACGTTATCATCTTCTTTCTACGTCACTGTTACTTTTTTATGCAAGAATTGGGCAAAGCCCAATCCTACAGATACTGTAAAACGCTTCACGCAAGCCACATCAAAGCAAAGCCTCATCTCCACAGCCCACTTGCTCTCCTCAGGAATGGGGGAATTATAAAGGAAGGGGGAATTCTTCATAAAAAGAAATTGCATCTTATGCAATCACACCCAGAGGAAAGGATGACCGTCCTTTGCGAGACCTGCTTTGTTCTGCGCCCCAGATGGGCTGCAGCTACTGTAGGGACACGGCGCAGGGCTGTGTTCACACTCAGGCCTCTGCCCCCGGCTCGGGGCTCAGATCTCCCTGACCACAAGAAAAAAGAACATTAGCCCCCGAGCACGTCACGCTTGGCGTTCCTTCCCACTACAGATGCAGCACATTTCACAGGAAGCCCATGTCGAAGTCACACAGTCAGTGCTGGACACAGAAACGGTTTTTGGCGGGGAACTTCAGGCAGTTTCGAGAGAACTTAAAAGAGGCCAAACACAACGCATATAATGTAAAAGTAGTTTAGCCTTGAAAGCTGCCCTTCTAGTGACATTTTTTCCTGGGACTAACGAGCGTTAATCATTACCAACAAGCAGGCAGGCACAATGTGCAGCATAAGGTCTGAGAGTTAAAGACTTTGATTCACTTTTCTCCAGTTCTTTGCTCTTTGTTACGACACAAGTACATTCAATCGCCCCACAACCACGGTCCCGACTGCAAGGAGGTCATTAGGGAAGTTCGCCTCCCAAACCAGCCCTGAGAAGACTCCCCCATCGTCCTGGAATTTCCCTTAAATTCCAGGTGAGCTGAAGAACATTCAGCTTTTGCAGTAGGTGGAGGGCCACGTAACACTGCTGGAAGCTGCTTGCTCTGGTGCATGTTTTCCTCTGCATCTACCATGTAAGTGCTTCCAGATGCAGAGTGTTACCCAGAGCCGGTCCAAGTACCCAGACACAGCTGAGGGGTTGTGAGGAGGGCGCCGACGCAGGGGCAACCAGGCTGCCTCGTGACTGCACAGCCAAAGACACTCGAAGGGGCCACTGCCCGGGCCCAGGATCTGATCTACTGACTCACATGTTCCCAAGAATGGCTTTCTGGATAGACAACCCGCCTCTTCTGGCAGCCTTACTAGAAGCTGGTTTTGCTGATCTTCGAGGCACAATGTTAACTGCACCTGCTATCAGAGCACTGCAGCTACGAACACGATGAACACCAGTAGTGACTGGGGGGGAAGGCAGAACAGCAAGGAGTGTTCTAAAGGCACCCAGAAACCCTGCTACTCCCACTCGCCTTTTCCAAAGAGCACTTCCTCCTCTGTAAATAAGAACCAGCTTAGTAAAGGTATTCAAGCACCTAATGGCTTACTGATTAAAGTCAGACATCCAAATGTCTATTGACATTATCTTCTGTTTGACAGGAAAGTACTTAAATGTGTGTTAGTGTTTATTGTGTTTAAAAATAGAATATGGACACTCCTGAAAGTTACCAACAGGTTTATTACTTGAGGTGTTTTGTGTCCCACGACGATTTCATTTTTCTGTGTGTTCTGGTATCGAAAGAAAAATGTCAAAGTACACACAACTTATCTACTCACCAGTCATCTCCACACATATCCACATATTGACAATGTGATCTGAAAGAAGGAGGGATATTGCCTGTTCATTTGCCTCTGCAGATGTCTAAAGGCTTGCAGAAGCTTGATATTATGCACGATTCCCATCAAGGCAGCACTTCCAACTGCTTTTTCTAGCTTTTCCTTTCAAATGGTATGAATAACCTGGGACTTCTGTTCCATCAAAGTCTGTGTTATGAGAAACCATGCAAATCTCTTTACAAGGAGAAATGAGAGGAGAAGACACTGAAACTGTTTAATGAAAGACAGTTAAAGAAAATTTAAGTGACTCTACTCAGAGCCAGGTAAACAGCACAATCTTTCCCCTGGAAAATTCCAGTTGCATCTTAATTAAGGGCGACAACGCCGGAAGGTAAACCAATGCTATACCAAACGAATGTAGTGTCTGGCCCTGTGTTCTGGCCCAAGTTGTCACTTAGGATAAATATTAAGAGCATTAAGGCAACTGTACTTCACATTCAGAAAGAGCTTTACAGCAGTTTTCAAAGGATGTAAAACTCACTGAATGGTGACCAAATATAAACGAAGATTAATTCTAGGGAAACCTTCACAATTATAGGCCATGGGGACAATAAATATGTGATCAGTGGTGCAAGAAGGTTAATGAAAGGAATGACTGCTGGAAAGAAAAAGACTCCTGAAAATTTGTGCTGTCACATCAGAGATGGATTAGATACAGAAAACCAATACAGAACGAGAGAAAAGTGTCACTGCTAGAACTTAATCAAACATCACGCGCTGATTTTTCTGTGCAGCGGGTAAATCTCTCTCTCAGGCTTCAGACACACTGAAGAGCAGCCCTTGCAGTTTGCTAAAACCCAGGGCAGGTTGTTCCAGAGGTCTGCAACAACTCTGAAGAAACGCAGTGCTGCAAAAAGCAAATGAACCGGATTAGAAGCTGTCGTCTCCTGTCCTCACAAACACTGTGGCAGGCAGAGGAGATACAAACTACTTCCTGACATCCACAGGGGCCAGTTTCAAGCAAGAAACAGGAATTTGGCTTCCTTGCCAGTAACTCAGGCCTTGGCCATGGCCCTGCCTGCACCACTGACACAAGGCCTACAAGGAGGGCTATGGAAGGCGTGGGCAATCACCAGGCACTGGGCTCAGAATTGCTAAATTAAAGTTAAAAGAGAACTACTAAATACCAAGCCCTGCAACGCCAGAAAACAAGTACTGTCCCTGATGTTATCTTGTGTCGGAACACACCGTCTTCCCTGCTCACTTCTAATGGAGTTTGAAGCTATCCTGGGATTCAGATATTATCCTCCTTTCTGCCTCAGCCCTCGGTGCCGGGCAGCGCTGGGCGAAGCCGCTGCCCTCGGCCGGCCTCGCAGCAGCCCCGTCCTGCTAAGCCACACGTGGAGCCCACATGGAGCCCACATGGAGGCCGCGTGCCGCAAAGCCACGGCCTGCAGCTTACATTCGCTTACGGACCGATCCGCACAGGCAACATGCAAGAGCCACTGCATCCAGCCCCGCACTGGAGAACAAAAGGGAGCAGCAGGAGCCGAGCGGGCTGCAGCTCCGACCCAATGTGTCCCCGCAAAAAGAAATCGTCTGTCCCTATCCCACTCCCCATCATCCTACGCTGGGATCCGTGCAAAACACGACCACGCGCTCCTTCCTGGGATCAAAAGAGATACAAGACCGTAAGGAAAACTATCAGTGAGACCTGGAGATAACGCCAGTAGCTGCTCCGAAATACACAGTGAACGGGTGAAAAAAATGATCTTATTCTTAACATTAACAGCACTTTCATCCACACTTCATTTTTACACTGCATGAAAATAGCATGAAAACCATCTCTGCCTTTTTCAAGCACACACCTCTGAAAAATTCAAAGCACACAGGAAAAAATAAAAAGGGCCTTTTTGCTTCAAAAGCAGTGATTTTTTTTATAACTATATGAAGTTTTGTTCTGTCCTAAGAATGAGGGCTGACTAAAAAAGGGGCAAATCCTCCCGGAAGGGCTCTCGTGCTTTGTCTCACGCAGGCCACGTTGCACGTGCATGTGGAAAGGGCAAAGCTGTACACCCCCAACTGACAAGAGCCCTCAGGCTGAAGGTGAATACAGTGCCCTTCCAAACGCTGCGGGGACAGGGCCAACCCCTTCCCCACTACCCTACTACTATTAAAATGCCCCACAAGCTGCTCCAGGAGCCCGTGCCCGTGATGCCTGCGTTACGTCTGCCACGCATTCATCAAACAGGTCCAAACAGCTCCTGTTTTCTAGGCACAAACACGATTTTCTAGAGAAGTACATTCACAAGAATGACAAAGCGAGCACACCAGCTCACAAGTGACTTTAAACTAGAATTTTTACTACTTCCAGGCTACAGGCAAGGGCAATTTCACCACCCATGGAAACACAACAAGCTCTGCAGTGACCCAGAGGCTGCAGCTTCCCCTCTCTTCTGCAGCATTTTGAAGGACAGAAGATTAACGGAGTCTGCAGTGGAAAAATTAGTGAGAGCAAACGCAATTATCTGCACTGGAATTTAGCCAAAGCTGTAACTCTCTCAAGCACGGCAGTATTCAGTGACCTGCAGAGGGCCCGGGTACAGGCCAGTCGCGCCGCTCGGTAGCACAGCTTTGGATTTTGGGCATGAATGCTGGCAATAGAGACCAAAACACATCAGCCAGCGAATCACGAGCACGAAGTGGCCCCCTGGCACGAAGTACCACAGCCCTAATCCTGCACTAAGAGGGCCAATCTATCCCGATTGGCCTGCGGAGGAAATAAGTTACAGCTTCACTTTGCTGTCACTTGGGAACAAAGCTTATTCCTTGCTACCTCTTTTGCCTTCTGCCTTCCCAGTAACAAATTCATCTGTCACAGGTTTGAAGAAAACCAAACTTGGTATCTAAGAAGGACAGAAAACCTCTCAGATGTGAAGTACTTGCATGAATTTTCTTAGGAAGTTGCACACATGCTTACAGAGCAACTCAAGCTGTTCAGAGGTAGCCGGGCAGCAGATACCTGCATGTGGAACGTCATGGGCAAAAAGTCAGCACTATTGTAACTAGAAACACATAAAATTCAAAAGGCTGACGATGAATCATTAGAAACAATCCATCCCTGCAAAAGCTGCATTAAAAGGCATCTCACAAACAGCTCTGTGAACCTTTGCCCGGCTGTGCCGAGGTGCTTTGCGAGTGACGCTCTGCGGCTCCCCCGCATCCAGCTGCGGGGCTGCTTGCAGTTTGTTAGAGCAACTCAGGCAAGAGGTCTGAACTCCACACTTCAACCAACGGCTCTCACTTTCTTCCTGCTCAGTTAGAGACCATCCTGGATGGAATGTTTCTAAAAATGAGATGACAAATGTAACTCCTTCAATTGGAAAGGGACCGTGTAAGATAGAACCGCATGAAGAGAGGACAACATTCGGGCTATTGACTGGTCCAGCAGCAAACAATTCACTACAAGACATTGTTCTGTGCTGCTCTGATATAACAAAAATGGAAACTAAAACGTATTCCCTTTGAAAGCACTCTGCTGATTCCAGCAAAACAAATAAACGACCATTGCGGAACCTTTTGAAGCTTAGGCTTTGTCCTAACAGGTATTTTCCCACACAACGCACATAAACACATCAGGCCAGCTCAACATAGTCTCAACCAGATGATAAAGTCAACCGCTACCACTTCCAAGCAGCTCCATTGATTTGGGTCTTCTCCAGCCTTGGAAGACATGTCTGATATCATCATTAAGAAAGGGACAAGACTTCTGAAAGAGTAGAGCTGTGCTTTGCTGCATGCAGGGGGAGATGAACTCTGTGGATGCATCAGCGTTACCTTCAGACATACTCAAAGCACAAATCACACTGCACATGTAAGGGACACCGTCCTACCTTATGACATCTGGTTCCGGGCCTTCGTTCTTGTAGGACGCCTGCAGTTGCCTGTGTCGTGTGAGGAGGTCGTCCACCAAGTTCTGCCTCCTGTCCCCCTCCAGCTGCGTGCTAGTGGCGCTTGGTTAAGGTCAAACTTTAAAAGAAACGTTACATTGAGCACTGAGAGGACCATGCATGTGGCCGGCTAATGGTGCACAAGTGGCTAATATTGCATCGTCAAACTGGAATTTTCCAAATCAGAGAAAAACCATTTTCAAAGATCAGAATACATACCTAAAAATACACTCATCTTCATATAGATATAAGCTGTAGTATCGATCCAAGTCAGACTTGGTCATGAAGACTACCAGAATAACCACTTTAATTCAAAAGGATACAACACCTAAAGAAAATAAAGTCACCCAATTCTGCATGAAATCTGTTTTTATTCTAAACATGTTTCTGAGGATTGCAAATCTCAAAGAAAATGGCTTCAGAAATAGTGACCTTCCTGATCTCAAATTAAGGATGAAATTGGGAGGGTAAATACTACCAAATTAGCCTAAGAGTTCAGAATGGTTTCTCCATAATCCAACAGGATAAATCTTTCATTTATTACTAAAAAAAATACTATGCAAGTGATCTGTTCTAACAGTGACGATGCACAACACCCGTGCACCGGTCAAGCTTACGGAATGAGTGACTTTTCCAAAAGCAGCTCTATCCTGCACAGCCTTGTAAGTACTTGAGAGGATGCAGGCAGCCCCGAAGCAGACGGCGCTGCTGAAATCACCAGGGTGCTTTATGTCTTATTTCACCCAAACCGAAGCTCATCACACAGACCCCAACAGTAGTTCTCAACAAAGTTCAGTACATGAAATAGTGAAAACAATGAAAAAATTCACTTTGAGCATTGGTTTCCATCTACAGTTTATCCTCAGGACTCCTTTGCAGCAGCTAAGGCAGGAGAAAAAATAATCCATTCAGCGTCTCTGCAATACAAGATATCTTACAGGACCATCACTCTGACAGTGGTAGGTCTGCGGCCTTCTTCACCAACCTCAGCGATGTGCATTTTGAAAGAGTACTCTCTTTCTAGTACTTTTAAGGAGATTATGCACTAGCCACAGGGATTTTCCCTTGCAGCAGCATCCACTTGCTGCAAGGTACTCACACGACAGGGCAGTTGCACCCACCATCCCCAGGGCTTTCACAAGGCTCACGCTAAGACAAGATCCCTGCTGCTGCAGGATGCTCGAAGTGACCACCCCTTCAGCAAAGTAGCTTGTTTCTGAACAGCCAGAGCAGCCTTCCACCTGTAGAGAGCAGCAGAGCCACGTCAGGCCCTAGGGTCTAATAATAACCCTACAAGAGAAACCTGTCTCTTTTTTTTATACCGAGATGCTGCCGAGCACACCGTCCCAACACTCGTTAGGCTGGTTTACATCTGGACGGCCACGTGCCCACAAGAAAAACAAACCCAAACCTCAAGGCATCACTGCCCAGCAAGGCTGCTGCCCAACGACAGCGTGTTTTCCTTGCCCTCCTACGGCACAGGAAGGTCATGGAGACGATGTTTACACGGATACATCTGGTGCGTCGACACCGCCCGAAGCAGCAAGTCCTTCAGCTGATCGATCTTCTCCTTGAGGCTCTGCAGGGATGATCTGATGGCCACATTGAGCTGAAGGGGAAGCAGAAAGATTTCTGGCTGGGGTTTCATTCACAGGGTTTCGTGCTCCTACGCACAGGTGTCAGCACAAGCAGCCCCAGGCGCGGCAGGGACGCTCCCCTCTAAAGGGGCAGGAGCGACCTCCAGAGCTGCCGAGGGAACAGTGCAGCGAACTGCTCCACCGGCTGACTAATTACATAAAGGGGGCTGGTTTCGCAAACACTCTTCTAATGCATTAATGCTGTTTAAGAAGAGAGCTCTCTTTCAAGTCTTTATAAACAGATTCCTTTATATGGGCAAAATATTTCAGCACATTAAAATATTTTCCAATTAGTTTTCCAGTTCTTCCCTCTGATCTTTAATGCGAATAGAGGCGCCAGCTTCTGCTGTCATTAGGTTTCTTGCCCAGCACTCATGATTACAGAGGCGGTTGTTACAGGTTTGGATCTCTCCTCCACTGAGCTCTTCCCCAAGAAATTCAGATTTATTTCATTTTATTTTTCAGTGTCCTCCAGGACACTGCACTTCGTCTTGCTGCTGACCTGCCCCAAGTTTACATGGGTCTGGCCTTACCAAAAGTGCAGTCAAGTCATGCACGTTCCTTTCTGCCCTGTCTGTGGCCTGTGGGAATTCTCCTCTTCCTTCCCCCAAATCAGGCTGACATTATCCTCCAGGTTGCTTTTTTCCTTAAATTCCTTCCCGTTACAGTTATCTGGCACGTAACTAGGAAAATCACATTACAAAGGCAATTGCCTTTGCAAGGCATCCTAATTAGGAATTGTGTCCTCCTTATAGACAAGATATTACCCATGCTGTGGGTAATAGCTGTGAGCAAACTCAGGTGCCCCGAGTTCTGAAAGGGCAGGGAGGAAGGAATATTTGCCTGGGCTCTCATTTCCGTGCTCCGGAAAAGCACAGGAGCAGCGGCCAGGCAGCAAGGCCTTGCTGAGCAGTCGCCCTGCTGCAAAAACCCGACCTTTCAGTCATCCTGCATCTGACACTTGCACGGAGTTGGAGTTATCAAAAATAAAAATAATAATTTTTAAAATAGGAAAAAAAAATAGAAAAAAAAAACCCCACCCAGTAGCACCAGAAGTTTAAAGCAACGGAACTTGTTCTCCTGCAGTTGAACCCCAGGCGCTCCGAGGACAGTCACGGCGGCAGCCCCGCTTGGCAGCCCCCAAGGGGCTCGGCCGGAGGAGGACGGCCAGGCTCCGAGCAGCGCCCACGGGGCCGTGAGGGCTGCGGGGGCACTGCAGGACGAGCGCTGCTCTGCTCCTGCTTGGCACCTCTCCCCACACGCGCAGGCAGCATCGCGCCCGACACACGGGGCAGCAGGGCAGAGAGGACGGTGGGCACAAGAGCCGCCTCGGGACAAGTTGCCAGAAACTGGCCAGGCAATTTCTTCCCTGGCCAGAGACTGCCCTGTAACAACACACTGCACTATTCCACTGCCTTTAAAGAAAAAAGATACGAACCAAAACAAATCCAAGCAGCGAAAGCTCAGGCACCTCAATAGAGACGAGTTGGCGATCACGGATGGTGAGTGCTGGCTTAAAACACCTCCCTAAAGTGCTTTCTTTCTTTCCATTTTAGCTTTTATGCTCTATTTTTATTCAGCAATAACCAAGAAGGGCTTTTTTTAAGCCATACTAATGGTAAAATACTATAAAAATAAAAAGCTGTTTACATTCTCCCTGCCAGGCAAATGCTGTACAAAGACTTTCTCGCCGTTAAATTGTTTGCTAATCGTCAAATATATGATTGCTCAGCCATGGATTTCTCAACATGGGTTTCTGTTATGAAAACAGCTCTTTCATTGTTGGAAACTTGTTTGTAGTAGAATCAAGCACTGCCAAATATTCGTCTTTAACTGTTAATGGATTAAGGGAAATTGCACTTGGAAAGCACAGAGCATGGAACAAATGATTTTATGAAGAAGTCAGTCAAGTGTGTAATGTTTCCATAAAACATAACCCAGAAGGGTTACGGTGCAGGAAAGGCTTCCAACAGCACTCGTGCAACCTTCCTTTTTTTGCCCAGGCACGTCACAAACAACAGCGATGCACAACGGGGACCTTTGTCCCCTATAAACACACAGGAATGAAGCCGTAAGCTTTTTGGTTGTTGTTAGGCTTCCATCACCGGAATCTACATGCACAACTTCCAGCCCGCGTCATGTCGCGAGCCGCCGCTTCGAGCGCTGCTTCCACGTGCCAGCCCACACGTCCTTACAGAGCCAGGGAAGGGCGTTCCCAGGCCATCCCTCCCTACTCTGCTTTTCCGGCCTCCTGAAACTCCCTTGCAAGTCAGGCCTGTCCTCAGCGCACTCACTGCTGGCACCGATTATTTCTAAAAGCATGCACGGTTTTCTCCAAAAACTCAAAAAACACATTATATTTTAAAAGCTCCCCAAAATGGGACTGGTGAAGGAGGCTTCACATCACACGGCAGCCCCACTGTAGGGGGCAGTCAGTCAGCTACTGCATCGCTTGGTGCTTTTAACAATGTAAATTACAGCAAAGGAACACCCCCTATTATCGAATGTGCAATATTTAGAACAGCTTCCACGCGTGCCCCACGTAATGCAGGCGGGGCAGAGCTGACATCCTGCCTCGCAGAAAGGCGAGGAGGTTCCTGTGGTGCTTGAAGGGAAGGACGAGGCTTTTAGCTCGACAGCCAGCAGCCTCCTCAGGTTCTGTCTTTTGTTGGCAGGTGCCGCTCGCCATGTCGGAGCCGCCCGAGCCTGCAGCACCGGCACCCAGCTCCGTGCCCCGTTCCCGCACCCCGCTCGCTACCTTGGTCGCGCTCTCCCCGTTCCTCTGGCAGCGGTTTCGCTCCTGGATTTTCTCAGCGACCTCCTGCGCAGCCTGACAGGTGGCATCGTACATGAGGAGCCTGCGG
>VZSG01000872.1:0-44726 GCA_013398315.1 Nothoprocta pentlandii
CCGCGCACCCGGCCCGCGGCGGCCCGCAGCGCCCCCTGCTCCATCCCGCCGCGGGGACCGGCGCTCCGCGGCTGCCTTGGGAGCGGCGAGCGTGATCCTGAGGCAACGCTTCCCACTTCCTGGAAGTCAGGCCCCTCAGGATGCACTCGCTGCTGCCTCCACTTGTATTTGCCACAGCTTTCCATTTTTTCCCCTTTTTCCTCTTTTTTTTTCCCTTTTTTTTCCCCCTAATTGATGGTCCTTAACGGTATATCAGGGATGAGCCATGTTATTAACTAACACCCAACTTATATCTTTGACTCAATGTTTATTTTCTCTGTCTCCCTTGGAGAGTGAGGCTGATGGCTCCTGCTTTTGGTTTCTGCCCCGGGAATGGGAGCGCTTAAAACAGAGCGGCCAGCGTGCGTTATAAAAACCTACGGTGCGAAAATTTCAGTTCCTGCTGCTCCGGGAGGCTGTCCATGCTCAAAACTGTTGCCGGATTTTCTTAGTGCAGATTTTAAAAGCTGTTTAGGAAAGTGATTCCTTTCACCGGGGGAATTATCTCCTTCCCAGCAGCTTATATGATTAACATCTGTAAGAGAAGCCTCCTGGACTAGCGGTTGGAAGCAGTAAGGCACTCTGCGCGGATCCTGCCGCTGCCAGGTAATGGGTTTTCCGTAACGTGACGTCAGCAGCGCTGGCCGCGCGCTGCCTCAGGCTCGCGTGAAGGCAGCTGGCAGATAAGCAGTAGGAACGGTTCTCCAACTTGGGAGCTTTGGCTGCAAATTAGGTGGTTATTAATTGTGCTTCAGTTTGATCTCTCGCAATATTTTTCATGTTACTTCAGTTTAGTGGCTTGGTCTGGAGCGCTGCTCTTCAGGGTTCTCGTGACTTCTGATCACGTGTTGAACCTCGTCCTGGGGCTCGCTCAGTGTTACTGAGCATCCCCCCGTGTGTGAGAGAGCACCGAGGGGCTCCCGGCCTTCATGGTTTTGGCTCCATTTGCGCTTCGTCTCTCCCAATAGTGCTCATAAGCAGGATGGTGGGATATAACTGACGGGAGTCAGAAACTGGTGATGATGCTGTGTGGAGTTTCCTGAGGATGAGTGACAGTGTGTGTAGCCCTGGCTGGAAGAGTGGGATTGCTCATCACGACGGGAATGCGAACTCTTGATGAGATGGAAAGAGGGAAAAGTCTTGCAGTGCTGTAACCTGCTGGTATACCTAGCCATAGGAACCTGAATTAGTGATTTGAAGGCAGGGGAGTGCATGAAAGCTGGTGAGACCAGGCAGAAGAGGAAGGTATGGTGAATCAGACATAGTATTTAGGTGTGCGATGAGTTAACCCTGGAGCTAACTTCTCCTTGAAAATGAGGACTCCAGATAGGTGAGGTGAAAATCAGTGTCAAGATTGGTGCAGCATAGCTCTTCTCAGAGAGGTGTCTGCACAGGGGAGAGCTTGGGACACAAATGAAAAAAGGGAGAAGTTCTTCGTAGCTTCCTGTGGCTCAGAGCACTAAGAGAAGCAACAACATGGTATTTCAGACTTCTTCTACTCAGGTCTCACTGTCATTCAGGTTTATGTTCATTTATGCACGTGGCAATACAGATACTCAAGTCTTTAAAGTTTCAGAGGAAATTTTTTTTCTGAAATACAGGTTAATTCTAACAAGATAAAAGTTGCGAGTGATCAACTTTGGATGGCTTTGGAGTGGGGCAGACACTGTTATGAGGGCGTTCTGTGGGTATTTGAAAGTGATGCAGGCGGTGAAGGCTGCGGTGACTTCGTCCCGGCGTTGCCAGCAGTGCTGCAGTGGTACCAGTGCTGGCTATGCGGCCGAGACCAGGTTCAGGTTCAGGTGCAGTGTTACTCCTGCGGCACTGCTGCATGTCCCTGTCAGCAGAGGCGTTCGGGAGCGCCCGTGGCCGGGTTCGTTCTGTGAGGAGAAGCTTGGGAGCTGCTCTCCTGCAGGGCAGGAACAGGCGTACGCACTGCCCTGGAGAATCCAGCCGAGGAGAGAGTAGCAACGGCTGCAGCGAGAAGGGATAGTGTAAAGGGATGCCATCGACAGGGAGGCTGCTTCATTTACTGCCACGAGTGTTAAGAATGGCAAAGAATTTTGCATTTGGGTCCTCTGTGACTGCACTGCCAACCTACATATCTCGTCTTTAACATTGACTTCTTTATAATAAACTTCATGAGTAACAGGCAAAGAGTGAAATTTACGTTTCTCAGATAGTTCTCAAATGCACAGAAGAGAAAAATGGCAAATCTTTCTCCTTGTGCTGCAATTTTGCACAATGGTTTAAGTTTTCACCTGCCTTCGGTGTCATTATGAAGATACCCTAATACACAGTCAGTCTAAAATAGAAAAATAGAGCTTAAGTTGTGAAAAAAAAGATAATTCTCCTTTGTGTGGCTTAGAGAGGTTTAATGATTCAGCCCTGATAGTTTTTATCTCTTCTATGGTAAAGAGAATCAAGATGAACCCGAGTATCTGAGCACTCAGCCTCTACTAGCTGTAAATGAGGAGTCATTCGTGGCTCTTAGAGGCTGCACTGCACCCACTGATCCACAGAAGTGAATTCTGTGAGGGTTAGAACCGTCCCGCTGGCTGTGTCACTGCAGATACTAATGTGTCACCAAGCAGGCCCCTCCTTGCACCCGACCAAAGCAGCTAGCTGCGTTGTTTGGACAGAACGCCTGGCTGCGGCCTTGTGCTGTTCCACTGCCACCACTGGCATCTCACAGCTCCATGCATGTCCGGGAAAAACAGGGAGCGTGGCGGGGATCTCCGCAGACATTGCCGCCGGTGTTTGTCCCTCTGATCTCACGCCGTCCGTGTAGACCGTTTGTGGCTCTTTGTTTTTGTCTTTGCTAGCAGGAGTTTGGTAGTTGGGGAGCAGGCACAGGCCTGTCCTCTCCTGGAATGAACCTCCTGGACACTCCTGTCTGGGTGGCTTCAGAAATCCTAGAAAGTAAAATACAGGCACACGAGAATGCAAAAAGGGATACACATCCTTATTCACAGATGAGCTTATTCTGCTCATCTAGTAGTGCTGCCTAATGGCTTTACATCTGAAATCTTCTCTCTTTGCTCCTGAGTGACCCGATATTGGATTGGGCCCACTCTGGTGAGAGGAAATGGTGTGTGCTACTGCTGTGTGCATTTCACACATGGCATCTTACATTTTCAAAAGTTGGGTAGGTGTCAGGTAATTTTTTTAAAGAACTGACTGAAAGAAAAAAAATCCTATTATTACCTTTTGACATACTCAGTTCCTAACCCTGTAATTATTTCAAAAAATACTTGCAGGTTTAATTGGCATATTTTCTCCTATTTCTTAGCTTTAAATCTTTAAATAGAGAATACTCCACTAAATGAAACTATCTAATGTTTAATGCTGTTATTCTCATTAAGCATCAGTTCTGTGAGGGATGATTCTATTTATTGTTGAGCCAGTTGTTAAAAATGAATGTTTTTCTAAAGAATATGTCTTAATTTTATGTGCTTTTTGATACTTTTATTAAATACATCTAAAACATAGTTAATATTGAAATATGAAAACGCAGCACACAGCTTTTAAACATCCCTATGTGTATATTACAGCTTATGGGTGTGAAGGCTGTCATACAGCTATGTTCCCAACAGTAGATTTTGGATAAGGCCTTGGAATATGGATGCTCCATGTTCTTACTCTGTGTCCTTACCTTGGCCTCAGCTGGCGTTCTGTGGTAGACATAAGCACAGGGCTGTAGTTGTTTTAGGCACAAGTTCATTTATTATTTTCACTAATTTCTAGAACTGTGTATGATAGCAAAAGACCGTATTATAAAAGGAGTTATACCAGTTCAGAGAGCCACAACACAGCTTTAAAGATGAAAATGAGTAGATAAAACATTTGGTAGTTTTCTTTGTTCTGTGATTTAGATGTAGATACCGTAATGATTTCCTCCTTTTTTAATTCCTCATTGCTATAATGATTTAATTGGTCTATTTCTTTCTCCTTACTATCATTAGCAGCGGGATTTAGACCTGTGAGCCCTGATCTTTCATCTATTCAAACTCAGCAAAGCTGGAAACCGAAACTTTGTTAAATGTAGCTGCTCTGGGCAAATCCATTTCAGTGTGTAGTGCCCTGCCACCTCTTCAGCTCCTCACAGAGCTGTTGGGGAGGCTTCAAAAGAGGACTGGTAGGTGAAAGTACAAATTGTACTTTCAATGTTGGATTAATTTTGAAAGGAAAACAAGAATACCATATCAAACAAGAGAATACACCAAAAGCTTTGCTGGGTGCAATTAAGTTAAAATTTGTACAGTTTTCTTGAGAGAAATGTTCACTGTACCATTCTATTACCAGTTTATATTTTGACTTTCACAGTTTACATCCTATATAAGTAGCCTTAGCTGTAAACTTCCCCCATCAATTGATTTTTTTTGCAAGTGATTCTGTTACAAAATGTTTGTATGAGAGAAGCACTCTCAGAAACTCCGGGGTGGTGGGTATCTAATGCGTCTCACTCCATGGCACAGCAGCCACAGTAAGAAGGCATTTCCCCACAGCCTTCAGAGTCCCTCCCATCTTTTTTTTTGTCATTCTTTCTGCAGAATTTATTAGATTTTTTAAAAATTGATTTACTTTTAATAAGTAAGCGGCTGAATGGTTGAGTGCAGTGTCCCCCTAACTGGATTGATAATTTAAGATTACTTAGAAATGTTGGTTAATATAGAATGCCACCTTGTGTTTGCTTAGCCAGACTAATTGTGGGGAGCATATTATACCCGTGCACTTAAACAGCATCTTTTACGTGCTTAAAATTTTCATGGATTTCTGGATAAATCCATTTTTTCAGC
Source organism: Nothoprocta pentlandii (assembly GCA_013398315.1). Taxonomy (NCBI): domain Eukaryota; kingdom Metazoa; phylum Chordata; class Aves; order Tinamiformes; family Tinamidae; genus Nothoprocta; species Nothoprocta pentlandii. The sequence goes on from VZSG01000872.1 coordinate 4,839, forward strand.
TAGTCCTTAGCAGTTTAGGCAGGTCTGGTGTTTCCAAGAGGACACCTGCATCTCTGCCATGATGTTGCATTTTAGTTCTGTGTAAGCCTACCTGTGTTGGTTTATTATGGCATTGAACACTGGATTCCTAGGACCAACTAGAGCTCCTCTCTGCTACATTCTTGAGTCAAATAGAGATTGTTCAGGTTGGATTTCAAGAGGGGCTACAAGGTGTAGTGATGGATTTTGCCTGGGAGAGATTTTAGAAGGCAAGTTTTATGAGTTTGGAAGTGCCTCAGTTTGCACTAAATTTGTTTAGATTTATTGGCATATTGCAAGTGAATTTTTGTGCATTAAAGGCAGGGTTTTCAATACATTTGCCTGGAGAAATAGTAAAATCAGAGATAGCAAAGACATTCCATTTTGCTCTTCTTACTTCGAATTTGTTTTGTGAAGTATATAAAGTTTTGCCCCAAACCCTATATCTGTAGGCAGATAGCTCTTTCTCCCACCTCCGAACCGCCCTGTCACACCAGGTGAGGAGCAGAGCAGCAGCCTTCACCCTCAGGCGTGGTTACTGAGCGCCGTTCTGCTTCTGTCGCGCTGGTGACTGTGTAGGGGCTGCACGTAACAAAAGGATGAAGGGAATAAAGTGTGGTGTGGGATAGGGAGGACCTCGGAAATCTGCTGCAAATGGGCAAATAAAGTGTGTTCAGTGCAAGCACTCAATCAGGGTAATGACTGTCTGTAATGGAGGTGTTCAAATGATGGGTGTGTTTTTTTCTAATGAAAAAATAGGGTTTTTTTTCAGCTTTGCAAGTGGAATTTTTAGAGATCAAACAGAAAATGGTCAAACTGGGGAACTTGCCTACTTGTTGGAATTTGAAATACTGATACTTGCAGCCAAAGTTTGCAAGCAGTGTGCAGGCTGAATATGAGGCTTGGAAAGTATTTGTTAGGAAAGTTCAGAGAGAGTGTAAATTTGAAAAGAAATGAGCTTTTGGTGGTAGTTCACAGATTGGAATCAATGTTATTTTGCTACAGATGATTTCAGTTATTAGGCATAGTGCAGCAGTCCTCAGCAAGGAAAATTATGGAGTCAGTCTTCAGGCTGAACAAATATTAAATTTGGTGCGAGCCAAAAACTTAGAGATTACTGTAAGGGTTTGTAAGAAGTAGAAAGGAAGAACTTGGTGGTAACCACAAATGGCTGCTAAAAACAGTTCAGCACCACTGGTATCATCTTTGTGATGGTGACAGGGTTCGGGTCGCAGCCAGTAAGCAGTGGCAAGTGTCGTGTAATTCTGTTGCTTATGCCAATGATTGGAGATAAATATTCTTACATCAGAGAAGAGTGTCCAAACCTGCTGTTCCTAATGGTTAACAAATATTTTCTGCTCTGCTTTCATTGTGGTAAAACAGAAGGACTAGTAAAGTCAAGTCTCCCAAAACAGCTGTTTCTCTTGAGTGCATACGCTTGCCTACATGTAAAGACATTTTACAAGAAGTAGCAAATATTTGGTGAAATTACATGGTAATAGACGAGGAATATTTGTGTGTCCTGAGTCAGGGACAAAGCAAGGCTTTCAAACTGAATTTGAAATTTTAATTCTAATTGCAGTGAAGCATGTTATCAGATGCTAAGGAAAGCTTGTTACTTTAATCCGTTTTTAAGGTATTTACTTTAGGCATATATTCATCTTGCATTCCTCAGAACATCACGTCTTCTTACGTGTGCCTAGGACGTGTTTGCCCAATGTCAATCTATTTGCACTTTAGTAGTTTTCATTTCTCTCCCATTTAGCCTCATTAATAAGTAGTATGTACATTTGATACCGTTTTCTAAGTTGTTCAAAAGATTTGCTGTTGTTTTTATTACATTAGTTTCTACTCCCAGCATTTTGCTTAGTTGTGTAAATTGTCAGTCAATGTCAATTTGATACTAGTCTACTTTTATTTTCAGATAAAGGCTTTTTTTTTTCTTTCTTTTTATCTTTTTTTAGTACATGCATCATGAATGAATCTGCCTCTAGTGGGAATGGACAAGAGTTTGATGTATTTAGTGCTATGGACTGGAAAGATGGGATAGGTACTTTGCCAGGAAGTGACCTAAAGGTAAGATAAGCAATTTTTTTAATAAGTGAAATACATTCTTTTTGCATTTAAAGTTTTTATTTCACAATTTGGCATGTCGTTGTCTGTTTTTATGAATAAAACACGCAGCTCAGAGTTCAGGGGTTGTAGATGTTAGCTTTTAGCTCTGGAGTTTCTTGATTCAGTTCCTAGTACTGGCAAAGACAATGTTATCCCTGTGGGAAGGCGTAAATTAGCACTGCCTCACTGTAGAGACAGAAGTAATCAAAGGCCCCAAATTCACAACGGCTCAGAAGTTGTGTGTGAAAAATCATTAATCTGAAAGTACAATACTTTCAGTAAGAATCTTTTACAGTCACTTATGCTTCCAGTATTAAATTCATAGTTCTTTTTTTCTCTTCTAAAATATATTCTTTTGTACCTTTGTCGTGTGAATGCCTTCAAATATGAGGAATGTTAGAGCTTCTGATGTTGGTGTATTTTAGCAATTGAAATAATACTGGGATAATACTTAGGTTTTCCAAACTGGCTATCTCATCACTGAAGCAAATGCCAGCATTTTTTTTTTCAAATATTTTATGTCTTCTTTCAGTATTATATCTTAATAATATATATTATTGAATATATGAAAGTGATATGTATACTAATGTATTAAAATATTTATTTATTTGATACTTTTTTACAGTATTCTCAGAAGATATACAGCTGTTTGAATTAAAATCACAGCTTTGATGTTAGAGTTTTTTTGCACTTATTTCTTCTTGGGTGAAATCGATATTTTTATGTAATTCCATTTATACTAACATTGATGAGGTCTTATGGTTTAATTTTTAAATAAAATCTCACAAAATCACTTCAAAAAGAATATGTTTTTAAAGAAACTTTTATATACTTTAGTGTCCGATAGAATTTATGTTGTTGAAGTAAAGAATCAAAAAAATAATTCAAGATAGATTCAGATCTTGAGATATGTTTCAAGTGTCTTTTTCAGAATCACAGAATTACAGAATGGAATCATAGACTTTTTTTTTTTTTTTGGAGCAATATGCTGGGCAGCCCATGCATACGTGCTGGCCTTTGTTGTTTGTTTTGCTTACTGCACCTTCGCATGCACCGTGCTTGTGCTGTGAGGAGGTTGTGCCTGGAGATAATCAGATCCCAGGATACCCTTTGGGGCAGCCTCCTGTGCGATACTCATCTCGGAACAAGCCCAAATCTGCTCTCCTAAAGTTCCGTGTGGTTCTGGTATTTGTCCTGCTCGCTTTTCTCAGCATTTGAAACTTAACTGCCTTGCGGTTCCTGCTGTGAAGGCTGGCATCACCCTTCACATCCCCAATAATTTCTTCTCTGTCTTTTAATAAGTTAGACTTCTAAAATTCCTTTTTGTTTTAATAAGCTGTATTGTGTGAAAGACAAACATAGTATTGAAGACAGAATCTTTCTTTGGTCCAGTCATTAGAAAGGAGGCAGTTAGAGGTGACATGGTAACGTATACAGAATAATGAAAGATACAGAAAGAGTCCAGGAAACTTTCTGTTCTTTTTTTTTTTTTTTTTTTTTTTTTTTTTTTTTTTTTTTTTTTTTTTTTTTTTTTTTTTTTTTTTTTTTTTTTTTTTTTTTTTCAATAAAGCAAGACTAAAAGGAATGCTCAAAGAAATTGAAAGTGAATCATTCTGAAACTTATTAAAGAAAGAATATTTTCCGGCAATGCAGAATTAACCTACTGGTCCAGGGAATATTAGGTAGGAGTCAGTGAAAGACTGGGCACATCTATAGATCACAGAATTGTTAAGGTTGGAAGGGGTCTCTGGAGATGATCTGATCTGCTGCTCCTGCTCGGAGCTCTAGCAACACGGTCAGCTAGAGCAGGGGGCCAGGGCCGTGTTCAGTCGAGTTTTGAGTGTCTCCAAGGATGGAGGCTCCACAGCTCTGTTGGCAAACTGCTCCAGTCCTCAACCACCCTCACAGTGCAAAACTTTTTGCTTAATTATTTCAAATGGCATTTCCTGTGTTTCAGTTTTTCCCCTTTGGCTCTTGCCCTGTCACTGGGCAACACTGAGAAGCTTCTAGCAGATTTCTTGGGTGCTGCTTTCAGCGTACAGTGTGCCAGATAGATATGGATTAGTTATGAAAAAGGCCAGAACTTCAAATTATGCAGAGGAGAGGGAGAACTAGAAATTGTACAGAACAGTGTGCCCAGGACTGAAAGAGAAAATGTTAGTATTGTGTATTAGGAGTTCTTGCAAGATGTTTAAACAAAACAGAAAGCTTGAATTCCAGTAGAGTTTAAAATAGTTCACAAATTACAGAATGCTGTTATGTGGTAGACTAAGTAATAAATACTCATCTGAAATACATCAGTGCTTACCAGCTACTTCTGCATGGTGTGAATATAAATGTGAAATGCTCTGTTTTTTTTTTTTTAATGCATGTGCTGAATTCAGGCAGACACACAATCAGTTCAAGTTTTAAATGTGTTCATTAAATTGGAAAAGCTGCACGAGTTTACGATCACTTCCTACCACTTCCTACAGACAGAAGGTTATGAAAAACTTCTGCACGAGCTTATTTTCTAGCCTTGTGTTTTGAAAGTGAACTGTCACGTCCTGCATGGATGGAATTTTGCTCATCGTTTCCATTTTGCAAATTATGATTAAGCTGAGAAAAAGATAAAATTAAATTTGATTCTAAATTCAAGTAGGGCAGCTAATATAATAAGAAAGCAAATGTAAGAGTAGAACATGAACTGTAGAACAGTGGCCAGTTAAGTAGAGTGGTGCCAAGTATTTCCATTCGAGTCGTCAAGAAGGTGGCTGTGATTCAGGGCGCTGTGTTGCAGCCACCCAAAACAGTAAAGTGCATCTTTTCCCTGCTCTCCTGGAATTCCGCTCAGGTTAGCTGAAGCTAACTAACATCTGAAAACAGCTTCTTTTTTTCTCCCGGAGTAGAAATGTTGGCGGAGTTTCAGGTGCTAACTGAGCACAGCACTGGATTGGCGCAAAGGCTGTGCCGCTGTCACGCAGCGGCAGGTGCCACACGTGTAGTCTGGGCAGCCTTTCTTCTCCCGAGGGAGAGGCCCTCCGAGTTTCCCCAGGAAACATCCTCCACCAGCAAGCACTTAGGTGGCTTCCTGGTGTCCAGGAAGGTGGCAGGAGAGAAGCTTGATTCCCCTCGGAAGTGGGGAGCGGGAATGCAGGGAAGCAAGGCAGAAAAGATACTGTGACCACAGGCAAGCTCCAGCAGATGCACCTACTGGCTCAGTGTTTTTTTCACAGGGAGCACTAATGTCCTTCTGTTGCAAGCTGATCTTCATTGCCACTGATTTTTGGTTAAAACTTTGCATTGTAATATAGTATGATTTTAACTTTTTATTTAAAAAGAACATCAGAAGAAAATGCTAAGACTACAGAGTCAAATTAAGAAATGACAGGATTAAGTTTGCCTTTTGTCCTTCATTTGACATCTTCATGTGTGCAAATGATACAGTCTTTACGTATGCGATCACATACTATTTTAACACAGAAGAAAAAGTCCTGAAGTGTGATTATTTAGTAAATAGTGGCTGTCTGTGGCCTGATTTACTGTGGATGGTGGAAGCCTTGTCATGATCCGGGCAGTGGTTTTCAGGAAGAAACAGAACTGTTTTGTGGTTAATGCAGGTAAATCCCACAAAAGCTTAGTTCTGCACTGCCTTCTACCACAATCTTCCTGTGTGGTGGTGAATAAGTCATTTAAACCAGAATGTTGGCAAGTAGCCATTCCTTTGTATGTGTTGTTTGTGTGGGCTCACCCTGATTAGTGTCCAGTACTTAGAAATAATCTGGCCGAAATGATTCAGAGGCAGAGATTCTGTATGGGCGAGGGTCTGGATCAAGGACCATAGCCTTGGCCACTGGGAGCCAGTGGCTTCCGACTGCCACCAGCTTCCCTGTCACTTTACGCACGTGTCTTTGCTTCCAGTCAGACCGGAGTAGCAGGGCAGACCGCGTTTGCAGTGGAGGGACAGGTACGGAGAAGTCCCCCAGTATTAAGCTGCTTCTGGAGCCCTCTGAGGAGGGCAAGATTGAAGGAGACAGGGGCTGTCTAAGGATAAAGTACCTACGATTTAATCTAGAGCAGATCTGAGATTATCAGTGGTTTGTTGGGCCAATACCAGTCCCTCTTGCTGAGGGAATGTTTGTGGACGATACCTAAGATTTTAGTGAAGAAGTGATGAGAGATTCTTCCTTTTTCTGCTTATTTTGGAAAGTTGTGATTTGATAACAGCACATTCAGCCTGATGGTTCCTATCCAGGTAACGAAACCCTTTCCTTTTGGTACAAAAGACTTCAGGATACTAAAGCATCTTAAAATGAGTTGAAGTACCTGACTTTCTTGTTGAGGACATCCTGACAGACATGAATGATTCCGGTGGCAGGGGACCTGGGCTGCCCATTGATCTTGCTGTGAAATTTAATCTCTATTGATTATGATACAGACAGCCCTAAATAGCCTTGGACCCCAATTAAGTTGTTTTTGCTGTACTTGTCGGAGTGGGAGTGTGCCTCCTGGATCCTTTCTCATAGTTAAAGAAAGAGAATAACTAGGTACAGAGACTCATCTTCTTAACCTTATTTATACATGGAAGAATCAAAGTTTGATGACCAGAAAAGCTTTGGAGTTCGCATGCTTGCATAGTACTTTGAAATAAACTGAGGGGAGAGTTTTCAGAACAATTAAGGGCTAGAAAAAGACATTTTTGTTTTCTTTCATAAAAAGGCTGAGAACAGTATTTTTGTTATAGAATTGTTTTGCATTGCCATGTAACAGAAATTGTTAAGTGCCTAAAGATCTTTCAGATATATGTTTTGTTATTTTTTTTTTCAAATAAACAGAAAGTAAACTTTTGATTAGTATTGGATAGAGTAGAGTAAAATATAAGACAGGCTTTACTGGTTGAGGAGAGAGTATAAAAATACCCAGCAGCTGCGTCATTTTCTGAATACTCTCCAGCTCATGCCTGAGGCAGGGGTTCTGTGGAAAGAAATAGTATCTGATCTGATGTAAAGCCTGTATCACACACACAAAAATCAGAGTGGTTGAATGAACAAGTTATGACATTTTCACACTTATTTGACTTAAATAATGTTTTAAAAATAGTTTGGCATATAGCAGGACGTTGTTGGCCATTCAGTATCTGCAGCTGGTTTGTTTGCTGTAATGAGAGAAGTAGCTGGAAGGTGCCTAAATGGGCTTTAACTAGTATGAACAGCCCCTCTGAAATCATTAGAGTTTGTTATTAAAATCAAGAATGATATTTGTTTGCTAGCCAGAGATCTGAGCATAGTTTTTGAATTGCGTTCCTGGATTCCTTTGGTCCATTTGGACCTTATGGGTCCTTTGGCAGATTGCTGTGTAAGTTTGAGTTGATTTGAACTAACTCATCTGCACAGAGAACATACCTCTGCTTTGGATATTGGTAGCAGTGCTGGTTTGCCTAAGCTGGTCTCCACTCATACTGTTGTGTGGTCCAGGTAAGTTTTGCTCCCGAAGGTATTGCCAGAGCTCAAATAAGGGTTGTATTTATTGCTATAGACTCTTTGTCCTAATCTTGACCAGTAGATGGTACTGTTGGCTGTATTTTGTAATTTGTTTTAAAGCTGTGCATTAAGATGCTTTTATCCTTTTTTTTTTCTTTTTGCATTTTAACTATATTTCCTTTTTCTTTCTTTTATTTTCTACTTTGTCCCCTAAGTATTGTTCTTACCTAGTGGAAATCCATATTTCTTCTGCTTTGATCTCTATGGATATTGATGAGATCTTGTACACTCATAAAGGGGCAGGACTCCTCCTAAACTGAAATAGTCTGCTCTTCGCTCATGTGGATTAGACACTTGCAGCATCACCTGTATTTTTTCCTTATGGGTGTGAGTTTCTAAGAATTAATCTGCAATATGGTATCATCTCATTGTTTACAGATTTATTTTTATCTCACATTGAATCACAAATGCACTAAATATTTTTAGGAACTGTTGAGCAATGCAACTGATCTTCTTTTAACATTTAAGTTCCCTAAATAAAGCTAGAGAGTGCTTCCCAAGCTACATAGAAAAGCAAAGAACTCCTCACTTCAGATATATATCCAGGGAGCAAGCACTAGGTGAAAAAAAAAAGCTATTTAATCTGCAGAACAATGTCGGGTTAAGAACAAGTGGGCATGAAGTGACTGAATAAATGTAAATGGGCAGTTAAAAGTTTCGAGAAAGATCCTGAAATGGGCTTTGACTAGAAGTACTGGTAAAAAGTATCTGACTACTGCTGAGTGGCAGCTGCAACATGACATAGTTCATGTGCTGCAGGTGCCTGCAGGAAACAAAGGCTTGCTCTCAATGATTTATGATACCTGTTTCAACCCTATGTAAATTTTAATACATTTTTAATTATCAAGAATAGTTCACTGATAGTAGTTCTAATGCCTAAAGAAGAATTCATCATAGAGAAAGATAGAAATGGTTCAGGTTTAGAGTGTTTGATCTGTATGATTTGGTTTTCCCCAGTTTGTGCTTGATTTGTTAGTTGCTGAGGTTAAATTAACACTCATAAAGCTGAAGTCCAAGTGTGTCAGGGCATCATTTCTAGGGCATGTGAATTTTTTGTGCTAAACTAAAAGAACTCCAGTAATGTGAAAAATGTGTATTTGTGCCATTGTGGCTCACTGTTACCTAACTTTGACAGTGAAATTTTCTGTGTAAATGATATTTCTGTATTTGTTTATCTTAATGTAAGTTGGCCCAGGAAGGCTGTTGAGATGCTTTCTCTTCTTCCTTGCCTTTTTAGGCTTTAGGGCCTTTGACTGCACTGGTTGGGATAGAGCATCATCTTCACGATGGTCACTTCAATTATGTAAACAGGTGTTTGGCAGGAATCAAGTGGACTAAATTCATACTCAACAGTCATTAAAGTTTGTTCCCTGTTAAACATGAAAGAAATGTAAATTAAGCTTCTTCATGAGATTATTTAAAAGTTCTTGGAAATGGTCTGACTTTATGTCTAGCAACAGGTATTTTACAGCTTGCTTTAATGAGGAAAGGTCGGGCCAAAGATAACATTGAAAATCTCTTCTTTCATCCGATGTGTATTTATATATGTATCTATATACTTAAAGAATTTCCTGACAAACATATTTTTATATCTTTCAAAGCTTCTGGTAGGGCTTTAGGCTTTGCTAAATGGCACCTTCTCCCTGTCTGTGCTGCCTTCTTGAAGCTCCCAGCCTGTCAGCCACCTGGAGGAGTGTATGGAGGCTAGAGGAAGAGTTGGTCCTGTTAGATCTTGGCTTGGATTGACAACAGTAGTGGAAACCTTGTGTGAGCTTTTTGCTTCTTTTTTTAACTTCTCAGTCAAACAGTTTTATATACATCCTGATTTTTTTTTTTCATTGACACATAAAGCAGTATTCATCTAACAGCTTTTTCTATCATGCCTTCCATAGTAGATGTTGGTTGACACATTGTTCCAGAGGCTCTTACTCAATATTGCCTTCATGCAGCTTGTAGCTCTCCACTTTTATTTATTCCGTTTTAATCAGTTAACTCGTGTTTGAAATTTTTGGTCTCTTTGCCTCCCCAACGAAACCACAGTATGATACTGCTCTAGCTTCAGACACCTTCTGGTTGCTACCGTTTATTTATGATGTACAGCAGTGCTGGAGGTTGGAGAAGCAGCGAGCAGGACTAGGCCCATCTGCTGCAGAGCTGAGCAGGAGCTGGAGGCCCCGGTGCCCGCGGAGGGAGGGCTGTAAGCGACGGCCGGACTCAGGGAGTGCGGGCGCAGCAGCTGGCGGGAAGGGCTGCGACGCCCCTCTGCCTGCTTAGGCAGCGTCGTGTGAAGGGGTCAGCTGTTAAAGAGCTGTTTCCATGACGGTTAGGCCGTCTCCACTGTGAAAAACCTCAGGTAGAGCAGAACCAGAAGCAGCTGAGAGGCAGCCGGAAGCACCGAGCTCTTCAGTCACCCCTCGTTCCTGGTCCGTACCTGGGAGTCAGCTCGCCGCAGTCGCGTGGCCGGGTTGCTCGAGGGGCAGCTCAGGCCACCAGCAGGGCTGGCTGGGGCGACGTCGTTCTGTATTGCAGGAGGCCCTAGCGAAGAGTCAACGGGTGTTTAGCGAAAGAGTTCAGCACTGATCAGATCATTCAGAAATATTTGAGATGCTGGCTGGACTGTTCCAAAATACTCTGGTGTGTGCTGGTTGTGGCAGACGCTGTGTGAAGGTGCGCGGTTGTTAAGCCCTGTGCACACCTCCATGTTCATGTGTTGCTAGATGCAGCGCAGGGTTTTAGTGCGTACTCACAGTCTCCTTCTGAAGCAGCTGTCATAGAGTAAGATCTCTTAAAAAGAGCACAGCCTTCATCTCTAGCACCCACCTATTTGAGAAGCAGCAGACAAAGCAAAGATTGCAAAAAGTAGTTTAGCAAAAAGAGGAGCCAGGCTTGAAAACAGCCTACTGTAAGGCAGGATTCTCTTCTGAATGATAACTCCTTTTCGTTGCGTGCAGCAATGTTAGTATCTGTCTGCAAACCTGATTCTCAGCACATGTTGCCTTTCAATGCTGAGCTTGTCATCTTTTGGTCTGGATGGCTAGATAGACAAGTTGACCACATTTACAGGTCTATTGTGAGCGTAAGAGGTTATAAATAAAAATCTTGGCTTCAGAAGTCATACAGCTGTGTGAGGTCCTCCTTTCTCTTTCTCAACCACGAGGATTTCTTAGGACCTGGTGGCTTAGGACTTTCTCAGTGCTGAGACTGGATGTAAGTAATGAAGCTCACTATGGCATACATTGGGGGTGGCATATTAACTGTACCTAGGACAGTAGTCCAAAGTGAGCGGAAATTATCCGTTCTAGAGTTTCCTGAGGCACAGAGGTGATGAAAATAATGTCAGGCAATTGTTCCCCATCTCATTTTCCTGCTCTAAAATTACCTGATTAGAGAAGCAGAGATATTCTTCATGCTGCTGCCCCCTAAGAATATTATGGCAGAGAGGCTTTGAAAGTCTCTCTGACATAAATTTTGCTGTTGATCCCTTTTGGTCATAGCACCTCCCTACCAGAGAACTGTCCTCTGTGATAAAACTCTTAAGACAGATTTATTTTCCAGTGGAGTGTCGTGGACAAAACACTGCCTTTACTTCAACCCGTCTAACCAGCTGGGCCTATAAAAGTAGTGCCCGTGAAGCTGAAGTTTATTTTCATCTGGTAGCACTGTAATTATTACAGCATTTGGAGGATTTTGCTGCTGGCAGCAGGCTGGGTATAACTCACAGTGATCCTGTGTAAGCACAGCATGTGGGATATTGTTGAGCCTTGCTTCTGGCTGGCAGTAATGCCACGTTCAGCGTGTAATTAAACAGTTCATAAACTGCCTCGAGATGTTTGTTTATGTGCACTTTGCAGCAGAGGAGTGCTGTGCTTTTGGAGGATGCTGAAATTTCTGTGGTGTGTGAAACACTTGTATTTGCCTTTCAGTTCCCTTTTCTTGGACAAAAATACTCAGGGAGTGTGTTATTTGCAGGCAACGAAAAGCCTACTGTTAGTTGATTTCCCAGAAATTTGTTATTGATTTTTCTATTCTTGTGCTAAAGGTGGGTATTGATCTGTGTGTCTGTGTGTATGCGTCTATATCAATACCTATTAAAAACAGTATTTTTAGGTAACAAAATGAGCTTGCATTTTGCTTTACAGAAGCAGGAGGTACTTCCTATTGCTTGGAGATGAGCAGAAGCACCAAGCCATTGGACAATACAGTGAAGATACCATGTAGAAACTACATGCATTTACAGAAGAAAGCACTTACGAAAGTGCTTTCTTACCGCCTAAGAAAGCACTGAGAATTTGTTAATGTACCTTATGCCATTTGTTTTATCAGTTTAGAGTGAATGAATTTGGAGCCCTAGAAGTGATTACAGATGAAACCGAGATAGAAAGTGTGAAGAAAGCAACAGCTACCACAACTTGGATGGTGCCAACTGCTCAAGAAGGTCAGTTAGGAGTCCTGGCATTTTCTGTGGTAAACTGCTCTTTGTTTAATATATCAATTTCTCTTTAAAGATTGCTCCCCATATTTTAAAAATGTATTTGCTTAATATACCCAGGGATGTTACCTTGTTCTTTGGGGTGCAAGTTATCAGAATAAATGCATTTTAAGTTTGAAAAGGAATATACTTCCAATATTGCTTCCACTGTTAAATGTCTGAAGTTAAGTTATAGTCATTTTTTTCTAAGACTAAATTTTTCCGAGTTCAATATTTTCCTGTTATGTTTCATCTATTTTGAAAAGTAGCCAATTTCTTACTCTGCTTAAATTTTTCCTATTTTTTGAAACATTGTTTTGTTGAGCTGATTTTTCAGACTGCCCACAGACTTTGCTAACTACCTACAGTTAATGCCCGAGGCACTGTGAATTGTAGACAGCCTTCACATAAAATAGTATGTGAAAAATTACATGAAATATTATTTGAAAGCAAACAATAGTTTGTTTCTCAACTGCTATCATCAGTGTCAACGTAATTCTGTGCTGTTTCCTTGCTCATGACAACTGTGCTTTTTTACAGCAATAAAATTAGCATGTAATGGCCACATGCGTGTATCTCAAATGGTAAAATTCCATTAGTTACGTAGCATCCGTCTACAAGGCAACATGCTACATGAGATGCTGTGTTCCCAGGATTGATAATGTCGATGTAACAAAACATCTGTTTTCTTCAGAGAAAGTTGGTTTACGTGGTGATTAATTCTGAAAAATGTTTTTGACAGTGTCTCCAGCAATGATGGAGTAGCGTGCAAGAGAATAAAACAGCTGGTTTTGTGCCCATGAGCAGCTACCTAGTAGCTACCAATCTTATTTTTAAACAGGCACTCTAAAACTTTTTTGAAAAACAGGCTCTCAGATTATCAGTTGAATTGCTATAAGTAACTTTAAACAAAAAAGCAAAATCAATTGAAGTTTTTGTTTGCCAGTGCCCCACCACTAAGCCTTAATTTTCATGTTATTTTTATGAATGAGTAAAAGGTTTCTGCCAGGAGGAAGGTAGTATGAATTTATCTGTGGGGTCTAAGACTTCAGACTCCCTTTTCTGTAGGTCTCTAGGTCACTTTTTTCCGAGATGCAAGATCAAAATCTGGAACAAGAATGTGAGCAATGAAACAGTAGAGAATGTAAACCCTGAGTGCGGTAGCCCCTTCCCCCAAGATATGCCACTGAATTCGTTTTTTTTTTAGTATCTTTTATATAAAACTAGTTACATTAATGCATTACACTGCCCTTGATAGATTTATGGCTTCCCAGAGAAAAATATTGCTAGAAATTTCACTGGTGGGGAGAAATAGTTATTTTGAACCACTCATGACACTGGTCTGTAAAATTTAAAATACAAATGATGGATTCTCCTAATGGAAATATTCTGCAAACAGAAAAGCTTATTTGACTCCGTTTGAAGGATAGATCAGTGCTCAAGCAAAGGAAATAGTTTGTGACTTGACATTTGCCTTTCTGGGGTGGAATGAAATTGGATTTAAAAGTCTGCAGAAGTCTAGAGGACTTTATGGTACTTTGTACTTCCCTGTGAGGAGAAGAAGCAGAATTTTTTCCTCAGTTGCACACTCCTTGTGGGGAATCATAGGTTGGGATGAATAAGTAACTTAATCCGGTATTTGGAAATCTATTTGTTACTAATTAGTGATTCTTTTTTTTTTTATAGTAAACTTTAGTTTCATTGAACGTGAGCTACCAAAGTAAAAAACAATAGAATGTTATCAAGGATTTACTTCCAGAAATAAGTTCACCTATTAAAAGACAAGGCCTTCAAAGCCTTTCTTGCTCATGATGCTAATACAAGTCAAATATCAAGCATGTCAGCAGGTCACGAGGTGTTGAAGTCCATGACTTCCTTCTGTGATGAGCTGTTAATGTCCTCTCTGTTCCCGTGATGATAGAAGCATGAAATCAATAGCTACTTTTCTGCAGAACTGAGATATGAATGTGACTTATTTGTGGAAAACTGACCCCGTACAGACACTGATTCTCAATCTTCATTCTGACAAGAATGGCATGAGTTCAGCTTTCTGGTTCTTTGGCAAGGCCTACTAGGGATGGTTGGAAATGTATCACCTTTTCCTAAGTGAAGTTACTTTTTTCATTGTTCAGCCTTTTCAGAAAAGACAGGGATCCCCACAAAGTTGAAGGAAGCTGCAAAAGTGGATGGACTTGTTTTCTGTGAAAACTGTTATCGCTATGGTACCATAGAAGAATTTGTTCCTGAAGGGAAATTTTGCAGCCAGAATTGTGCCCAGCAAGTAAAAATCAAGTAGGTGCAATTATAAAGCATAGATACAAAGAATTTGACATAAATGCAGCATGAGATAAAAGTGGTGGGATGAAACAGTAATGGTGGGGCAAAGGGAGATACTAAGCAGCCACATTTTCCTAAGTTTCTGATGTTCTTTCACTGTTTTTGGAGTGAATGTATTGTAGGATATGGAACCTTTGTGGGGTTTTGTGCTAACGCTGACGTTGAGGGCGGTCTGTTTTGCACAGCCAGCACTGTGCGCTACTGTCACATGCAAGCAGTGAAACACTTAGTCTATGGGATGCATGAATCAGTGTCAGACTCCCACCCTGTTTCATAATCATTGGAATTAAGATAATCAGTAATGAGATGGTTGGTGTGGTAAGTTAATTATAATTAAGTGTAAAAGCTGTATCAGAGCTGACAGTGAGTGGAAACATGAACACGCTGTAGTTTCTCAGTTCCTTTCCTTACAGCTAGTGCAGCTCATCTCGCCACCGATGCAGAGCTGTGTTAGCGTGCACATTCTGTGCTGTACACTGCATTATGGCAGTTTGGAACAACTATGGCTTTGTGCATTTGTGTTTTTTTTAGTTAATTGCTTTGAAGCTGTCTGTTGTGGTTGCTTGTTTAGCAATTTATAGTTACACACCAGCTTACTCCAATTGGATTTATCAAGCTCAATCACTGCCTCTTCTTTCCTTGCTTTAAACTTACCTGAGCTTGCTTCTCCCTGTGGTTTGATGGTACAAGCAAAAGATACATGGCTTAAAACATGCAGAACTTGCCCAGGCCAGGCTGACAGCTTCCCCTGTGCAGTTGTTGTTGCATGGCTTCCAGACTAATCTTTTTGACAGATGTCACTCTCAGTAGTATTTCTAAGACTATATTTTGAACGATACCCTGGGATCTCCAGACACTTGACCTTCAGATTTACTTGGTTTTTACTTGTCTGCGGAGGTAAGAAGTGAAATGATACTGGCTTTATGTCGTTGTGTTGTTCTTGTAGTAGAGAACCAAAGGAGGAAAAGCCTGACGTGGAATGCAATGGTGAAGATGATTCCAAAGGCGTTAGGAAGAGAAAAACAAAATTACCTTTCAAAGAAGAGACAAAGGATAATGGAGAGAAGAAGGAGAAGCCTGATGAAACTGTTAGTATGCATCATAAGCCCATTCCTGGAGATATGTTTAGTGGGAATTTTGCCTTCTGTTGCCGTGTCGGTGGCATTCACACATCCCTCTACAAAGCTATGGAGTAACTGCATTTAACAAAGCCATAATAAACAGCTGATACACTTGCCAGTTTAATTATCCCTTTTTTACTAAATAATAATTATTGAAAGTAACAGCTGCTTCAAGCCTCTTCTCTTTTTTTTTTTAATAAAAGAGAGCAAAGGAATATAATGGAAAGATGATACTAACCTAAACTTGTGAACTGAACACAGAAATATAAGAATACATGTTTGCTTAAAATTTTTTCTTTGTCAGGCTACATTAATAAATGATTATAGGACAAGATTTGAAAAGGTAATAATTTTATCTTTGAAAAGATAAACGTAACTTAAAGAGAGCATAAATCTGTTTTTCTTAATTTAAATTGCTTTAAAGTAAACAGCCAAAGATCCCTGTTAGTTTTCATCCCTTAAGTTGAAAGAAGTTTCTTGGATTCAGGAGAAGATGTAACTAAATTGCTTTTTGGTCTTCCAGCAAGCAGTGTTTATCACATTTACTACAGGTAATTACAGAAATACCAAAACATATAAAATTAAACAAAGCATAAGAAAGTATCCAGGGGTTAACGACAGCTGATTTTGCTCAGTCTTCCTCGTGCAGTGAATGATAGATGAACCTGGCTGATAGTGTCTGAAAAACATGCGTGTGCTCTGAAAGCATCAAAGCTACTGGGAGAGGCACAGGAAGAAGGGGAGGGCAGTGCAGTTAGAGAGCTGTCCCAGGCAAAAGACATTCCAAACTTTTAAAAAGAGACTGTTATTATTGTCCGTGTAGCCAGTGGGACAGCCTTTGGGCCCTTACACTTCCTCCCTCCCAAATGAATTCCTGTTCTGTTCATTAATGCTAACAGAACTGTTAATGAACAACGAAGGAGACAGGTAAGAAAGATCAGTGGCTTTTTGTTCAGCAATGCACTTGTGCATTACAAAAAAAAAAAAGAAAAAAAAAAAAGCTGTGCAAGAGGTTTCCTTTTAAATCATTTTGGAAGCAGGAATACCTTACAAATGCTGCCAGCTACCTCCAGTTCACCCGGGCCTGCTGAAGACCTCAGGCCTTGAATGCTCCTCCTCAGACAAGCCTAGCTGGCCGCGTGCCAGGCGTGGAGAATCCCTGTTGGTCCTTTTCACCGTGTGCGGAGTGATTTCCTACCGACCAATAGCTCTATTCACCATTGGACATCTACGGGTTTATTGGAGATACTGGAGGGCTTTTTCAGTAGCCGTATGAATGAAGGCAAAGTTAAACCGTGGGCATCTCCATTTCAACCATACTTGAAGTTCATTTTGGTACTTCTCTTTCAATTTAGGAGGACAAACAAGAAGGAAGAATCATGAGAGTGTCACAGCGAGCCAGAAGGAAAAGGAAAGGGGAAATAACAGTTTTGAAGCAAAGTAAGTTGTTCCAAAACAAAATCTCAAGTATCACTTACGTATGTGTGCAGCCCTTTATCTTTGACTGTGAATTACCAGTGTTATTCCACTGAATTTGTATCCTCTATTGATCACATTGTAGTCAATTCTGTAAAAATATTCTACTGGTACTATTTATAGCAATTATTAGTGGTTTGAACAACTGAGAAAGCCAACAAAATACTTTTGGCAAAATAAATCACTTGGAGATTGATTCCTTTTACCAAAAAGAAAAAAAAAAGGAGTCAATTTATATACCCCTGGCAGTGCAGAGAAGCTGATGGTAAGTGCAGATGTAAAGGATGCAGGGTTTAGGCTTCTTTATCCCTCCAAAGAGCTTGATATTAAAGAGAATCAGACCCATTGAGTTACCAGCTTTTGAAAGACATGTATTAAGCAGAAATGAAAGTTTACCTTTGTTTCCTTAGGGATGAATTTTGTATCTACAGTATGTGCTGGAAACAGATACTTTCACGGAACTGTTCAGGAATAATTGCCCTAATCAGTCCAAAGGGAAATATGCTGCATGAAGCAGCTTAATAAAACGTATTTTAAAAGAGTGCTGTTCTTTCAAGCCATTGGCATGATAGGTTCTTTCAGGAAGGTTCAGAGAAGCAGCAGCTGTTGCTCCTCAGAGATGCACCAAGAATAACCTGCATGTGGCCCTGTGAGGTCGTTCCCGGGTGGAGCCTGGCAGCCCTTTCTGCTGCCCCCCAGCTGCTGCTGGTGCCCTGAGCAGCTCCTGTGCCTGGCGGGCCGGAGAAATCCCGCCTCGGGGGGCACTGCTCCGAATTGCTCCCGACCCCTAAATTAGGGGTTATTTCTAGTTTGATTCCAGAGCTGAGAATGTGTGAATGAAGCGTGTGATCCAAGCAGGGAAGTGCTGGGAATTGCAGCTCTCCATGGACAGAATATCTGCACAGATTTCTATTTCATTTATTTGGAAAAGTGTCATTTCAGCAGAACAGATTTGATGCGAAAGACTGATTTATACACCAAATCAAACACATCAGTACATATTGTGCAGAGCAATACGTCTTTTAAAGAGTATAGCTCAAAACTTGGTAAATCACAAACAAAATAAATGTTTCAATAGTGTTAAACAGTCCTTGTGATTTTTTAGGTTTACTATCTTTGGTTAAATTAGCAGCTTCTCCCGGGAGGCTCTGGCACCTCTGTCAGTATGGTGCATGTTTAGGGCAGAAGCTCTCCAGTAGCCAGGCTGCTGCACTGTGGCCCAAGGGGTTTATTCCTCTTGTCTGAGTATGCACAGAGGAGACATCTGATGGGAGTATCAGCAAAGCAGAGCTGAGCTGTAGGAAAGCTAATTAGATGCAAGAAGCCTGTATGGGCTTTCACTAGCACTTGTCCCTTATTTGCAAGTGTAAAAACTGTTACTCACCAGTGTCTTCTTAAGAGGCATTGTAGAGTTTGATACTTTGCGAACAATTCTGTAATCTGCGTTACAATATTAAAATAATGGAAAAAGAAAGCATTGGTGACCGTTTGGAGCTTTGGAGAAATCACTGTTAAATCTCTATCTTTCCATCCAAAAACAACAAAGTATGAAGTGCTAGGTTTGGTTCGGAGCATCCTGAATCCTGTGGAAGAACAGAGCATTGCAGCTGTGGTTAAAGAACCTCCTAAACCCGTCATAACTGCCGTCTTATTGGAAACACTTCCCTGAATCGGATTTTTTTTCCTTTCTCTCTCTGAGGAAACATCTTAAAATACTGAATTGCTTCATGTGATCTGTTCTTCTTTTACACTTGTTTCCAAATCATAAATGTAAGATCTTAATTTTGTTTTTTTTTTCAAATTAGAGGTGCCAGAGCCTCCCGCTCTCATAAGTATATAAAGTCTCATAAGTTGTTCTAGTCACCTAAAAGAATCTTTTTTTTAGTAGGCAAGGTATGAACTGGTAGAAACCATCCTATACAAACTGATTGTTTTTCTGAAATAAATCCTGAGAAATACTAAGAATGCATTTAATGAATTGTAAGTTTGAGATAGGTATGTTACAAACTTTAAAACGTTTACCTTGGTTACTGGAGAAATGAATAATCACAGAATTCATTTGACATTGTATCCTTCCTTACAGCCGTGCCCTCTAAAGGGAAGCCCACGTGGTGCTGGGCGTCTTACCTGGAGGAAGAGAAGGCTGTTGCGGTGCCAACCAAGCTTTTTAAAGAGGTACATGAGTCGCCAGGGGAGATAATGTGATTTCTAGGGAAACTAATTTAAAAAAATAATGTAGGAGATTTTCCCTCTCTTGAGGAAAGGCCATCTGATTAAAATAGTATTACCATCAAGATATGAAGAATATGTATGAAATAAATTTTATTTCTTACCTTTTTAATGACCCCTGTGGCTGCAGATGAACATTGTGAATTGAGACTCCAGAAAGCAGCTGCTTTTACAAAACCAAGTTCTAGCCTTTCCTTCCAATCTGTGCAGCCAGACATTGTTGGGACACGGGACATACCTACCCTCAGTTCACATGCCATCTTTTTGTCTTTAAATGTGTTTAGAAAGGCGATACCAAGGTCAGCTTTGGGCTTGTTGCTTTGATTTTATTTCCCGTCTTTTTGCTGCTTTTTCTGATGTTACTTTTTGCTTTGCTACATCAGATCCAAATTTGGCCTGCTCCCATTTTACCTGTCTCTGACTGGATGTCAGATCATGAGCTCTCACTTGTCCTTTTTCTGCCGTGGCAATCTTTGCCATTTTAGTGCAATCTCTTTTGCTTTTTCTCTTGCTTCGAAGAGAGCTCTAAACACAAATGCACAAAGCTTCCATGTTGTTGTCTTCTCTTGCAAAACCTGGCAAAACACGAGAATGTCCCAGCTGCTCTGTCTGCTCTGTATTGTTAACAGGTTTTGTTCTTGATAGATCTGCCTTTACATAGTGTCTATTTCTTGCATCCATCCAATTTTATTTACTTTATACTAAGCTATTAAAATCTTCATGCAGGGTTCAGTTTTTCAGTATAAATATATGTGTGATACTGGCCTCTGCTTGGTGCTTCTGCACATTACTGAGATACAAAAGGAATTGAAAATAAAGCACAAAGACTGCAAAGTCCAGAGGACCCCTGCAAAAACAAAGCAAAAAAACAAAATAACTGAGAGAGAACAGCATTAATTACTATAGACTGTCTGCAGTATATATTGGCCAAAAATTTAACAAGGAACGGTTCCTGCTAAGTAGTGCCTTTGCCTGGCATGCATGTTTAAGAACTGTTCCTACATCCTAGGTCTAGCCTGTTCTGGGGTAGGATCCTGGAGGTCTGGGTGCACATGGGGTGGTGAAACCACCGGTTAAGCTGGTTTCAACTGGGCTAGTTTTCCATTTCTTTTCTCTGGTCTGCATATTCCTGCCTTTGTGCCATGCCCTGCATTTTATTTACTGTTAGATAAGTTACAGCTGTGAAGCCACCACAGCGAGAGCTGCCTTCCCTTGGAAAGGAGGAGCTCTGTCTTAGTGCCTCTCTTTCTATTGACTAGGGAGGTGGTGCAGGTGATTGGGGAGCATGTCAAACTTTTAGGTAGCAAGAGTTAGGTAAAATACATCCTCTCTTGGAGTTTCTCTGTATGTGTTTTGAAGCAGCATTTGGGGTATTCAGGCCTAAGTTTTCTTATATTTATTTTTTTCCCAAATTTTGGTGTGAGTGACTTGTATATTGTTGTAACTGTAATTATAATCTCAATTTATATTCTGGGAGCTATTTCATATGGTTTTAACAGTCATAAAGTTCTCTTTTACCGTTTTTTAAAGTAAGTTATTTATTTCACAATTTTTAGTTCTTTCAGAAAAATTAATAGTCAATAATAATTGTCATTTACATTATAGAAGCAGTTTGTCCTTTCTGTATATACTTCCAAAATACTGAAACTGTTCTTTTCCATTCCAGTATCAGTCTTTCCCATACAACAAAAATGGATTCAAAGTGGGAATGAAACTGGAAGGGGTGGATCCCGAGCACCAGTCCATATACTGCATCCTCACAGTGGCTGAGGTGAGCGCCGGCGTGCGAAGCTGAGGGCAGATGGGGTGGGAGATGGCACAAGAGGTTGAGTGGAGGAGCAGCTGAAGGTGGTGTGTGTTCCATAACAGGCAGAGGGAAATTCCCCCTAGGAAGCTCCCTGTCTCGGAAATGTTCGGAGATGACGTCTGGGACCCCACAGCAGTGACTGTGCGCATACATGGAGTGTAGGCAACGACAGAAAACAGCGTTTCGTTGCTTGGGTCATATGTGTTTGTCTGCAATCCTGTAGTTTTGATTAGATTTATATTTAAAATAGGACTAAGTAGAAAGAATGTAACTATGACAACTGATAGTTTATGTAGTCTTGTTACAGTATTTAGGAGTGCTGCGTTCATTAACCCAAATACCTACCAGTTTTTATGTTGCTCATGTCATAAAATTTTTTCAGAGGAATTGCCTCAGAAATGGTCTGTATTAGCAAGTTCTGCAAGTCAATATGCAAGGAAATCTCAGTTTGCCTTTGTGCTGCAGTTATGAAGTACTTTCTTCATGAGTAATTTGCTTTTAATGATTGAGAACTTAGTTGCATTTTGTATGTCCTTTAAACACACCTCACATTAATTTTTACTTGGATTTACTGAGGATACTTTTTTGGTTTTGTTAGTTTTATATTACACATCAAATGGGGAAAAAGGAACAGGTAGCTACTCTGCTCTATATCTTTTTTTTTTTCTAGACAGTTGTTATTTCACAATTTATGTTTTAATAGAAGTTTTTACCTTCCCACTTCTGAATATTTTCATCCTCTTTCTGTGGATTTCTTTTCTTTTTTGTTTATTTGCTTGTGGACGATATATAATATATTCTGTGTACTTTGTGCTTGGCACTAAGCGACATCTCCTGTTTTATGGCAGGATGACCTAAAATACACCATAATTCTGAGGCAGTAAACTGAGAGCTATGTCAGAGTATCAGTTAAATATGAAATATGGTGATCTTTTGATGTCAAGAAGTTTTTACTGCTGAAAAATGGCATTTACTCCTCGGGAAAATGTGGATAACATATATAGTAGGGATTATATCTTTTGTTTCCCTTTTGGTATTTAACTTGGCATTTCATGGAAAAAAATAAGTCTGGGGAGTTATCTCCATTCTCCACTAGCATTTAATCTCAAATAACATTATCTCTCATTATCTCTTTGGAGAGCTTGTTGAACACAGTCTGTTTTGGAGTTCTAGCCATGCTCCCTTGCATATTGATGTATCAGTATAGCTTAAAAGTCTCATCATCTCAGCCTTCTCTAGGATTGTATCCAATCTATCCATGCTCTTCCCTAGAGTTTCTGTTTTATTCTGATGTCACGTTAAAGAGTTCTCAAGTTTTCGGACACTAATGGCAATATCCAAGTCTTGGTTTTGCTTTTCACCAGAAGAGGAGGCTCTCAGACTGAGAGTTGCTTAACATTTAATCCTTCTCTTTTTATCACGTGAATTTATTCATCCAGTGTCCACAGGAGCAAGAGTAAAGGCTGACAGAATGAAGCACACTGTTAATGTCTGTAATACCTAGCAGAAACTGTGACATATATGGAGAACATCTTAAAACTCTTTTTTTTTTTTTTTTTTTGTGTATTTTATACATTCTACTTTTAGGTTTGTGGCTACAGAATACGACTCCATTTTGATGGATACCCAGATTGTTATGATTTCTGGGTGAATGCTGATTCTTCAGATATTCATCCTGTTGGATGGTGTGAGAAAACAGGTCACAAACTTCATCCACCTAAAGGTACTTTTAATCTGAGGTGTGCTTGGTTTCCACAGCTCTGAAATGGAGATTGTGTATGTAATGCTGTGATTTTTCCTTTTCTGGAAAACACTTTTTTTCTCAATGGAATCAAAGCACTAGAACATTCCATGTTATACTCCAAAATCTTGCTAAAATCTGGAAGTCGAAATCCTTCCTTTTCTATTCAGCAGAAATCCACAGAACACAAAACAACAAATTAATCAAAAGAATCATTCATAAGGCATTATAAAAGAAAAGTTAAAGAACAAACCTAGACCCCAAACAAATCCTTCTTCACAATAAAACAGGAATGTGCTGGTGAAGTGTTTGCTCACACTGGGATCTCACAGGCAGCTGGGAATCCCCTTAGCAGAAGGTTTTAGGATTATTTTCATTATTACATGCTAACCAACATTAACGTGTAGTAACCAAGTGACTAATAAAAACTGAGCGCTTGCCACAAAGAGTAAGCCTGGAATAGAAACAAAAAGAGGAACTAACAGATAAGAAGGGATAATAAAGATTACAAGCCTGAAACTGTAGTCAGTTCATAATTTATGTGATATAAGTGTTGAAATAATGCAGAATTCATTTGCTTAATCATTATATTTCAGACTAGGTAACTACTTTATTTTGGCAGATAGATGGAAAGCAGTTGTGTGAAACTGGCATTTCAAAAAGGATAAATGGGCAGCCTTTTTGGGTGGGTAGAGTGTATACAGGGATGAAGGGCTCAAATCAGACAGGAGAGAGAAATAAATGAATGGTATTTTGACTTACACAATAAGAGTAAGAAAATACGAATTTAAAAGGCTGCAAAAAAACGAATGTACAGAGAAGCAGAGGCAGATTTATGGAGAATTTCAAAACTGTGGATATAAATGCTTGGTGGTGGAAAACGAGAGGAAAGCCCTTCAAAGTAGCGGAGGGGCTGTGGGCTGGGGGGAGGCGGTTGCTTTTGCAGCTGAGCCTCGCAGGAACACAAGGGAGCACCCGCTGCTCTTGGGAGCACTCCGCGCGCTGGCTGCAGGGCTGGAGTGCTCTGGGCAGCTGCTGCAGTATGTGACTCTTTATTGGAACCTACTTCTGAGTAGGTCCTTGTGTAGAAGTAGTAATTTCTTGAACATAAATCAGAATTTCTCAGCAGGTTACCTTCTCCTGAAGAAGTGGCTTGTATATAGTGAACGAGCAGTCCCCAGTTTATAGAGAATTACTGATGTTGTTGCAGTGTGCTCAGGAAATTCGGTGCCTGTGGTGTGGGTTTGGCATCTTTTCTGTCTTCAATGGCTGTTTTAAAAAGCTTAGTGTTTCGTTAACCATAAATTACTGCTGCTGATAGAAAGTTAAAATCTTCCAGTCAGTTTGAAAATTTTCTTGCAGCCTGGTTTTAAATAGGCGAGATAAGTGCTCTTCAGTTTTATTTTTTCTCCACCCTGGATCAGTGTGTAGAGTTTTTCTTAGGGAAGTCTTGGAGCTTGTCAGTAGTGTAGGGGAGGGCAGAGTTATCAGGATATGTGAAGGTAATCACTGGAATCCTGCTTGTGGTTAGTGCCCATCAGTGCAACCCCACGACTCCACGACATTTGAGCCCTTACAAACAGCAAGATCTCTCCCTGGTAGTTTTCTCCAGATCCAACCAAGCGCTCTCTGCACAGCCTGGCTCCTTCCCCTCGGTGTCAGCCTGTTCCACCCCTGCCCCAGTGTGCCAGGACTACTGGAACCCCTGTGGGGACATATGGGTCATTCCCCACAGTCCCAGGGAAGCCTTCGCTGACGTGGAGAAGTAAGAGTCACCGCTGTAGACTCCTGCATTGGGAGGAGCCTACAGGGAATTATTCTTCCACCAGCTAAAGATATTTCTTCCAGCTCTCCAGCAGTAGGTCTTTCACTACTTAGCTTTAACTGATATTTTCAGAGTTAGGCTATTCTGAGCAGCAGGAGAAGGCAGTCTTAGGTTGCTGGGGTTGTTTTTGGTGGAGAGGATAGGGGGTTGTATGGGCTTTTGAGGAAAAAATGGATTTTTTGATAGCTGTTTTGTGCCCAGATAATTTTTTCATGTCTAGTGGATCAACATATAGGTGATCTGACAGTTTACATTTTTCTGTGGTATTACGTTTTGATTGTACTTTCTGTATAGCACCCAGTGCAGACCATATGGGAACTAAAAGCTGTTCCAGTGACAGCAGTATTGTATGAAATACCACCTCACGGCGGAAGCTAGAGGTTTGCACCGTGGCTGCTCATGTTCTAGGCCCAGCCCAAACCGGTGCTGTGCAGCCTGTGACCGGGAGCCGCTTGGGACGCGGTTGCTTTCTGTGCACGCTGCCTGTGCGCACTCGGGGTCCTGGTGTTCCAGAATTACAGACCCACAGGATGGCAGAGGTTGGAAGGAACCTCTAGAGATCATCTAGTCCAACCCCATGCTCCAGCAGGGACACCCAGAGCACGGGGCACAGGGCGGCATCCAGGCGGGTTGCGAAGATCCCCAGAGCAGGAGACTCCACAGCCTCCCTGGGCAGCCTGTGCCAGGGCTCTGTCACCCTCAGAGGGAAGAAGAGTTACAAGAGAAGCTGTGTGCAGGATACCCTGCAGAGGGATTTGGGGCACAGTAGTAGACTCCACTGGGCAGAGGCCGCAGGAATGGCACGTTCCCGTAAGGACCAGCGCGTAGCGAGACAAGAGGCACAGGAGGGCCCAGAAAAGGGAATTTCTTACGGCTCGGGGCTTAATTTGTATTGGCTAATATTTAGAATGAAAATCGAGAAAGGCAAATGTAGAAAGAGTAAAGGGTTCTTTACTTACAGTGCCTAGGACATAAGATTCTCGGAAAGTTAAATATAGCTGTTGTCAGTGGCCTGTTTGAATAGCACTTCAAATATTCGGGAGGTAACATAATTCAGTACTTAAGGAAATTGCCAAAATTGGTAGTATTTTTGATCTCATTTTACTGAATTGAAACAGAGGAACTAAAATAGATATTCCTATAATTAATATTTAAGGAGAGAATAAGGAAGAAAACTATATGCTTGCAGTGGTAAGCATTGCTTTAATGAGCAGAAATATAAGTGATTTGATGTGTTTTTTTTTGTGTAATTTATTATATTATGAATTACTGGTTTTGTTCTTGAAGAACCTAGGAGTAAACATAAATTCAGATATTTTTTTTTCAAGTGTTGCATGAATGCACAGAATATAAAATAGAGAAAGTCCGTATAGAGAATAGTTTACAGTGCAAGTATGTCATGGTACAAGAGTATATTTTGCATACAGAAGTCTGGGTCATGGATAGTGTAAGCAACTATTTTGATACCACCTGGAAAGCCTGATTTAATGCTCGTGACCCTTCACTGGTGATAGCCTGAGGATGCGACAGGGTGAAGCCTGTAGGAAGAGGGAGTTTGATGGGCATAGTTGGAAAAGTTTGGGGCCTGTAGAGGCTTTGTGGGTTCTGAAGCAGAAGCAAGAGGCTGCCGAGCTGCTCACGAACCATTGCATTGAGTTTGTTCTGTGTTTTTCTGTCGCTCAGACTGTCGGAGAGAGGATAGTTTGAGGGGAGAGGGATGGCAGGGTGTGATTTTCTTGGAAAAGAGGCAGTTGTAGCTTTTGAGGCTTAGAGAAATTTTCTGGGAGGGAGGGAGGTTATAACGTGAAACCGATATCTTACTGAGGCTGATTTTTGACATCTGGTAGAATTACGGGTTTTGTTTTTTTTCTTTAAGTTATTTTGTTCCTTGAGGACCTTCAGGTCCCTTGAAGGTCAGGATTGAGAGATCCGGTATCAAGGATAGAATCCTAGAATCACAGAATGCTTAAGGTTGGAAGGGACCTCAGAGGTCATCGAGTCCAACCCCCCTGCACACACAGGGTCACCTAGAGCATGGGGCACAGGGCTGCGTCCAAGCGGGTTTTAAAGATCTCCAGAGAAGGAGACTCCACAACCTCTCTGGGCAGCCTGTGCCAGGGCTCTGTCACCCTCACTGTCAAAAAGTGTTTTCTCAAGTTCCTGTGGAACTTTTGGTGCCTCAGCTTGTGGCTGTTTCCTCTAGTCCTGTCACTGGCCACCACTGAAAAGAGGCTGGCCCCATTCTCCTTGCTGCCTCCCTTGAGGTATTTATACACACTGATCAGGTCCCCCCTCAGCCTTCATAGAATGATTTGGGTAAAATAAGGTATATTTTGGGTAAAATAATCTGATAAAATAAGGACAAATTTGGTAATGTTTCCCAGCTTGTTTTGAAGTTAACATTGAAGCTGAGCTGAAATCTCCTGCGGTCCTGCCTCGTGCTTTTTTCGTATGACTATTATTCTTCCTCCTATATAAAGATTAGGAACAGTCTAAATTTAGTCCTAGACAACATAAAAGACTAATAATCTATAGCTCAGGAAAGCATAGTGCTTTACAAAATAAAATAAAATAGGTATTTTGGTAAGGAAGTTCAACCAAACCTAAATAAAGAATGTGATTCCTTTTTGTAACATCAAATGGCCAAATAAAAGTAGAAGAGTTTCATCAAGTTTCTTTTGAACTCTGTAAGCAGCTCTACATTGTGTCATGCTTCAGTTCATAACAATACAAAACAGTGCTCCCTGGAACACTATTCATTGCATTTAGTTTCCTTAACTTCCTATTGGGGTGAAATTAGTAATTAAAGTACATTTTCTTTCTGTAGCTTATCCGAAATTATAATACTAATTGACAATGCACGATGCTTTTCAGTTTTAAAATTGTAAGAAATAGCTCAGAATAAGATGGAAAATAATTTTATTAACTATGATCAACACACTGACATGCACCTTGTGTTTCATGTCTGTTTAATTGTTTGTCTGTCATTTGTGGCCCTCATTTAGGATACAAGGAAGAGGAATTCAGCTGGCCTGCTTATCTAAAGGCATGCAAGGCTCAAGCTGCTCCTAAATCTCTCTTTGAAAACCAGAATGTGGTAAGTACTCACCTGTTTCAGGTAATGTGGAAAGTTGCAAGTGGGTTCACATTTATGACACTGAACTTAGAGCAGATTTCAGTGATTTCAGACTTGAAACCATGCAAACATTTTTGTCTTAAACTAAATGCAATAAATTGGTTAATAATCTTTGCATCGATTTACCTCTGAAATTCTGATCCATTATTATGCTTATTTGCTTACATTAGATTATTTGCTAAGCTGTGTAAACATCTAATCTGACATATCCAGAAATAGTATATTAAATGAATTTCCCAGCACTTTCCAATTTTAGCAGCATGTCCAGGACTTTTTTATTTCATAAACTGTGAGTCTGTCTGTGTTTGAGCATCTCGCCTGTCAGCTAATTAGGCTGCTGCCATTCTGTTGGGGCCACTAATTGGGAAATTTAGAAATGACATGAATATATTGACTGTGGACACTAGGGAGATTTATGGTTTTATAGTATTTATCCTTAATTAAATGTCTTTCTCTACGTAGACAGTGATTCCGTCGGGATTTCGAGTGGGAATGAAGCTTGAAGCTGTAGACAAGAAGAACCCCACGTTCATTTGTGTTGCTACGGTAACAGACATGGTGGACAATCGTTTCCTGGTTCATTTTGACAACTGGGATGAGAGCTACGACTACTGGTAGGATGATTTGGCTTTGTACTGTGGGGAGCCCTGCCAGAAGCCTGTTAGCTTTGAAGCCGGGTTTTTAGTGATACGTGACATACTGTCTGCACAGTCACCCTGTCGCCCTTTGCTAGCTGGGTAAGCACAGGTTGGTACACACGAGAGTGTGTCTTGGTGGCAGCGTGGAGGAGTCCAGTACGTCCACTAGGCTTCACGAAACAGATTTCCAGAGGTTGCCATAAATGTTTTCTTTGCATATGCTTCTGTATCTGGGGTTGTGGAGTAATTTCTCACTGTAATTACACAGCGTCTTTGAGACTGACATCTTTAGTGAAGAGTATGTACTGTAACAATTATCCTGTTTATAATTAGACTTGCATTTAAGAAAAGCTGCAGGTTTTTTTCATGCTCAGGATCCATTCTCTTGGTTCATCCTGTGATTTAGGCTGAACCTCGGAGGTCTTCTGTAAGGCTTTAGGACAGCAAGAAAACTTGGTGTTAGTCTTTTGTGCCCCGTGTTCCTCAGTACCCCCTGGTACCCTGAGCCATGTTGGAGATGGCCTTTCCACATGTTGTGAGCCTGTGGGAAAAGCCAGTGAGTGGAACAGGGCACTTTGGGAGCATAAAGATCCTAAAGGACCGTCAGCCTTTGAGATCAGAGTGCGAGTCTAGTTTTGCACTGGCACCATGTCTTACATTCTTTGAAGAGTAAGTTACCCAGAATAGCTAAAATTGAAGTCTGCATTTTGAGTCTCATCATGGTACATTAATTGCATAGCTCTGCCTGTAAAAATAAACGGCGGAGAAAGCGTTCTTCATGTGTATTGGAATTCTCAGGCACTCTGGTAAAGATCATGGTGCAGACCTATCATGTAACGTCAAAACTTTGTGAGCCCATCTCTGGAGATAACAATTTTAAGGACCTCGTAGCAGATAAGCTCTAGGAAAGAGAGATCATTGAAGCTGTGGTGAGCAGGCATTTCAGCGAGGTTGAGAGTTGAGTCATAAGTTGGTAGGTCATACAAAGGAAAGACTAGAAGGATTGGTGATTATTTCTGAGATGAAATTCTTAATGCAGAGCTGGTCTCCTCTACAGATCAGCAAGACACTGTTAAAAGATATTCTGAATTTCCTGATACTTAAATACTCAAATAGCAGTTATCCTTTTAATTAATAATGAGAATAACATTTATGCCAGGCTTTTAAATCAAATGAACACGCTGTGATAGGGCCTGTGTTTGGTTTGTTCAGAGGCACCGTAGCTCTGCTGAGCAGTGCCCTGTGCGTGGCAGCCGTGTGCTGAGTTTCAGCTCTGCTGATGTGCCCACAGCAACAGCAATTCAGCTCACCGGGCCTTTGGGAGAGGGAAAGCAGTCTCTGCAGACTTAGTCTGGCTTTAAATTTGTACTCTCACATTATACTAAAGCAAAATTTCTGAATTTTGTATGTCAAATAAGTAAAATAACACCTTTCTAAAAGATAAGGAAAAATGAACCTGAAAAATTTGGAGCCCTTTTGAAAAATCATTGGAGTTCTACTTATATTGAAGCCAAGCTGCAGCGTTGTTCTCTCAGTGAGCTCTAAAAATACCTTTTCAGAAGGAATAAGAAGCTGCTGCTAGAAATACTGTGTGTGAAAATTAAACTCTGAGCCATGTGGCCTCCTGGTCTATATTGTCCTAATTGCAAATCGGATTGAATAGAGGAGGAAGGAAGGAAAACAGGAGAAAAGAATAGCAAACAGAAATAGTAGTGAGAGCCTGAAAATACCTTGGGGATGTGAGTTTTTTACCTACCAAATGCCATCTGTAGCTAAAGCTGGAAAATTCTGCTGGGGTTGCTCAGGGCGGTCACCTTCCCTTTTCCTCTGCACCGCTGAGTGTCACTCTCCAGTTATGAGGAATTCAGTAGGGAAAAATGCTGTGTTTGGGGTATGTAGTTGCTTGCTTTCAAACACGTGCATTTCCTTCTCTATGCACCTTTTGTGGTTTAGACAAGTTGGGTAGAGGCAGCTTTTTTGCTGATTATAAAAATTCTTTCCTGCTTGTGAATAACTACAAGACAGTGAACTAATTTTCCTGAACTTAAAGCAGCAGGAATAAATTGCCATCACCTAAGCTTTTTTAAGCCTCATGCTTTCAGCCTGAAGATATATTTCCTGACTTGCCTCAGCATTAGAAAATACATTAATGGTTGAAAATAAGTACCCTAGCTAGAATTAGTCATTACTAGAGCTCTTTAACACATGGTGATGATAGTTTCAGTGTATTAAAAATCCCATTAAATTGTCCATTGGCGGGGGCTTTTAGAGGGAAGAAAAGTGAACAAAATTGACAAATTTAAGACTTCTGTTTGAGAAGGAGGATTTGGAGCTGTACTCAGCCTCTGGTCCCTTCCCTCTGCCCCATGTTTTTTGATGGAACCAGTAATGCTTTCCTGAGAACCACGGATATCCCGTTTGAGTGATGTGCTTAAAATCGGGCTAAACCTGGGAATCAGCAATAGCATTTGAGAATATGTCTTTAGGTTCGTTTTAGAATGAGCCACTAATATGCCGAGATAGACAAAGATTAATGCTGCAAATTCTGTGGGTATTTCAGTGCTGTGAATTAACTGTAGGTCCAAGCTCGCTGTCAGTTCTACATTCTTGTAAATCTGTTTTGTTAACCTGCAGGCCTGTGTAAGACGGACTTCCCCTGAGCTCCCTGATTTTTTTTGGGCAAAACTCAAGCACTCTTAGGTGAACTCACCAAGCCAGAAAACTGTGCCCAAGTCCACGGGTGCTCCGCTCAGCGTTCTCTGCTGCCTGCTTTCTGAGGCTCCTTGTGAGGACAAGTCAGCTGCTGGTGGGCAGACACCTCTCTTCCTCTTTGAGCCTGGGAACGGACTGCGTGGTGGTGTAGGGGTAAATAAGAGGTCGCCTCCCCTTTCCACTGGCATCTCCGACTTTGCCAATAGCAGAGTCTTTACGAGTTGTGCACTGCATGTTTCTTTTTGGAGATAATTAAGTTTGTTCCACTCGCTCTTGGAGAAGGGATGGTCTTTTGGAAGGGACACCACTATGCCAAAAAAGAAGATAAAACAGTCTAGAAGAAGCATGAATCATAGCACATGCTAGGTTATGGGCCACTGTGTGTCTCTGAACCTCCCAGATTGCTTGCAGACAGCTAGGCACCTGCCCTACCATCAGACTCCAGACAGAAAGGACAGCGAAGGGCTTGGCAGGGCGGCTGAGGGCACATCCCGTGGTGTCCAGCACGTTGGTGTTCAGCAGGTCCTGACGTGACGCAGGCTGTTAGCAGCGTGGCGGTGCTCACGTGTCCTCGCTCAGGCACTAGGTGGGGCTGCAGGACGGTTTCTGTAGCGCTCTCCTTTTTGCTTTTTCATTTGGGCACAGCCAGACAGGTGTGTAGGGACTCACGGGCAGAAGTAGCATTCCAGAGGGCATAAGTGTTACTCACCTGTGTAATGCATGTGTGCTTTTGATAGATCCCATTTTCGTTACTGATTATATTTACATGTAATAAAGTGGTAATCAGGAAAATTAATTTTTTTTTCTCAAGATGGAGAAGTTAGTGATTATTTTAAAACATAAAATGCATATAACACATGCAGCTTGTTTGGAAAAAGAAGATCCTGGATACTTAATCAAACTCCTGTTTAAATCTTCAGATGGAGACGGAGTTGAGGAAACATTTTTCTAAAAAGAATTGAATTTTCCTTCTTTTAACAACTAGCATTATCATCTATCTCTCCTGATGATCTGAATTGAATTAAGGAGCCAGATATATGATACAGGGATTTTGGGGGGGGGAGAAATTAACAGGACAGCAGAAACTGAGCAGCAGCAGAACTACCACTTGTGCTTTGCTGTGTGACAGTACGGGTTGGAGACGCTGTTGGGCTGCGAGCTGAGCCTGTGTGACTGCCCCTGGGCTGCTGTCCGGGAGGGCCCCGGCCCCAGGGACTCGCGGGTGCCATTCAACGTGGGAAGAGCTGCTGCAGGGGAGCTTCCTGCTCGCCTTGGCGTCACAGCCATGCTTTCTGCTGTGATACCCTTCTGAGGTGTTGTTAAACTGCCGTTAATTTAGCTGAGCTGGATTTTAATCTGTTCCTCTGTGTGATACAGTTATGAGTCCAACTGTCCCGTGGCTGTTTTTTGCTCCATTTAACTTCTGTGATTAGCCTCAGTCACCAGTGTGGATAATAGATGTCTTGTTGTGTCTGAGTGCTCTCACATGACAGAGTGGCTTGTGAATAACCTTTCTCAGCGTGTAGGCATCTTCAAAATTCATTATTCATTCTATTTTCTGAAGTGTATGTACTGGTCAATCTCTGTTCTTCCTTGGAGTAAGGAAAATTCAGAGCTATGGGGCAGTGCAAGCTGGTTGTGAAAGTTGAGATCAGGCTTTTACCATTTCAGTTTACAAGTCTTAGGCTTAGTCTAATGGGTTATAGTTGATCCTCAAAACTAGATATAACTTTCTGGGAAGGAAGACAAACTAACGATGACAGCTAGAGTTTAAATTGTGCATGATTTATACTGGTCTCTATTTTTTACTGTTACTTTTACTGCTAAGTAGACTGTTGGGAGCTCAAAGGCTGTACAAATCAGTATGTAAAGATTGTCTCACCTGGTCTTGCTGGAATGGGGCCTTTTTCTTGTCTTTTCTCATGACGACCCCATGCTTGCAGAGGCTTCTGCCCAGCTGTGATGACTGTTTTTCTTTTAAAGTTCATCTGAATGTAAGAGGGTTTTTGCAGATGATATTTTGCAGAGCTGGTGCATGTAGCATTCATGCTACATGTTGCATGTGTAGCTCTGTACTTTCACGTCTGAGCAGCTTTTGCTGTGCCAGACTTCATCACCTGCTGCTTTTTGACGCTTTTCTTCAAGAACAGAAGTGTGGACAGTGGCATTTACTGTTGAGAATTTTTGAAAAATACATGTTCAAATTCTGTGCTTCAAAAAATAAGAAGAAATGCATTCAAGAGGTTGGTCCTGACACGCGTTTCTCAAATTTCAACATCTCCCATGTTGTTCTGGAAGCCTAATACTGGTGATAACGTGCTGACCTGGGCACACGGCTTGTGTTGCCAAATGTAACTCACGAGTCTTTTGAAAATAATTTGTCCGCACCAAAACATCTCAGAAAGTAAGAGGAGACCCTTACAGTTAGGCAGAACTTGTAAAAGTCTAATTTTGCAATGGCTACAGGAGAGAGATGCCTGCACAGTCTACTGCCTGCCTTGCTCTTTAGCTCCTGGTCACAGTCACTGTAAAGAGAAAGGAAAAGCCAAGAGGGAGCAGGAAGCATTTGCCTTTTCTCTGATAGGTTTGGGGCAAAGTTTTCCTAGGCATGGGATGGCTGAGTTTTAACAATACAGAGTTAGCACAAAAATCATTTCGGGCCCTTTATTAATGGTAATTTCAGGGGTTTAGAAAGCACCCGGAGTGCTACTGTGTAAATGAAAGATAGATACAAGATAGCTGTATATATTGTAGTAGAACAAAAGGGGGGATGTCCCTGTTGTGAGCTGGATCTTTTGCTTTTGTCAGAGCTCTTAGAGAGTCTGTCAAACTGAACAGCAATCCATCCCTTTGGCCTTCTTAGCAGAAGCCCTAGCACAGCTGCTGCGTATAAAGGCACCAGACAAGGTGCTAGATTGGCCGCTGTTTGTCAGCAGTTAGTCTGGCTCCTTCCAGCTGCAAGGCTGAAAGCCCCTGGGCCTGAGGCACCAGCTCCTGCCTTTGTTGGCCAAATACATCGCTCCTGAGCTTCAGATGTTTCATAAAAATGATTTGCATGTGTTTTGAAGGGTCAGTATTATTTTAGGAATTCTGTGTGTGAAGTGCTTCTCTTTTTTTCCTTTATGTAGCACAGACTCAAAACTTAGCCCAGGATTCATTCTGCGATCTTCAATGTGCTGTGCTCCCTTTTTGCAGTTCTTACAAACATCTTTATGTTTGAGGTTTGATTTTAGCACTAACATATGAGAGTTTCTGCTAATTTACTTTCACCTTGCTCCTTTTCTCTTATGCACAATTCTTTGCACACTCTTAGATTTTACAGATTGTCAACCTCTGGTGCTTTTTTAAATATAAATTAATACTGCTAATTAAAGGAGCTAGTGGCATGTGACCCTCCAGCAAGCATGCCATTACTTTGCAGGTAGCTACAGCCACTGATTGCTGCTGCACAGGTGTTCTACGTTAGCAACTCCGGGGCAGGAGAAGAGATGAGAAATACAGATGCATCTTCAGTCTGATGGTTTTGACACTGGCTTCAGAGCAGGATTAAATAGTGAGTGGGTGGCAGTGAGTGTTTCAGTAATCTGTCCAAGGCACTGTCTTTATAGGACAGTTTATGCTCCTGGATCACTGGTTAGTCCAGGACTTTTGCAAGTTTGGAGCCTAAATTGCAATTTTATTCCTTTCCGTGGACCACATGGGTATTTCTCTCTGATTTGTACTTTAATTATGTGCTGCTTGGGTTGTATTAATGTATCTAAAACACCATTCGAACCTCTCAACAGGTTTTGAATTTTTGCTTGTTACTGAGTGTTTTGCATGAGTTTCTAATCTGCCTCTAGGTCTTTAAACTTTCAAAATTTGGGTTTTGGCATTGCAAAACTCCAGCTCCTTTTGATCACATCATTGTTTTTTACAGCCAGTTGACACATTTCTACTAAGAATCTCTCTGTTTGATTTTTGCAGGTCCAGCAGTAGAGCTTCTCACTGCAAATCTATTACCAACTTAATAGACTTGATTTATTGATCTTTCAGTGAAATTATGAATAAGCTCTGTGCTTGTTCAGGTGGTAACGAGTCTGTGCTGAATGGGTTGAAATGTTTAGAGTGCATTTACAGTTCATGTTTAAGATGGAGATGTTATGGGTTATTTGCAGTTTGTAAAATCTTTGTGTATTTTTTTTGTTTTGTTTCTTTTTTAAGAAACGCAGGATGTCCTCAAGAAGTGCATTTTCAGTCCCTTTTTTCTTCTTCCACCAGGTGTGAGGCAGCTAGCCCACATATTCATCCTGTTGGATGGTGTAAAGAGCATAAAAGAACCCTCATCACCCCCCCAGGTTAGTACCATATTGCACATCTGACAGAATTAATGGAACTGTAGCCAGTTAGCAGCACTGACAAAACCTTAATAGTGAGCTTTATGTTATCCCCTTTGTTTTTTTTTTCTTTTTCTTTCTATAATTAAGATTTGGTATTTGGAGACTACTGAATTGCCCTTAAGATTTTATACAGTGAAATAAGCGGTACAGTAGACATTAGATTTAAGTGTGCGTGAATATGTTGCTTTACTAAAGAGACATCTATTGATAAAAGATACCTCTTGAAATCTGAAAAATGTCTGTATTTTGGGCTGCCTATATCCACGTGTTCTAGGACTTATATCATGAAAATGTTGATAGAAGTAATTCCAGGCGTGTGAGACTGTTTTATAAGAAAAACACCTTCCTGTGAACCAACTATGCAAGATAATGGGTAAATGGGAAAAATGAGTAAATGAGAAAAATGATCAAGGAACAAATTTATAAAGGTTTCCAGGAAGGGAAAGAATCAAAAAGAGGGAGAGCTTATCCAGAAGAAAGAGATGGTGCTAATTGTAAGAATGCCACCATTTGCTCAGGTGTTTTTTTGTATGTTGCATATAACTGCATTAACTGACTGCCTTCCATGGCAAGGGTAAAGGGAAGCAGGTATTTGGAAGTAGAACAGAACAGAGCTCTACGAAAACCCCTCCTGCCTGGCTTGGTAACTGTTGGCCTTTATTGCCCCTAGAACTTTCAGAGCCAAATAAATTGCTTTTAAAAGAGCCACAGAGCCAAGTGACGCCTAGTGAGAAAGCTTGGGGTGTTGTTCAGCGCATCACACTCCTTTAATATCTGTTTGTCCTTCAGATCAGAACTTCTGTGTGCTGAATTTTACAGTATTTTGTTTCCCCCAAGCAGGATATAGTTTCCATAAGGTTTGAGGTAATACAGCAGACCCGGGTGCCGAAGCTTTTGTGGGGGCTTTCTTCTCTTCCTGGATTAACTTTCAGGCAGTTGAGTTTCCCTGCTGAATCACTGCGGGATGACTCAAATACTCCTGTCGCGGTGGGCAGGAACAAGTGATTGGGAAACACAAAAGTTTCTCTTAGAAATGCAGGCTTGTGTTATCTTAGAATACGTCTGAAAATATAAATAGCTGGGATTTTGTGTTCATTTTTTGTTGTTTTCCATATCTAGTTGATCTAATCTAGTTGTGTAAAGGCAGTTGGAACGTGGAAGACAGGCACACATGTAAGAAGTAGGGAATTTTGATACAGTGGGGATGCAAAATTAAAGCATAAAGCATTTTGAAAGGAGAGAAAAAAAAAACAGATTAAAATGGTGTTATGAGAAAAAGAAAAAAGGCATTGACTGATGAAAGTTTTATGGGGCTGAAGTTCCTATCACCAGCCTTGGCCAGTGTTTTCATGCTGACAGCAGTTAAGGCTTTCATTTGCGTCCCCCAGAGCCCTGCTTGGTGCAGGGACCCGTGTGTGTTACGCACCGAAGACTCGGCTAGGGTTGTAAAAATCCTGTCTTGACCAAATAAACTTCCTGGGCAAAGATGGGCATTTCACTAAGAGACAATAATACATTTAAAATGGACTTGCACTTGCCTTTCTGCATAGTCCTGAAGTAGAGATACAAGCAGCGCCTTTGGCTGGCGTCTTAGGAAAATCCCTCACTGTGCATGAGGAGGCAGGTGAGGCGAGCTGCCCAGGTGGGGTTTGCCCAGCGGCAGGGGTGCCTGGATGCAGTGATTTGGGGCTAGTTGCCCTGTGGTGGGTGAGGAGATGCCCGGAGAAGCAGGACTGGCCCATGCGGGCAGCCCCCAGTGAAGCCGCCAGCATCCGCGTGAGGAGCCACCCTGCAGTGCGTGTGCGCTCCGGGTGCCTCGCTGCTCCATGGAAAATAAGTCCGTTTGGTCTGATAGTGTAAAACACTGCTCTGGCTGGTGAGCGTGCAGGGCACCAGCAAAACATTTACAGGAAAATTTAAAGGGAAGCTGTTTGTGAAGTCTGGTGCTGGTCGGCAGATACCAGCTTGCTTTCTTCGCTTCCCTACTAGTTCATTATTTCCAGCATCTTATTTGAGCAAATTCCTTTTTTTTTTTAAGTGCCAGTAGTAAGATTTCATTTGGAGAGCTGCAGCTTTATTTAAAAGTACATGTGGGCCTGTGGGTTGGCTGAGGCGCGCGAGGGCCATGCTGAAAGCCCTGGGGTGTGAGAGGGGAAAAATGAACTCTGCTGTGCAGCCCCTGCCCTGCTACCCGTGCCACAGCTGCACGTGCCTCTGGAGAGCCACACATACCTGAAATGGATGGATAAAACAGCTGGTCAGCCCCGCAGATAGTTCAGCAGCTTAATGATGAAGGTGAAGATCTGAGGTGAAGGCTGTAAGCTCTGGAATTGCTGCAGAAAGTGTTGTTCGTGGCCGTCTTCACGAGGAAAATTTAGATGGACTGAAACAAACTTATGAGAAAAGTGTGTGCCCAGTGATTTTGGGAAGTTGTGAAACATCTTGAGGCCATTGACTTAGGCAGCACATGTGCAGTTGATCTGTCAGCAAGCTGATTACAGCCTGTTGTTCAGCAAGCTCCCTTTTGATAACTGTAACAACTGTTTTCATTCAAATCTGGATTATAAATCAAATTGTTAAACTTCCAGTGTGGATGAAGGGTGAAGGACGGGCACTGTCCACTCTTCAGAAGCGAGGCTGTCTTTGTGTTTCTTGCATGAAGTGTTTATACACATGATAGTGGCATATTCCTTTTCTGAGAAGGACAACGTTTTCTTTGACGGTGCATATAAATTATTGTAAGCCTCCAGACTAAATGAGTTCACTAAAATTTTGGCAGATAACTTTGCATCAGCGTAAAGCAAACCTATCATTGGTGAAGTTGTGTTTGCCACTGAATTACTGTCTATGGAAGAGAAGACTGTGATTGTAACACTTGAGTGAGGCTTCTGAAGGAAGTGGACGGATTTTGCAAGTCCCAATTATTTACATTGGCAAATCCAAAGCAGTTATGTTGAGGTTTTGCATGAGGTGATTGTTGTACCTTTTTTAAGTTATGTGGTAGATGTGCCAGAGAGTTTAAGACAGCATGTCTGATAACAGTATTATAAAAGTGTCAGTTGACAGTTTTTATATATTGCTTTCTATTATTTATACCACTTTGTTTATTTTTGTTAACATTTCTTCTGTGCCAGATTACCCACATGCCAAACACTTTTCCTGGGAGAAATATTTGGAAGAAACCAGTTCCTTACCTGCACCTGCAAGAGCTTTTAAAGTGGTGAGGGAATGCTTTCATTTTTCTGGGGGTGTTTAAGTGCAAGGAGTTAATTAGTTTAATAAGAGAACACAAATACAGTTTTCTTATGATTTCAAATGTATTCAGTTAAGTGGTTCCGTAATAAGTTTATTTTTATGCAAGTCTGCAGTTTACAGATGGAAATCAAATAATTATTATTATTATTATTATAAATTACTATTATTACTTTAATTCTTGCAGATGGAATTAAATGCTATGAAATATTACTATTTAATGTAATTGCTATGGGAAATTATTGCCTCATTATTAGAAGTAATGAGGTAATTGATGAGTCATGTTAACTTATCTTAAATATAGGTGTTTCTCTGCTCTTTAAGCAGTGGCTGAAGCGTTATGGGAACGGAACACGGGTGTAGGTGGTCGGGCTGGGTGTCTGTGCAGCCCGTGGGGCTGGACAGGCTCCTGTGTGACGTCCCTGAGCAGGCACTGCTGCCCGGGGCTGGTGGGGAGCAGCCCGGGGCAGCTGCCCGGCCCAGGGTCCATCCTCCTCTGCCCCTGCCCTGCCTGCTGCTTTCGTGCAGGGCCTCTTCCAACACGGAGCTCTTAGGAAGGTGGGTCAAGCCCTAACCCAGAAAGCATCCCTGCTGGAAGGCAGTGCCAGAGAGCACTAGTGCTGGCTTTGGGGATGAAATATCCCTGAGACAGCCACAGGATCCTAGGCTTCATTGTGAGAGACATGAAGAGTTCTCAGATGGCAGCTGAGGAGGAACACCAGGTTACCGTTCTGGAACACCAGGTTACAGTTTTTAAGGTTTCAAGTCTTAGAAGGTTTCTTAGAAATCCAAATCAGAAAGAAGACTTATGACACACATGTTCTTTAGAAATTAAATGAAATTTAGCTCTTTTTTTTCTATAGCTGTATAGCATAGATAAAATGTGATTATCCCACCATAGCCATCTCTTTTGTTGCCAAAACAGTGTTAGTTCCTTATTGTTCCAAATGGGTATTGAGACTATGTGACAGTTCTGTAAAATGCTGTTTTACAGTGAATTGGTTATGTTTCCAGTAAGAGACTGAAAACAATATATAACCCAGAATGAGAAAGCACCCACTAAGAATGCTAATACATTTACCACATGTTCTTTAGAAATTAAATGAAATTTAGCT
>VZSG01000872.1:45732-128176 GCA_013398315.1 Nothoprocta pentlandii
GCAGGTTTCTAGTTAAATGGATACAAAGGATGTTCATGCTTGCAGTTTGTGGAGGTTTATTAGTTTACCTATTAGTGCATTTCAAGCAGCAAATGCAGCTGACGTTTCATTCTGAATCTGAGTTAACCAGTGGTAGGGAGTCATCTGAAGGAATAGCCTCACCCCTACACTTTTTTTACTTAAACATTGTTGAATATGTCAAGAAAAGACTCCAGTCTGGTTTGTTAAAATGACACGATTTGTAGCTTCTTGGGTAGTAGATAATGGATTTTATAGTGTGTGGTAGAAGAGCTCTGTTGGTGTGTATGTGTTTGCTTACATTCATATGTGCAGAGCTGGAGTATCTTAGCTGTTTACAAGCACAGAGATGGAGGAAAAGCTGCAGATCTTCAGCTTTGGCTTGAAAAACAGAAAGTGTAGCATAACTGGTTGCTTCCTGTGACGTCTTCAGCTGCGAATCCTTTACTAAGATTGTTCCTGATGTGTTGGGGTTCTTTTGTTAAACTTTTTGTTTTGGTTAAGTGGTTAAACTTATTAGTTTATTAGTTTTGTTAAAAACTTGGTTTATTAGTTTGGTTAAACTAATCTATATGTGTTTTCTATGTAACATCTATAGTTTTGATCAAGCAACTTATCTGAAGGATTTGGCCTTAGCGTCTGTAATTTCTAGTGATAACTCAGAGAAAATTAATTCAGAAACATTTTCTGAGCTAAAATGCATTATTCTCTCTCTCTCTCTCTCCTTTTTTTTTTTTTTAAATCTTAGGTTCATTTTGATGGCTGGGATAGTATTTATGATTACTGGACTGATGTAGATAGCCCGGATATCCATCCTGCAGGCTGGTGTGCAAAAACAGGACACCCTCTTCAGCCCCCACTTAGTAAGACAAATCATATTATAATACAATGAAGTTACAGGGTGTATGTACTTTGTTTAATTTTCTTCTTCCCGAAGAGCGTTATCCAAGGAAAAGTAGCAATTAGTGTGTATGGAAGACAGTGTAAACGTGACACTTAGCACATGAGCTGTATAATTTGAAGTTAATGATTTTTTTAGTAGATGGCTTCATTGCCCCAGCTGTAGTTGAAATAAAATATCTGTTCATGTAGGAGCCTGAGGTAGGTACCGATAAGAATCTGTTGTGTGAAATGCTGCCCTTGCTGAAGCCAAGG
The DNA here is from genome assembly GCA_013398315.1 of Nothoprocta pentlandii. Taxonomy (NCBI): domain Eukaryota; kingdom Metazoa; phylum Chordata; class Aves; order Tinamiformes; family Tinamidae; genus Nothoprocta; species Nothoprocta pentlandii. The sequence goes on from VZSG01000872.1 coordinate 46,906, forward strand.
AGGAAAATGCTGTGGGGTTTCAGTGGGCCTGGAGTGTCACGAGGAGCATCTGGTGCGTGGCTGCTTGAAGGCCAGCATGCCTGCCCAGCACAGCAGAGGCCGGGCCGCCCTCCAACAGCAGCTCGTCCTGCTCACGGTGCTGAATGCTCCAGAGCAGCCAAGTCTCTTCAGATGAGCAGAGAGGAGTTGATGCTGCCAGCGTTGAAGATAAATCTGCCAGGAGCCTGGTACCAACACTGGCATTACCTGCTTGCTGGCTCCAGGGATTTGTTTCCCACCTTGAAGTGGGAGATCTGTCGTAAATGACACTGGAGGTTGCAGGGAGGAGAAACCCTTTCATGGTCAAGATATCCCTGCCAGGACTGCTGTGCTTCTAATGCCAGTGAAATCATTCTGGCTGTACTGGTAACAGGTCTTTTTAATTGAGTGCTGCTTTGGGGGTTATTTTACGAGTAGTTGAGGCTCTGAGATGTGATTTGCACAAGTGCTGGGCATTCAGAGCTGTCACTGTGGTCAGGAGGAGCTGGGTGCTTGGAAAATACAAAATACTGAGCGAGGCTACATATTCTGAAAAGCAAATACAAGCTGGATAAGGCGCACATGTAAAGGGGGAATTACAGAGGCTGAACTGAGCTGCAGTGACCCTCAGGTCAGCCCAGCAGAGCATGTTTTCCCTCCAAGGGGAATGTTTGAAGCATGTTTCCCCTGGTGATGTCACCGGAATAGTGCCAGAGTAAGGCCAACACCGGATTAAGGTGGAGATGTGTCTGTTTTCTGTGACTGGGGAAAAAATGCCATGTTTTATACTCACGTGCCAGATGCGAGTATGAAATCAATAGCTTCATTTGCTGGAGATATTAAAAAGCCAGGGATGTCCATCACACAGAGAGTGTCAGCTCCTCTAGGTGAGGGCTTAGGAACTGCTTCTGATCTCTTAGAATGTGCCTGGGAACACAGGTGGAAATGACGTTTTGATATCAGTTCAGCTAGGAAAAAATGGTTGAGAACCATTTCTCAACCATTAGGAGGGAGGGAGATTTGGATAGGAGGGGGAGTGACCATTTTCTAAATAGAAAAAGAATTTTTATTGCAGGAATCATATGAAAATTGGATGAATACTGAATATCATACTCTTCCGACAGTACAACTTTCTGTTACTTCTGTAGAATATAGGATACCAGATAGAATATAAAATACTATAAAAACACTGTTTGCAGGGAAGGTAAAGGTCATTTTATGTCTTCTGAAAGTGATTCAGAAAGAAAAAAGGAATTTTTTTTCTTTTCCCCTCAGTTAATAAGTCTTTTTAATGAGGTGGTCTGGGTCCCTGTCTTTAATACCAAAAGCTTTGTGAGAGCTGTGCACAACACTAGCAGTATTTATCTAGAGCATTCATAGTAATCATATTTTTTGCCACGATTTATGTATTCATCGTATTTTATTTTAAGATGTGGAGAGGTGATTGTGTTGAGATACCATCTTTTTGCTAACAATTAGGGAACATTAATAGCAGCATTGGTGTGTGGAGATGGAGCTTTTCGACCTTTTGTTTATTGAAAAACTCGAGATAAAAATGCAGAAGGTCAGTACCAACTAGAAACAGGTCTTGTCTCTACTCTTGCAAAATAAGCTGGTTCCAGCTACAGATCAGTTAATATGAGAGAAATTGTAAGTAGTGCAGTTCCTCTAAGACCCATGTTCTTTATGTACAGGTAGCTTTCCTGTAGAGGTTTGCTCACACAGGTAAGTTGTATTTCTCCAGGGATTAGGCGTTAGACACTTCCATCATGTCTTTGCAAAATGCATTTTAAAGCACTCTTAAAGTAGACTTCGTTTAGTATTTCCTTCCTTGGTTTAATATGAGACGTTCTGGTATATTTGTACATTTATATAATTTTTAGAATTTGTTCTAATTTTAAATATCACGTGTAACTTCTTCTGGCATGCAGGTCCCTTGGAATTAGTGGAAGCTTTGGAGCATGGAGGATGTCCCATATCAGGATGCAGAGGAATTGGGCACATTAAAAGAGCGAGACATATCGGCCACCACAGGTACAGCCGGGAAACTCTGGCTTTGCTCTCTCACAGCGAGTGATCTGTGCCCGGCTTTGACTGGGGTTTGCAAGAAGCCAGGTCCCCCCCGAGTCCTCTCAGCTCGACTGTGCAGCAGTGCAGGGGGACAGGGGTGGCGGGGCGCCCAGCAGGACGTGTCCAGCACTGTTTCTTGGTGCAATTAGCAGATTCGGCTGCTCCATATTGTGTTCCTCTGGGGATTGCTCAGCTTGCTGTTTGCATTGGAAAATGATCCAGACAAGGATGTGTAATGCAGCAACTTTGTACCTTTTGGGATGGTGATGGCACTCCTTTTATCACAGCTTGGACATTTTTATTGTGTTCTGCTGGTGATGGTGGGAATTTGAATTTAAACTTTCCTATTTATGATTTTAAGCACGTTATTAAGCAGGTAGAACTGCAATCTTTTAACATGCGTGGGTGGCGGAATTACTTCCTGTTGGCCAGAATTAAGCCGTAAAGTTTTCCTGGCATGTCAGCCTCGGTCAGTACTCATCCCTGCCAGAGGCAGCTCTGCCAGCACAACGGTGTGCACGTGTCACGTGCAAAAGGCTTTTCGTAGAGCCAGCAGTTCCGTGCCGTGCGCGGCTCCAGGCACTGCGCTGTGGTGGTGAAGGACTCCGCACGCCAGAACAAGCCTTGTCCCAGGAGGGAACGTGGCTCAGCTGCAGCAGCACCCGCTGTCGTGTGGCCTTTGGTCCCAGTTTCTCCTTTCCAGCAGGGCATAGTTTGCCTCCTTGCCATCTTTCCCTCTGTTCTCACCTATTTCCTTCTGGCTTTTTCCAGCAGTTTTCTATTGCTGTTCATTTTATCTGTGTTTCCTTTTGCGAAGTTTTGTTGTACCCAAGTATCAATCAGCAGGGTAACTGCTGAAGCAGTGGAGTTAGTGCTTGGAGTAACCTGCATCATTCATGGTGTTAGTCCACTGGAAATGTGAAGTAAAACAGACTTGCCAACAAGCTTCCTTTTGGTTAGTTAGCTGAAATCCATTTTATATCACACTCTGGTAGACTGAGTCTTGTAGCATTAATTAATGCATCTGATCGGTAAGGGAGTAGCTTCCAGTTGAGGACATGCTCTATTGATTGCCTGTAATCATGTGAACATATCTCATTCTTAGCCCAAAGCTGCAACTTAACAGGTCAAAAGAAATTGTAAGTTATATATGTCATTAAAGCTTTTCATTCATGTTCTTATCTATAAATAAATTTGACATGAAAGACTTTTAGTGTTTTCCCATGAAAGGATGAGGAAGAGAGAGATGTCCGGTCAGTTCAGATATCCTCTACTTTAATATTATAATTTCTGATCTGAATATTGAGAAGAGAGGCTCACTGCAGTTGTGTCTGTGTGTGCCTTAGCAGTCCTGCTAGTTGACTATACATTGATGTGTAGTTCTAGGGATAAAAATATAACCAGAGGGGTTTTACTGATCAGAAGTCCCAGACATTTACTGTTTCATAGCAAATCTATTAGCACTGTAAATCTTATTCACTAGCTGCATTGGTTTGTCCTCTGTGCTGGTGTTGTTATTTTTTTTTCTTGAATATTGTAAGGAAGCTAATGAGATTTGTTATTTACTTGGAGTCTGCAGGTTTGAGAGCCTAGGTTATCCAGAATTTTCTGAAGTTTTACTATGATTTTCCTTCTGAACAAGCAAAGACTTTGGGAAATTGCTGTAATTACCCATGTCAGGTTGCAGTCTGTTGGCTCACTTATTTTGACAGCCTTGCAATGTATTTAACCATGCTTCCCTTTCTGTGGGCTTTTATTTTTTCTCCTCCCTGACAAGATTCCCTGTCTGCCTCAAGTCTAAAGGCTTGGGTGCCAGCAGGATGGCAATTTGCAATGCTCAGCAGTTCTGAAATAATTTTGCAAGCTTGTTCCTCAGGAACCAGCTGAAAGCCTGGGGTGATTAATGATTTAATGGGGTTCAAGCCTTTACTTTTTGCACAAGCTCCTGCTAATAATGCCTTGCTGTCCCCACCTGATGTGGATCTTGTGCTGGGCAGTTGAAGGTGTGTGAGCGGCGCGTGGGTAGGCAGCGTGGGCAGCTTCCCTGCGTGTTTATGACAGCGGGTGCCCTGTGCCCTCCCTGGGAGCCCGTGCAGGCAGCGACCCTCTGGGCTGGGCTTTGGGTGCGAGGAGGTCGGTGCTGAGGGCTGCCCGTGCTCTGAGGGCTGCCCGTGCTGCGAGCGCTGCCGCCTGCACCAGCACCCGAGCTGCTCCCGCGGCGCTTCCCGGGGATAGAGTGCGGCCGCCCCGAGCCAGGAGGCAGCGCAGCACTGAGGGAGGACACGGGCCGAAGTGCGCTGGGGGCTCCCTTCGTTGGAGACCTGCTGCTGCCGTCACATAAACACAGCAACAAAGGAGAGATGTCCTGGACTTGCCAGCAAAGTGCGAGTGTTTGAGCAGCCCTCTCCGTGGCTATGTGGCTGGAGCGCCCGCTGGAGAGCCAAGTGTGCCCAGAGCGGCCGGCATCCCGGGGCCGCTGCTGGAGCCGCTTTCCCACAAGGATTCCCCTCCTGAGAGTCACTCAGGGGCAGTCACGGGGATCTGCGGTTGGGATGTGCTACTCTAGTGCTTCCATTGGGAAGAAAGCTTTTGTTGGCTTGTGAGTTCCTATGCGCTCTGTTTTGCTGAAGCAAAAGTGGCAGCCGCAATCAGGAGGGTTCTTTTTGTTGCCCTGGGTAATAGTAACATCAAAGGGCTCTTGCCCAGGACATGAAGATATGGTAATTTGAGTGGTTAATTACAAAGAGAGACTCATATGAATCCAGTGCTCTAAAGGATCATTAGTATTATAGCTGCTATTGGATGATCTTGACTGTTACTCAATATCACTTTTTTTTTCTTCCCCCCAAAAGAATACTAAAGAAAAAGTCATAAAGTCAGTATATAAACAAGTTCAAGTTTATAGTGAAGTAAAGGACTGATTTTTGAGGCTTTTTCTTATTTTGTATTTTAAAACATACTAATGCTAGTGGTAAGCAGAAAACTTCAGCTTGGAGCTGAAATTGTCTTGTCAGCTTTCATTGTAGTGCAGGGCTTTTTTAATAATGCACACCTGAAATTAAATTTGACATTATTTCAGCATTTTCTTGAGAGAGCCTCTGTGAACATAGAAATCCAAAAGGAGCTTACATGCTTTGCCTGTAGCAGTAGCAGAGGTGCTATTAAACAGTGTATTCCTGAGCTGCTGATAACTTTGTTCGCTCCCAATAGCACTAGCTTGTCAAATAAGTTCCCGAATTCCTGTTGGCATCAGCCCCTCGCATCCTTCCTCTGAACAGGAGACTGTGTCTTCCGGCTGCTAGCTCAGTGGAAAGGGAAGAGAGACAAGGCTGTGATAGAGGCAGCGCTCTGAAGCATGGGCACTGCAGAGCTCTTTCACAGTCTCCCTCTTCCCTACGCAGCAGTTCGTGTTCTTCTGTTCTTCTATAATGTCTCACAGACACTGGCTTAAGGCTGGTGAAACTGGTAGGTAAAAAAAAAAAAGTGTATAAACATTTAAAAATGTGCAATTCTGATTGATAGAAGTTAGGAGGTGCTCTAGGTTACATTTTTTTCTGTACATACACTGTTCCACATCCTTAAAACTATTTTATAAAAAGAAATACTGTATTCCAAGCATTGTACTTTAGAGTCCAGACACCCTTGGGCTGTATCTTCTGCTACTATTTGGACTTCTGCTGGGAGTGTTTTTGTGCCAGAAGACCTCAGTGCCCAAGGAAGTGAGAGCAGGTGCTGGGGCTGCCGCCCAGACCCTCAGCCAGAGGCGCCCGGCCCGAGCGGCTGCGTCCCCAAGGGGAGGTTCTGCCCAGCCTAGGGTGCCCTTACACAGGCAGCCCCTGAGCACAAGCAGGTTGGGGCTCTGTCTGTCGTCTGTAATTCCAGTTCAACTAATCTATATGCGTGTGTGTGTATATTTTTAAATGTTGATATTACAGTGTTAAGTTGAAATTAAAGCGTTACCTGCTCTTCGAATCCTGCCTAGATAACCCCAGCAAGGACAGCCTGACTTGCCCCACGCAGCCTTCAGGCATTTTTTGCTGTTATGCTAGTGCTGAGGTCCAACTAATTTGCTACCAACTTATACTACTTATATTGATAGGACCAAAATTAGGTTATTGTTAACAGGTCCAACTTCATGATATGAAGTGATTCACACTCACTGTGATTTCTAAGCTTTGTATCAAAGGCCTAGTTTTTATGCAGTGTTTTGTAAAATGAGCACACTGATGAAAATTGTGTTTTCTATTTTTTTGTAAATTGGAGGTGGCGAGGCACATTACTGGCAAGGTAGGTTGCTGTAGATTTCAGTTTTGCTTGAAAATGAAGTGTGACGACCAGCGAAGCAGATGGAATATTGGAGGGGATTGAGGAAAGGCAGGTAGCTATATCCTTGAGAAGAGAATAAGGAAAATCCCAGTTGGTGTTTGCTTATATTTCACCATAAAATATAGTCATGTACATGCCTCGAAAAGCATAATTTTAAATTGCAGCTACTTTCATTGCTGATTAGCCACAAATAGAGCATCCTGTTTACTGCAACTTCTCCTGTGTCTTAGGGTTTTGAAAACTTAAAATGTTGGTGTTTGCTGTGACGGGGTATCTAACAGGCCTTTCAGTCTTTGGGACATATCTTAAAAGGAGGAGCGTTTCACCTGACTTGGCAACTGGACACTGACTGCATAGTGCTCTTTCCAAGACTGAGATGGAGTTGCTGTCCTTCTGTCTCCTGGCTTGAGGAAAAGAGCAGGTTTTCTGACTTCTGACTCTGACTTTCCACACTTACTAGAACAATATCCCATTCATAGAGCAGAAGCATTCAGTGCAGTTAGAAGAGTCTTGTGGTGCCACGTGGCTTCATGGTGGCCGTCGCTTAATGGAAACACCTCCCTGTGCAGGAAAGGCAGCCCCAGGGGTGCGATGGGGGTTGCAAGGGAGGTGGGTGTCAAGGTCTCTGGGTTACAGAATGCGAGTTTCTGCTGTGCCTGCCTGGAGGTGAGCCTGCCAGGAGCTGGCGCTGAGCAGAGGTGTCTGTGCGTGCCGTTGCAGTGCCCTGAGCTGCCCCTACTCGGAGCTGAACGTGAACAGGGAGAGGATCCTGCCCGACCGCCTCAGCGGGGAGCTGCCTGCGCCCAGCGCCGGGCCCCGCGCCAGGAAGGCCGAAGCCAGGGAGAGGTGCAGCTCGCCCCTCACCAGGTAACGCGGGCCCCGTGATACCTGGCCTACCAACGCGGCCACTCTTTCGTTCAGCGCGCTGCGGAGTGATTCATGGGCCCCTCTCCCGCGCTGCCGCTCGCGGGGAGGAAGGGCCTCATCGGTGCTCAGAGGAAGCTTGCTGAAGTGATGAAGGTTGATACTGCTCTTATTAACGTGTGGTTTAACACCAGATCGCCTTCATTTCTCCTCACTGTGTGGACTGCAGGGTGGTAAATTGCGATTTCAAATAGATTTTTTGCTGGTTGGTTTCACTTAAGAAAATGATTTGTTTGTGGTGTTTGCTAGGGCAGCTTCGTTGAGGTGAGTATGTGTGAGTGTTGCTCCTCAAAGAACTGCCCCTGTAGCTGTTGTCCCTGCTGTGGGAGCAGGGAATCAAAGCGCTGGGAATGAGCTCCGCAAGAGCAGACCGCACTGAGGAGACCGAGTGCGGGAGAGGGATGGGGTGCCAAGGAACTTTTCAGAGCTAGCTTTCTACCAGAAGCTGTAGAGGCCAACTTGGTGCTTGTTCGGGGCTAAAGGGGGACACAGAATATTTAAGAAGAAATGAATGAGAAAAGAAGCCTTCCATTGCTTTCAAGGTCTCCACTAATGTTAGCTGTAATGTGAGTGTTTATATTGGAGATATTGCCCAGTTTCCGGTGCAATGACCATGTGTTTTCAATATTGTTAATGTTGTCGTATTTAAATTACATTCTTGGAGAGAATGTCAGCTGTATGCTTTAAAAACAAAATACCTGACTATTCAAAAGCACCACCTGGGTTTTTTTTGTTGGTTTTTTTTTTTGACCTTGTAGATGTAGAATTGTAGAAATCTACAGTGAACTGATTACTCGCTGACAATTAGCCTGAGTATACTCCAAAGCACTGCTCAGAGCCCGTTTCAGCAGTGTCCTTTGCGACAGGGACAGTGTCCCTTACTGTATTTTCCAGTGTCCAGATGGAGAGGTTGCCTAACATTGTTAAAGGGTCCGAGCTGCTCTCGTGAGAAGGAATGGAAGGGAAATGTGACTGCACTGTTCTTGTGTGTATGGTAGAAACATTTGAAGTAGATAGTTTATTATCAAAAGTAATATTAGGCAAATTCTCTTCCTCTGGAATTGTCTCAAACCTTTAACTGTGGCTGCCAGCGAAACGGGAGTCCCGTATCGCACTTTCTGCGGATCCCGGGTATACAGTTTTGTTTGTAGCAAGCAAGGTATTCCAACCTAACCTAAAACCAAAAATCTCACAGCTTGTATGGCTTTAATTAGACTAAAACATCTTTACCCAAAGAGAAAAATCAGTTGAACGACCACTTAGCTCTTGTCAGCTTTAAGTGTTCTGCCCATTTGTTTTAAACAGTGATAGAAGGTGCCCTAGTCCTGGGCATGTAGATGTGAACTCTCCTTCATAGTAGATTATCTGGGAAGTCCTCGTTAGCAGTGATTAAGCAGGAAGATCCAGAAGGTGAATCTCCTTGCAGGAAGCCCCTGTTGTGGCATGTGAAGGAAAAGAAGCCACCTGGCTGTTCCTCCTAAGGATGGGTTGTTTGGAGACTCTCAACGTAAAATGCAACTTGCCACCAACACCGTGCAGTGATGCACTGGTAGAACCCGTGGAAGCAGTGAGGAAAGACACCACGATCTGCAGCTGTCTTTGTATTAGGAATAGGGAGGGAGAGAAACTGTGTTGTGGTGTAAGCAAGAAGTAAGAAAGGCAAATCGGAGAGAAAAAGGAAAAATACTCCGAGATAGAGAAAGTTCTGGAAGTTCAGACCTGTGGAATTTCCCTGCCTCTCTTTACAAATCTGTTAGTGCGGATTTGTGCGTGCAGGTATGTGCATAACTTCAAACATGAGAAGTAATTCCTTAGCTCTCAGGTTTGGGAATATGTTTTCAATAGAAGAAGGGCATGGGATAGTTTCCAGGCCAGTATTGGAAAGTTGTGTATGTGATACAGAAACTATACCACAGCCTGTGTATGTATGTACATATATATATATATATTTATATAAAGGCTGTCTCTGAAATTAGCAGATATACTCCAGTGTTTTCAAGGGCCTATGTGAAGGAATAGACTTGCCTACGTTTTTAACTAATTGCAGTGTCAGTGCATTATTTTATTGGTTGTTTTCTTACAGAAATGAAAGTAAGACACGCTAGAAAAAGAAGTGTATTTCATTATATATTTACTTAACAATACCATCCTATGCTCATGATATATATATATAAATAAAAATATATATGAATGTAAGTATGAGATATTACATTCGTATATTTGTGTACGAATAGTAAGTGCCTTGAGAAACTTTGGAGACTTAATACATTTTTATGGTAAATACCTCACAGTAAAGTTCAGAGAACTGAAACTTGCTGCTTAATTAAGAAGCAATTAAATCTCCTGAAACTTTGATGTAGTCAACAGTTCCTTTCTTTGGTGAGAAAAACTGTCCCTACAAACATTTCAAAAGCTATGTAGCAGTAATTGAAAAATCTGTTCTTTACTTTCCCTTCAGTTTCAGTGAAAAAATACGAATTATTTTTTATAGAGAGGGTGCATGCCTATACCCTCTGTATAAATAGTGAGTTGAATAAGGCATGGTAAGAGTATGTCACGCCAACAGCATTTTGCTCATTGAGCTGCAGGCACTGCGAGCGCCTTTGTGTCCGGAGCTGCGGCAGCATCGCACGGAGCAGGGCAGGAAAGCGCCCGTGGACGTGGGTCCCTGCCCTCCTGCCTGCCCCACGGCTCCCTGCCTGCTGCTGGGCTCGCACGGGCCCCGTCCCATCCGTCCCCGTGCCCCTTCGGCTGAACGGGCCTGGCATCCAGCCTTCCCTCCCAGCAGCGCTTTGGGCGCGCCTTAGTAACACGTCTGAAGGCCTGCTCTATGGCTCCTTCTCCCTCTGGTGTGAAATAGTTTCCATATCACACACACATAAGTGCATATTCACACAGATTCAAGTGGATTCAAACAGGAGGGGGAAAAAAAAACAATGACATCGGTAGTTCTTAAATGACCTGTGTTAAATGACAGTTGTTACTCATCATTTTAATCATAGTTGTAGTAAATTTACTTGTTTTAGAAACAAACACCGATTTTACAGAATCTCTCTTAATTAAAGAGCAGTTCCTTTGCCCTTTCCTGTTTGGGAGGGTGCTGCTGCTGGAGGCCCTGAGGAGGCCGGTTGGTTGCTCCCCGTGTTGGGGCGGCGAGGCCCGCCCGGCGGCTCCGCGGCCGCGTCTGAGCCGCGCCGCTCTCGGTGCCGTCCTCTGCTGCACCCTCACCCGGTGCCTTTATATAAAATATATATTCACATTTATGAAGGGTGTTGATCTGACTTATGTTTAATTTATGCTACTTTTGAACCTTCGTTATAAAATCCGTGTCAAGAGATGTATTGCCATCTGTGCAAGTTGGCAATTGGGCCCTCTTATTTATTTGTTTTTAGGATGATACATCCGCCTTTGTGTGGGAATCCTGAAGCGTTAGTAACAGTCTCACATAATTAGCAAGAGTCTTTATCCTGCTCAGTGGGTTTTATGATATAATAAAAAAATGAACATCTTGTTTTCCTCAGTGGACTGCAACAAACAAGAGACTCCATAAGTACCCAAGAGTGTGAAGAGGAGGAGACGGAAAATAAGCTGCTCATTCCAAATGAAATTAAAGGTAACTTGGCAGTACTTCATTTGTCTGATATTAAAGTCTACAGAACTGAAGGAGTATGATTTTTTTTTATTATTATTTCTTTGTGGAAACTGCATTACAACTTACTTTCCACGTTCACTATTTGCCTTCAGACTCCTTTTAATGAGAAGCATTTTCCTCCTTTGTTTCTTTATCTTGTGATCAACAAAGGATTTGCTAAGAACTTTTTACAGCTGTGAAGATATGTGCAAACTGAATGCTGATAGAAAAGTTTCATTACAAGATTTTTTTTTCTAATTTTAAAAACAGATGATTAATCAAGTCAGAGATGTACAGCTATGAAATGAATTTATTGCTTCAAAAAGCTTCACAGAAAGAAAAAGATGCAGAGTGTCACTTATACGCTGCAGTCATGTGTGGAGTTAAGGGATCTTGCTGCGCCCGGGCTCGGTGTGTTGTGCAGCCTGGTGCTCCCCAGCAGTCCCTGACAGCGTGGGCCACTTGTATTTCATGAGTTAGGCCTGAAACCTCATTAGCCCCCACTAAGAGAGATGTCTGCAACTTCTACTGCATGAGAAAACCAGAGACAGTTCCCTGGAGGGCCACCAGGGCAATTAGAGGGTTGGAAACAAATTATATTGAAGGAAGAGTGAAAATTTGTCTTGTGTGGTGTGATGAAGAGGAAGCGTGGGAGGATCTGCCCCAGTCCCCTGATAGCTCAGAGGTTTTTACAGAGCAGGCGCTCGACGGGGCAGGGGGCAGGACGCGGGGCAGTGGGCAGGACGCGGGGCCGAGGGCACAGGTTGCTCAGTGGAAACCCTGCCTGGGTGGGAGAACGCAGCCCGTGACCCCGGGAGCAGTGGGAATAGGTGGCCTGAGCGGTGCCGCGTGCGTCCTGCTGCAGGCATTCAGGACTTGTCCAGCTTGCCAGAGCGTCCGGCTTATCCGGACAGCCCTGCACAAGTGAGTGCAGCGCCCTGCTTGGACAGCAGGTCCGGCTGGATGATCCGCAGGGCTCCATTCAGCCCGGGCCTCCCTGTGGCTCTGCGGCTCCATCCGGGTGCGTTGCTGCTGTGTCCAGACCCAGGCTGTTCACTGACCTCTGATAGCTGGAGGCAAACTCATGGTTTTCATTTTTGTCCTCGATATTTAAAAAGAGCACAGAACAAACCAGAGCAGCAGCATTGTACTTCTGAGTCATTATTTTCCATGTGTAAGACTCGGAATGTCAGATGAGTTAGTCACTGGAGTGAATCAGAGTGCATTGTTTCAGTGCAGCTATTGATGCAGTAAAATGTCAATTCATACAGGATCGTTTAATTCGTAAACTTTTTATCGTTTTCTCAGCGCTTTGTTCTGCAGTACACAAGGTACTTTTGTCAGGAAGCTTGAGTAAGACTTCGGTGATTGTAGGCCTTTAAGGGCTACCTTACCTTTTAAACAAACGCATCTTCATGAAGCCCTAACCATTCCTCTGGGCTGGTTTGCCTCTGGAACTTGCCCTCCGGCTTGCCTGGAACCCCCACAAACTGCTTCATGCTGTGAGCCAGGACGTGCTAAGTGCGGAGGATGAGGAGAGGCACTTCAAATACTGCTCACTAAAGCACAACTGAAACACAAATGTGAAACGCCTCCTGTGTCTGGCCATGTCGGATATTCCAGACTGATCCCCTTGTGCTGGCCAAAGTGGGTAATGTGGATTTGTGCCCCAGCTGTCGGGCTCAAGCGTGTGAGGAGCACAGCAGTCGGAAGAGAGGGAATGATGAATATCAGCTCGCCCAAGTGAGAACAGAGCTGTGGAGCTAAGATAAAGTGAGCAGCGCAAACAGGAATAGCGCAGAGCCTGAGAGAGCCGTGTTAGGAAGGAGCATCAGATACAGAGTCCGTGTGGGCTCTTTTCACTCGGGACTGATCTCCAGAGGCTTTTCCTAATGTTACTCGACCGCGGGAGGCATTCCGGGTAGCGGGCATGTTGGCGCTGGGAACACAGGCCCGCCCTGAGGGAGCGGGAGGCCTCGGCCTGGCTCTCTGGGTTGGCATCGCTCCCGACACGCTGCTCCCCGCTTCCCGCTCTGCTCCGTGCAGCCAGCGGGAGTGCTGCCCACCCAGCAGCAGCAGGGAAGAGTTAAATGTTGTTTTCCTTGTAAAACACTCATTCAAAGCGGGAGCAGGGAATTTGCAGACGTTTGCGGGGGTTTTTCCTCAGAACTACTGGAAAATGTCTTGTTATGGTTGGGGCCTAAGTGTTGTGTGGGCTGCAGCACTGATCCACCGCAGAGCGGTGAGGCAGGGCGGCGCCAGCCTCCATCCAGCGGTGGTAGCCCAAGCCTGGAATCGATAGCTTGGTGTGCAACTATTAGCTGTGGGGGTGATCTATTTTACCAAAATATTTAAAACGATACAGCCTGTATGTATCATTGATGATGATGCGGCTGTGCCGGCACTGAGCTGTGGTGTGTTGGAGAAGTTTTTCCGTGTGAGAATGGCTGCACTTGCCTAGAGCTGGTGCATTCACGGCCATCCTAGTGGCAGAGGAAGCTTTAATGCCTTTTTTTTCCCTCCCTCGCTCCCTCCCTCCCTATTCTCTTCTGTCTCTCCCTTCTTTTTCTCCGTTCGCCTCCCTGCAGATGTTGAAGAGCCCAGTACCCAGAGGCTTCTTCCTCAGCCCATCATGGTGCCTTCCAAGCTACAAATCCCTGGCCTGCCCTTGCGCTGGGAGCAGCAGAGCAAGCTCCTGCCGAGCGTTGCTGGCATCCAAGCCAGTAAAGTTTCCAAGTGGAGTACGGATGAGGTGGGTTCTCCAGATCTTCCATGTGTCTCCTGCTGCCCTTGGATTTTCTTGGTTGGTCCTGAGCTTCAGATTAACCGCACAAGCAGTCACACCAGCAGCACGCGGGCGCTCGGAAGTTAGTCAGCTGAACCCATCCAGCCCTGGGCTCCATAAAGAGGCATCCAGAGTTGGAGGTAGATGAGCGAATGCGTACGCAGACACACACATGCACTGCTCACTGGGACTGGAGAGAGGGGAGGAACAGAGCAAACCGGCAGATGAGGTGCTCAGGGTAGGTAGGTCTGCGCTTACATGCAGCGTCATGTCCCAGACCTGGTTTGGGAGCTGCCCCCTTAGCGTGTTCCTCATATAGCTGTGGGTGTGCGTGCCGTAGGGGCAGGTGTGGGTGTTGTGTGAGCGGGAATAGCGCGGCCACGACTGGCCAGGGCACCCGGCACGATCGGTGACTGCCCAGGGGTAGGAACGCTGGCTCACTCGGGGCTAGTCCCTCATCCGGGTACCTGTGGTCGAGGGTTAGGGCCCCTGTCTGCAGATGGGGCAGCCAGAGCCCCTCCAGTGAGAGAGGGAGGGAGGGCTGTGGAATTCCCTTGGCCTGTGGAATTCCCTTGGCCTCCGGTGCCGCTGGCCGGATCCCGCTGCTCCTGCCCACTGGCAGCGCGGGGGCGGCTCCGCGAGCGCCTCGGGCTGCAGGGCAGGAGCGAAGCCCCCCTGTGCTCGGTGCGCCCCACTTGGGTGGGTCTGAGCAAAGTGGGTGTCTCTCACCAGCTTTCACTGCCTCCTTTGGTGCAGGTGTCCGAATTCATACGGAGTTTGCCTGGATGTGAAGAGCATGGCAAGGTGTTTAAAGACGAGGTGGGTGAATTTTATTAGAGAGACCCAAAATACAAAGCTTAGTGACAATTAATGTTATCATTGAAAATACGTAGAAATTAGGTATGTGCAGGAAGCGTATGTTTGAAGCCAGAACTAAATGTCTGGAAGAATAGGTTGCTTTGCATGTCATGGAGTATGTAATCTAAAACTAGTTAAGTGCCAAGCAGTTCTCTTGTGTGTTTATCTAGCTTTGTTACTGCTGCTTAAATTTCTTAGAACTAACGATAGAAGAGGAGGAAGTTAATCACTTATTAATTCTCTTCCTTGATCTGATTTGAGGAAATGTATAAGTATGTGGCTTATGTTTTATGTGTGTTCATAACGAGGAAAAAAAGCAAGGCAGAAAGCAGAGCAATAATTGTTACCCAGCAGAGATGCAGGGTTAGAGCTGTGCATCTTTTCTGATCACACGTGGCCCTGGAGGCTCTTGCTGCTGCCGTAGCCAGGGAGCAGGAGATGGAATAGCTGCAGGTGGCCGGCCGGGCTCCGGGGAGCGCGGTGACACGGAATCACAGGGTGGGAGTGGCTGGAAGGCACCTCTGGAGATCACCTGGTCCAACACCCTGCTCCAGCAGGATACCTGGAGCATGGGGTCACTGCTCACTCGGAGTGTGCCCCACACACACACACACTGCTTTATCAGAAAAGCTCCTTGAGCCCAGGGTGTCACTGGAAAGGGAGAGGGATTTCCAGTAGGATCAGTCTTCCTAAGCTGTCTGTGTGGTGGTGGTTTCTCACCCTGACCCAAGAGTTTCCCACCCTTTCCCACCCTGTTTCCCCAGGAGGGCAGCTTGCCCCAGAATTCCCGAGGGGGTGGCCCCAGGTGCCTTCCCATGCCCCCTGGGTGAGCAGAACACGATGCTGGAGCAGCCCAAGGCAGCTGGGGGCCGTGGGGCTGCGAGGCCGGGGGGCGGTGGGAGCCAGGTGGCGGCTGTGGGTCACGGGGCTTTGGGGTGGCGCTTGCACTCTGCCCTGTGGCACCAGGGGCTCACGGGGGCTCGTGGGCATCTGCGCTCCCTCGGCAGCCGCAGCAGGACGTGGGCATTGTCCCGGCGCTGCGCCGCTCGGGCAGGGCAAGGCGGCAGCGCCGCCAGGCGCCTCCGCGCATCCAGAGGGGTGCGGGGATGGGTGGGTGGATGGATGGATGGATGGATGGATGGATGGATGGATGGATGGATCTCAAGCCCTTCCATACTGCAGGATGCGAGAGAACGCTTCCTCTGTGTGGGATCCCGCCTCTGGAATTTAGTCCTTACTGAGTCTGGAGTCTAATCCTGATACTAGCCAACTGAGCCTGCCCATGCCATCCCTCCCCATGTGCCAGCTGGCGTGGCCTCATCCAGGTGTTAATGTATGTGCCCGGGCCGGCGTCCCGAGGCCGCCAGGAACAGGCTCCAAGGACGACCTGGCCTGCGCCAGGGGCGGCCCAGGGACCCCTGTGAGACACGCTGCAGTCATTCCCGAGAATTGCTGGTGCCCGTCCCTTAGATCGTGTCGAAACAGCTGCAGAGAAATCGGTGCTGCTCTTGGGTGTTTCTGCTGCTTTCAGCTGGGGACCCGCAGGCGAGGCAGCAGCGCGAGCGCCGCCGGCGCCTGCCCTTCGCCTCGTGGTGCCCGGCGCGGCAGCCTGAGGGAGCCCTGGGCAGCCGGCCCTGGGGCCGTGTCCCCCACGGCTCCTGCGCCGTCCTCCAGCCCCGGCTCCCGCAGCAGGAGATATCCCGGGGATACTCGGGAGAGCCGGGGGCCCCGCTGTGCGCCCGGCCCCAGGAAAACAAGAGACTGGCAGGACAGGGCTTCACCTTGCGGCCTTCCGTTGGTCTCCCGCCAGCGCAGAGGTTTGCTTGCAATGAAACCTCCAGTAGCTCTGCTCAGTAAAATAAATAGCAGCAGTAGAAAACAACACCAGAGAAATGTTTAGCTTTCTACAGTCTAGTCTGTGTTTAAAAGGCAGTTTTAATTGGCCTGTTCCTTGATTATGGCAAGGTACTGGATTAATTTTAATCTTATTTTATGAAGGAAGGAGTAGGTTGAAGAGAGCTTCAGGTCTGTGATCGGGTGAAATGCAGAGGAGGAGTAACAGAGAGGTTGGAGAGGTTGGGCTTGTGTTAAAGTGTCTTTTTGTGTTACCTGAGCCATCTCTCTGCTGCACTCTGCGTTGTGCCAATAGCTGCATTTTTTTTTCTCTTTTAAAGCAAATCGATGGAGAAGCGTTTCTGCTAATGACCCAGTCAGACATAGTGAAAATCATGAGCATTAAACTGGGACCAGCCCTAAAAATCTTTAACTCGATCCTGATGTTCAAAGCTGCGGAGAAGAACTCCCACAATGAGCTCTGAAGGTAACGGGACGGGGCAGAGCCGCTTCCCGCCCTGGAGCTCGCGTTTTGCTCAAAGCACAAGGACTCCCCGGAGCTGAAGAGCGGGGACGCTCCAGAAGGAGGAAAAGCAGCCTCAGCCCTGCAGGGCTCTGTGCTCCCCCGGCTCCGCACGCGCCTGCAGCGCTGGGCCGGGCACAGCTCCTAGGAAGCTCCGTGTCACAGCCCGGCGGCCGCTCCTGCCCGGCCCCGGGCCCCAGGAAACCCTGCGCTGGTTATTTATGCTGTATTATATGAGGGAATGTTAATATTTTCTAGGAATTCTTGACTTCTACTTCATGTACCCATTTTACTTTTCAATAGCTCTGACTTCGTTCTCAAAATAAGAAGCAATTAGCCAAAAAACGAGGCTACAGGTAGCCCCAGGAGACTGTTATGGCTAATAAGAATTTGTGCCATAGTTTAAAAATGAAACACTTAATGTTACATACGTGACACTTTACGCTACAGCATATAACTTTACGGATTATAAAGCTGTCTGATTGCTTGTAACAAAACAAAGACCTTGTTGGGGGGTTGAAATTATAATGCATTTTTGATAACTGAATGTTTTTACTTTTGCACGACTTCAAAAATGTTATGTGAGTTTTTCCACCAGCATCTTTAACGTATTCTACCAAAAGATCAGCATCGAGAAGGCTGCAACTGAAAAATAAAAGTTTGACTTCACAGAAGACGTTTGTTCGTGCTGTGCGAGGGAGTCCCGGCCTGTCCCGGGGGAGGCTGCCAGCGCCCTCCGGCACCTGAAGGGAACCTCACCGAGCTGGAGGTAAGAGGGGAGCCGGAGCCACCCCGGCGGCAGGGAAGCCGGGGCGCCGAAGCTCCCTGGGAACGCGTTTCCCGAAGCTGGGAATGGCAGCAGCCTCGTCCTGCCCCCTCCCATGGAGCCTGGGCCCCCAAGCGAGCAGGGCCGGGGGGCAGCAGCGTTTCAAGGCCGGGGCCTCCCGAGCTGCTTGGACTCCGGCAGCAGCCGCCCGGACACCCCTCTGTCCCTGGAAGGATGCGGCAGGGAAAGTGGCTGCGCTTGCTGTGGGGCCGTGAGCTGTGAACAGGATGCACTTTAACCTGGGAGAGGCCTCGCCAGCTGCGGGCCGAGGACCGTCCCGGAATGTCAGCCGCGCAGGAGGAGGGAGGGGTCGGGGAGGGTTCTGGAACCCCTCTTGTTCGTGGCGCCGAGGCGGGCCAGTGCTCGGCCTAAAGCTGTAGGAACGAACAGAGCGTTTCTGTGATGCAGGGCTCGGAGCCTTCTAACTCTTGCCGCAGTCTGTGCTAGGTTCCAATGTGGCTGCAGTTCCTTAAGGTTTCAAGAACTCGGTGTGTCCCTTCCCCATCACTTGGGTGACTGGTACCTGCCATATATGAGGTAAAACAGGGTCAGTATGAAGTAAGTTGCATTGCTCTGTTAATTTCCTTCCATAGCATTGCATAAATAATATTTTTACATTTTGTTTAAAATTTGTACATTCAAATTGCACTCTTACTGTACGACAATACAAATAAAAGCTGAAGCAGAGCTGTGTGTGCCCTGTGTGCGTGCCCAGGCCCCTCGCCCAGGGGGCAGGAGGAGAAACCCCTGCCCCATGGCCCCGTGTGCGGGTGGCTGTGGGAGGGCTCCTCCGTGCTGCTCTCTGCCCTCCCCAAACCCCTCCAAGGCCCATGGAGCCCCTGCTCCCACAGCCACGGTCTCACCTCGGCTCCTGGAGTTTGTCACTGGTTACAGCAAAACTTGCTCATGCGGGAAGCAAAAGGTCAAGCTCTTTTTCTTCTCGGATGTATTTCCATGCTCCTCTAGTTCCTGCTGCTCCTCTGTGCCCCTCTCCTGGGTGCTGGCTCTGCAGCCACAGGCATCTCTTCCCCCTCTCGCCCTCCCCTGGGCCCTTGCACTGCTTCTAGGCAGCAGGAGCTGGGAAAGGGGAGCCTGAACCAGCCCTCCCGGGAGGCGCAGCAATGGAGGAGCTGCTCCCGTGGCTTCTCACTCAGTGGCCACACCGCCCCGTGGCTGCGGCGGTGGGTCCCTGTGACCGCAGTGCCTGTGCCCGCAGTAACGCGAGGCAGAGGCTCCGGGCTCAACGCGGCCGCACCGGGAGCAGAGGCGGCGGTGGAGGAAGAACGGCCCCGGCGCCTGCAGCCCGACCCCCCCTCTCCGTGGAGGCCGGTACAGGGAGGGCGGGAAGGGAAACGAGCCTCTTGCCCCCAGTGCCCAGGATGTGGGGCAGCAGCCCCCAGGGCTCGGCCTTGCTGCTTCGAGGGCCCATCTCCAAGCCCTGCCTGAGTAAATTCAGGATGTTTAAAAGAAGTCTCCTGCAGTGGGAGAACAGCCACAGCTCCAGCCTGCAAACCAGAAACCCAGATTAAAATGCAAGAAATTAAGAGTGCACTTTCAGTGATTGTAATAGAGGGAAATGGTGTCAACGGGCAAATCTGTCACTTCAGACCTTTAAGTGCAGTAGTATCTATTGAGTGAAGTGCTCAAATTAATTCACAGGTGTGACTTTTTTTTTTTTTTTAATTCTGACAGTCAAGCTGTGATCTGAATTTGGAAGATGCTCCACTTGGAAAAAAAAATGCAAAACACAGCAAATTATAAAATTTTATTCTAATGACACAAACTGAATTAGAATTTCTAGTTAAGATAATGAAACAGATCAGGCTTAATTTTTTTAAAAGGGCTTTTTTTAAAAAAACATGTCATTATGAGCCCCAGGAATGTTCTAACCCCGCTGCCTGTGGGAAGGCGGCTCGTGGGTCAGCAGGGGCTCCTGTGCTCCCGAGGGCAGCGCTCAGGCTCGGCGGGTGCCGGCGGCTCCGTGGCTCAGGCCGCGCGCCAGGAAGGCCAGGGTGCTGCGCAGGCCGCGGGGCCAGGGGATGTCGAACACGTGAAAGGCGGCGACGAGCGCGGCCAGCGCCGGGGCGCAGGCGTCGAGCCGGGCCAGCTCCTCGCGCTCCACGCACACGGCAAACGCGCACGCGCTCACGCTGAAGGGGTTTCTCACGGTCAACACCGGCGTCGCCACCGTCACCTGCCAGTGGAGGGGACAAAAAAGGCCAGGTCACGTGAGGCCACAGCATCGCTTCGATGAAGCAGCTGGTAAACTGCAACCACAGTTCACAGAATTAGGAAAGCTGCATTAACGCTGCTTTGATTTTAGCCAGTATTCCCATTGCCACCCCTTTTCCAGGAGGGGGCAGAGCCACCAAAAGCCCACGCCCCGAGCCCAGGCAGCTCCTGTGGGCGAAAGTTCGGGGTCGCTGGTGCTCAGTCTCCTACCTCCTCATTCACTGCTGCAAACAGAGCGGCATCTTCCCCAAAGACCTCTGGCAGAAGCAAACACGCAGCCGTCATCTTCATACCTGCCCAAGGCAAGGGAGCCTGTTAAACGGCAGCTGAAACCGCGCTGACGCCACAGCGTGAGCCTGGGGCTCTCGCGGCACGGCCCAGGGAACAGCCGGCAGCAGCAGAGCTGCCGCTCGCGCCCTGGAGGAGCGGCCGGCACCGCGCGCGTGGGGCCGCGTGGCCCAGCCTGCGGCGGGCAGCGCCGTTCGGAGCGCTCGTGACGCAGGGCTACCTGCGGGGACCCCTTGGCCCCACGAGCAGCCGGCGGCCTCGCGGGGGCTCCAGGGGCGCTTGCGGGCGGCTGCCCCCCGGACAGGGGCAGTGGCACCGGCCGGCAGGAGCTCTTGCCACCGCGGTCGGAGGCGGCCGCTGGCGCTGAAGGTCCCAGCTACGGGGGGGCAGGACAGGAGGCAGGGGGCAAGCAGAGCTGCCCGGGCAGGACAGGGCTGCACCAACCCAGCACCACAAAGGGGGAGGAGGCGCCAAGCGACCAGCAGAAACTGCGCAGCACCCCCTCCGGCCACCGCCTGCCCCTCTCCTCAAGGGCAAGGTGTTCATCAAACCCAACGAGTTATCTATCTTGCGACTTTAAAATCAAGTATGAGCTCTTTGGGAACATACTGTATAAGGAAAAAAATATATTTTTATATATATAAAATATATATAATGTTATATTTATATATTAAATATATGTTATATATAAATATCCCCCACACATATCATCCATTGCTGGATGTACTTCTTTTTGTAAAGGAAAGTCTCTTTTTGAGGACTGCTTTTTTCCTAGAACAGATGAGTTTTCTCCATAGATTTTTCTGAAAATAGTAAGTAAAAATCTGCATACACATAAGTAAATAATTCTGCTCACTTAATAATTATTTTAGGGCATCAGTTAACTTTATCAAACCTGCATTTTTACTCACTCAGTAGAAAGAAATAGTTCCAATACCTAACTTAGTTAATTTCCCCTCTAATTTATTAACTTTTATCCTTAATGCTTTCCCGTCAGCCTGTATTGCTCAAGCAACTGGAGCTGGGTTAGTTCCAGGAGCCGGAGCACCCGGCGCTACGAGGCGGAGGACAAGCACGATTTGTACTGACCTTTCAGAACGTCTTCCTCCGCGTGCAGCTTCAGGTTTTCTTGCAGCATAATGTTAATGGGATTATTCCTCACCACATGCAGAGATAATATGTTCTCTGAATAAGTCTCCAAAATCTCGACTGTTTTCTTATAAATGTCCATGTGCGTGAGAAGCTGGAACTCCCTAAAAAGCTATTAGAAAATGAAAGACTTGTTATTAATGCACTCCTCAAAAGCAAAACTGAAAACAGAAAATGGGATGCATGCTTTGAAGACGACAGGATAAGACTAGCTGAGTAAAATAAGATTATAAACTGGAGGAGATGATTTGTTTCTTTTCCAAATGGTGAAGGGATGCATAAAGTATCAAAGTATTCTAAATATCCCACTGTGTGTGACGTATTTAATACAGGATTGTTGACTCATTGGAAATGGGCCTAGCGGCAGAAATTCAGGCTACACTGGAAAGAACGTTGATGGATATTTTACTACAACA
Source organism: Nothoprocta pentlandii (assembly GCA_013398315.1). Classification (NCBI taxonomy): domain Eukaryota; kingdom Metazoa; phylum Chordata; class Aves; order Tinamiformes; family Tinamidae; genus Nothoprocta; species Nothoprocta pentlandii. Next base: position 68,785 of record VZSG01000872.1, read on the forward strand.
TAGACACAATAAAACAGGCACCCACAGCTGTATCACAGCAGCATCACAGAACTCAGTGCTCTGTTACCTGATAAGGACATCTCAGGAAAGGAAACAGCCTGAGAACCTCTTTTAAAGGTGCCTTGTCACGGATCATCTTCCTCCGCACCCCTACGGTCACCCGCATTCTGCTGTCCACCTCCTCCCAGTCCCTCTGGGCCTTCAGGTATTCTCGCTTCAGCCAGTCGATGTGCGCGTCCATCACCCTGCCGTCCACACACGCAGGCTCTTCCTGCCAACAAATCACGAGCAGAATAGAGTAAATCGACACCTCCTTCTCCTCTGATGTAGGACCCGTGTGGTTCCATAGGGACGTTTGGCACTGGCTGCGCTTCACATGGGTCACTTGACCCAGTGCAGTCGAGTTCAGGGGAAAGGACCTGCCCGTTGCCTCCACAGCAGCTTTGTGGACTCTCCCGATGCCCTAACAGCCACATAAAGCTGCTTCCACGAGTGCTAGTGAAGGTGCTAAGCGCACGTTACCCATCTGAGGACATCTGTGAAATTCCTACAGCTCTGTCTGGTTTCCTAATTGGAAATTTGCAGGCAGTTCTAATGAAGACTGACTCCCTCCTTTAGCAGCATTACCTCAGTACTGCTGTTTTCTTCCTATCGACTCTCACATTTGTGCACTGCAGTATTCCCCAAGGATGCTAGCTGGATTAAGAGACACTTTCAAGTCTGAAGTGAAAGAAGACTCTTAATGAGAAACATTATTTAAGGAATTCTGCCATTAATGCTGAAGATGCAACTAGGAACTGCTCCTGAAATGATCTTTGTTGTTGCTGTCCAACAGCAACTGCTGAGAGTGGTCGCCATCCAAAGCAGGACATGAGAGGCAGCAGCAGCCGGGCACCGTTCCGATCCTGTCGGCACCTGCAGGGAATTTGTCCCCTGCATCAGGCTGAGGAAACGCCCAGCAGCAGCAGCTCTAGCCTGACCACCACGCGGGGCCGCGCTTGCCCTAGCGCCTCCGTGGCTGTGTCCCGGGGCATCCGTCGACACTGGCAGCCAAAGGCAGAGCCTGCCGGGAGGCCCCTTCCCTTTCCCAGGGCGCTGGGACACAAAGCTACGAAACGCACGGAGAGCCGCTTCCCGGCGCCCTCCGCGCCCACAGCGCCCCGCGCCCGCGACACTTGCGAGTCTAACCAACCCCTCCTTCCTCCCTTATGAAAACGGAGCATCCGTCACCTCCGTCCTCCCTCCGCTTCACTTAGAAATGCTGAACTGAGAGAACTAGGCACCAATAACCCCTTCCGCTGTAAACACTAACATTTCTGCCCTATCATTTAACTATTTATCCATTCAAGGAATGCAAGGACCTTTCTTCTTGTCCTGCCAGATTACAGCCTTTAAGACCCCTTTGAAAGGCGCGTGCCTTTCAAATCACTTCTGAAGTTCAAGTAAACCAATATGCAGGACTTCTGTTTACAGAAACTTTTTCTCCCCAAAGGCAAAGGGCTGCATTACGGTTCTTGCCAATTTAGTCAGTAAAGACAGTAGGCTTTTTTTTTTTTTTTTTTTTTTTTTTTTTTTTTTTTTTTTTTTTTTTTTTTTTTTTTTTTTTTTTTTTTTTTNTTTTTTTTTTTTTTTTTTTTTTTTTTTTTTTTTTTTTTTTTGTATATTCCCTAGCTCTCCCATGAAACTTGTTGAAAACTGAAACAAAATTGGCTACCCCACTTCCCTGGTATCCCGTATTATGACAAGCTGCACATCACAATTAGAAATTTGGCTAATTTACCCTTCAACAGGCCTGGAAACACCCCACAAACATCATTTCCTCCTGAGAATTTGTTCCTGCTCATTTTAGAGATACATCCTGCAGCCTCTTCACTGATGCTTCAGCTGGGGACAAATTCTCTGCCTGTACACAGAAATTTCCTGCACAGAAAGGACCCCTGAACTCATCTGAAAACTCATGCAAAAACCTGTCTCATTTTGCTGATGTAGCCTTTATTTTCTGCACGCTTCTGTACCTAAAAGAGTTACCTTGAGCACTCCTAGCCGTACCAGGCATCCTGCTTCTCATCGGTCTGAACAAGTCTGTCACGAGCCCTGAAATTCCATTGCAAGTTCTTCCTCAGAAGGCTTTGGGCCTTTCTTTTATCTTTGCATTAACTTTCCCTGGATTTATCTGTTTTATTCCTCCTGGCCTCCTCTGGGCACAGGTTCAGCTTTTCTCAGTGATGCCTCGTTTTTTTATTCTACTTGCTGTTTATTTTTGTCCAATTCTCTTGTCTTTCTAACCAAAGTCCTGTACATCTGCGTTACCTTCATCAAACAAATATTTCCTCAAGTGAGGTTACAAGGGAGTCTTTGTGGGTTCCACGAGCCCAAGCTGATAGAAGTTAAATAACTTGCATTAATTCTTGAACAAGATTCCCATATGATCTCTTCCACTATTACTGAAAAATCATCATCCGGTTGACAGGCTTAACAATTTATTCTACTATCCCTTATTCTGCTAACCCTGTCCCCTAAAGGGACAGCCGGGGCGGGAGCTCTGCCTGGCCGCCAGCTCCCTGCATCCCGCTGGGTATTTGCTGGTGACCTGGTGCCTGCCACGGCAGCGGCCCGGCCTCCCCGCGGGCCCTTGGGCCGCTTCTTCCCGCGTTAACTCGCTGCGAGTGGGTGCCGCTGCCCCTCGCTTCGGCCTCACGCAGCGCCTGGCGCCCTCTCGCCCGCCTCAGCGCGCCCGTGTCGCCGCTTCGGCAGCGAGGCCCTGCTCGCGCTCTCCCTCTCTCCCCCTTTCTTCCTCTCTCTCGGGGGGCACAAACAGAGCCCCCCACGTGGGGAAGGGCCACCGGCGCCGCTCCGTCCTCCGACAGGTGCCAGCCCAAGGCCGGGCCGGCACAGCGGCGCTGGGGGCCTCTGCACGCAGCGGCTCTGCCCTCAAGGGCTGCTTTAGTTGAGGACAGCATTAACTAGCAGCATGGCTCCACGGGACGTTTCTGTAAGTGATAATAGCAACCGACAAGCAGAAAGAGGGGAGGAACCGTCATACTCACTACCTGCTAGGAGAGTGTGATGAAAAGCCAAGCTTAGCTGTGTAAATTGCCCCTCATATATGCATAAGGGGGGCAGAAGCTGCTGTTAGGCCGGGTTTCCTTGTCAAGTTCTTCTATCTGCTTGAGGCAATCACCATCTGGGCTGATGTGCCTTGGCAGTTACAGCCCTTAAGCTCTTAAACACAGTTTGTTTGAACTGGTGCTCTATAGACACACATACCTACACACCCAGCCACAAAAGACACCTTAATTAACACTGAGTACAAGAAGAATCAACCAAGTCTCTGCTGGCACCTTCTGAGCACCAAGTTACAGGAACTTTCTGCTGGCCTCAGTTTTCCTCAGTACAGGAACTTTCTGCTGGTTGTTTCAGAGATTACTGCTTGTTGAAGTATGTGCCACTTGTTTAATTATGTGCCACAGAAGCTGAACACGTATTTTCAAGTTTATGTACTCTGCAGTAAGTGGCTTTAACACCGTGACAGGTCTGTGCCTTTCATACTTAAGCATTTAGCTTCATTTCATCCCCGGGCTGCTCCATTCCTACTGTACAATTATGCAAACAACACACTGAAACAATCCAGCACTATGTATATTTATGCAGCACTGCAGTGCTATATAAATAACAGATTAGTCGATGATTGCGAGGACAGACTTCTTGTATCACTACACGTTTTAATCCCAGCTGATTCAATGTAAGCAGCCCGTGTTTATCCGCCAGGGACACAACAGAGCAATGGGATCTCACTGACACACCAAGCCTGATGGCAGGGATGGTCTTTGCCAGAAAGCCAGCGTGGAGTAAAACACTCATTGGCAGATGTGTGTGGGTGAGGAGAGCGCTTCCTATTCAACCCTGCTGAAAATCCAAAGGGATTTCATTGGTTTTCATTATTTCTAAGTACAATTTGATTCAAATAAAATCTGAAGGCTTTTGACAGAACCGGAAAAATTCACACCACTTGAATTTTACACAAGTAATTTCTGACCTGAGGATTTTAGACTCGGTCATCAAAAGAAGTTTTTGCTTTTATTAAAAAATTGTAAAATTACCATGCTTTCAGGGAGATGTGTTCTGTGCAAAACTGCATTAGAACTAAGTTTTCATCTTTAAACTTTCTTCCTATTCTGCAAATGTGCTCTTTTTTTCCAGAGAAGTGCAATACATGAACATTACCTTAATGACACTGAGCTGCACGATTCACTTGAAATGTTTTCATTTTTGTCTCCTGATTTTTAGTTTGTGAACAAGATGATTCTTAAGGTAAATGAAAAGAAAATTAATTTCTTTGAGGGGAAAGAAATTATCCCTGACTATTTTGCAATATACTTTACATCTTATTAGAGAATAATTTCAAGTACAATTTAAAAATCTTTAGTTTAGCTTTTGACGTTGCTGGTGTGATCAAGGAACAAATGAGTTACAAAGAGGTACTTGCAGAGCTGGGGCACCAACCATCACACTCTCATATAGGGAGGACTCCTGATCCCCTGCGTCAACCATCAAACCAAGAAAGCAAGTTACAACACAGCAGTGTTCCAGTAAAACTGTGAAAATCAGGTTAAATCACAGATGTTTCAATAGGCATTGGAAGAGCAACTCTGCCTAGACTGAAGTTAGATCATCAATAAAGATCTTCATCTGCTCCCAGTGATCTTTAACTGCTTATTTCTCCTATTTGACAATGGGCATTCTCAGAAAATAATTTAATGAGCTTTCTTTCTTAATAATTAAAGTTTGGTGTTAAAACCAATCTCCTATCTATACTGAACACAAGAATTTACCTCGACTCCTTTAATAAACAAGCTGCCGAGGACAGCCCGCGGTGTCCGCTCCCTACCCGCACCGCAGGGGCCTGTTTCCTCACTCCCTGGCTTCTCAGGAGAAGTTTGCTCTTTGTCACCACCTCAACCCATCGTGATTTCAGTGGTCTCAATGGGTTGTTTGTGGCATGTCCAGCTACAAGGCACCGTAAGAGCACCTAAGAGACAAGTCTGCAGGCAGCAAGAGGGGGAGGCCTGGCTCATAGACCAGATGGTTGTGCTGCCACTCAGGGTGGCAGAGAGGAACCTCCTCGGGAAGCTCAGAGAGGCCCAGGGCCTTGCAGGGGAGCAGGAGTAACCCCACACACTAACAGAGGCTGCAGGAAGGAAACCAGTTTTGCAGAGGGGACCTAGGAGTCCTGCCTGACAGATTTCACACAGACCAAAACTGGGTGCTCTCATGAAGGTCCTACTGACACAGCTGAAAGGGACAGGCTTTTTGCACAGGGGCTTTCAAGTTGATCATGATGATGCTTAGCATGAAGTGGTTCTTTCTCTTCTGGGTACTTGGAGGAGCTAGAGCGCAAGGAACGCTCCAGCTGGATTTTGTGACCATTAGGAAGGGAAGGCTCCATCCAGCACATCCAAACACTGAACAGAGATGCATGAGACACCCAGCCCAGGCAGACTGTTCTCATGCAGTATGAGCAGGAAACGTGCAGCAGGATCCACGCTGCCACATATGCACATGAGACATTCAATTAAAGCAGGCTCTTTAATCACAAATAATTCCTCTTTTGAGCTAGACAGGTACTTTCAGAGCTAGGCTTGCATGTCAGTGCCAACTGCAAGCTTTCAAAGCCACGTTGAGTCAATTTATTTCTGACCCCAACTGCTTATGACAGCATAAGCAACACGGGTGAAAGCTGTCTTTCTCTGTCAAAGGACAGGCCATACATCTCCCTTTATACCCACACACAGAACAACGAAAATACTTCAACTGACAGACATGAGAAGGTGAAGTATAACATGTACAGCAGGGATCTGTCTGTACAGATCCGGGGCTGACTCAAAGAGCATTTTAAAGCACCAGCTAACCGATGTTAGCTGGTGTCCTGGTTTACAACAGGCAGCGGCGCTGGGAGCTGCGGCGGGCGGCCACACTCCAGGGAGCACAGGGCAGGGCACAACGGTGACGAGGCGGCTCCGGGGACTCTCATCCATAGGTGTAAATATCTGAGGGGAGAGGAAGGGGCAGGCGAGGCCAGACTCCCTCAGGGCTGCCCAGCAACAGGGCAGGAGGCAGAATCTGACTGGCAGGGAATTCCATCTGAAGGGAAGAAAAAACCTTCCTGACAGTGAGGGTGGTCAACCACTGGAATCGGCTGTGCAGAAACACTGTGGAGCTGCCATCCCTGGGGATGCCCATTCCGGCTGGGCCCACACCCAGGCCCTCTACCTGGGGACGTTTAACTTCCACAGCATTAGAGGACAGGGGAATGCTGCTCCTGTCTCCTCTGTGCGCAGCATGCACAGAACAGATGGGTACTCATGCCCTTAACCACAGCCCTGTGCCAACAGAGGTTCTGCACCTCACACCTAAGAAGTTCATATGTTGAGATTTTTATGAACATCTGGTCTCCTTCCTTCTCCCCTCTCGATGCACTATGTTTGCCTGGCTCTGGGAAATGACTGAGGAGGATCCTCCTATAACTACACTAACGAGGCATTTCCTGCAAGTAAAAATAAATATATATAACATATGTACTTTAAATCATCCAAGTCCCGTACATTAACAATTGAAGATTACACTGACACAAAGTACGTGTCATGTGCATTGCAACTGTTCAGAAACCAGACCTCAACAGAGGAACCAGCTGTGTGGTTGGCAAGCAGGTCCTCTCTTTGGGAGGGATGGGTTCTTTGCTTGCACTGCTTGCCAGTTGGCTCTGGCCTGCAATGCCCTTCGTGTTCCATGTGTGCCTGAGGCAGACCCTCTCTTCCTGTGTGGAGATACAAAGGAGTCCTGGACTGATTCTTCAAGGGTCTCCTTAACTTGGAATTCATTTCCCAACCTTTTGCTTTAAGTAACCCTGTTGAGCTGGCTTCAAGCTCACACAAGACTGATCGGTCAAGTTTATTCAGCGGAGATACCTGCATTTCCTCACCTTCTTCCAGCTTAACTCATTCATTTCCATCATTCACGCCAGCAGGAAATGCTTAGGACTTCCTTTTTCTACCTCTTCAACAGGCAAGCGAGGTCTGGCAATGGCCTCGGCAATGTAGTGAAAGGAATGGAGATTCCTCATTTAGAGAGCAGACACACAGCGTGGTACAGTTACACCTACTATACAGGAAAAGGCTTTTCCTTACTTTCTTTAAAAGAAATTGAACATTTCTTCATGATATGTTTCATAAACCTTTTGATTAAAGTAAAAAAAAAAAAAAAGAGGAAACAACTCCTGCATACAATAATAATGCGATAAACAGAATTTGCTGAAGCTTTTGAAAGACTATATGCTTTTTTGATACAAAACTAGTTACCTGCAAACACAAGGGTATGACGGAAATGCATTACTCAAAAATGCACCTTCGCTCCCCTAAAAATGGGCATATTTTGTAAGCACTTAGAGGGATGAAATCATGTAAATTGACATCAAATATGCGACTAAATATTATAGTCTTAAAAATGCTTAAATGGTACCATATTTTAATTGCAGCACTAAAACAAGTAGGAGGAGAATTAGTAAAATAAAACTGAAATTTCAATGCATTTATGTATAAATTATTATATTTCAAAACACTCTGGACAGTCATAGCTCTGAGTTCTCTTGGTAAAGGGAAATACATTGGGCTGCTTCTGAATGTACGCATGCACTTGCTGCATAACACACATCAAAACTAACTGCTTTTATACACCAAAAAGCATTCTGACAGTGGGATATGGCTATTTATACCAGCTCCGATACAACTTTTGAGTTGTTATTTCATCAGAGGTTTTATCCCTTAGATGTCATTCTCTATTTCTCATTGTAATTGTAGGTGTGTTTTAAAACAAACAACAAAACAGAATTTTATGTCCATTTGGCAACAAGCACAAATGACAACAAATGTTTAAGGTCTCACAATATCTGGCTTAGCTCCCTCATTCCCTAGAAGGGAAGAGATCTAAGGCCTGACCACTTTCCTTTCAGAGGTCTCCTAAACCTTTAAACTTTAGTGGGATTAGGTGACTTCAGGAACCTCTTCACTGGGTCATAATTTACTACTAGCAGCCAAACTGGAAGACCTGGCACTCAGACAGACACCAGAAATCTGACCTCTATCCGCAGTTTGATGTCAAGGGGCTTCTTTTCAGCAGACACAGGTTTCCTGCTCTGTCCTCGCCTGTGGCCAAATTTGCACTTGTTTCTCAGCACTTGCTCATCATCTTCAATGAGTCTCCGGACGTATTTGAAGCGATCTTTAAGAGCTCGTTTCCACAACAGCTGCATGGAGGGAAAACAAAACAAAACACGAAAACCCTGTCATTACCAGGCACCTTCCAAACCCTGCCCCACTCCTAACGCAGGTCACTTCATCCACCTCTGCTTTAGAAAGGGCTGTTTATCCACTGGGTAGGATGACACCGGCTCACTGGGAGCTTCACATAAGCCAGCACCCGTGGTTAAACCAACCGTTCAGTGGCTGCTAAAGAGAGGGACTAGCGGCACCTGCGCAGCTAAGTAGGGACTAAAGAAATTAAACGTAACCAGTCTAACCAGGGCGGTCAGCCAAACTGCTGCTAACTTTCCTTTCTCCACCCTTCGTTCTGGATGCTGCCTTCAGGACACTGCGTCAGGCAACCGTACAGTGAGTGAGAGCAGCCCCCTGGTGCCACACAAACTGGTGGGGTTTTTACGGGACTGCTCTTCCCCTCCCCCAGGGTCAGAATCTGACTGTTCAGGCGCTCAGGTACCCGATGTGACACAAGGAAGCGGGAAAGATGCGAGGGGATTCTCCCTTCCGGGGGGAGCCTGCAGTTACACAGACCCAGTGTTTCAATAAACTGAAACTAAAGCTGCTAAGAGAATCAGCTAAGTAGCTTTCAGTATTCATGAGACTCCGTAAGGAGCCTAGGTTGCACATTAAAGGTGGTTCTATGTTACACATGGACGCAGTGACTATGACCACCATGTGGCCTCAGCTCGAGTGCCAGCACCAGAGATGCTTAGCAGTATTTTCAGAAGCTCTCCAGATGCTCTCCATTTCATTTCAGAATTCTGACATTTCTGAAATTAAATTTCAGAAGCTCTCCAGAAGCTCTCCATTTTGAAAATCCCACCTGGTACCCACAGGAACCATCAGGTCCCTAAATACCTTTAAAATTCTGACCCAAAGTATTTACGTTTTGGTGCAAATATCCGAACAGTATATGCCTAGGAAAATATATATATATATATATATAGAGAGAGAGAGAGAGGCATATATATGTATATATATATGCCTATTTGGAACATTATTCTTGATAACAGTTACAGTTGAAAGCAATTTTACAGGTTAAAAAAAAAACTTAGCTTAACATTTCTCTGAAATATTCAGCAAATGTTAAAGTAGTGTAAAACATGATCATCCCATTTACAGCTGACAATTAATATTCTTTTAGTTAGGCTTTGTATGCTTTTTTCTCCCTTTTGAAAACCTTATTTGTTTTGCCTAGGAGCCATTTTAAGTTTGTTCTTCCACATGAAAGAATATGCTGACAGTTATGCAGAGCTATAAATATCCCTCAAAGTTCAAAAACATTTACTGTTTCATCCTTCTGTCCTCATACAAATTAAGAGTTTTAACTAAATTTATTTCTGTAATAGGATTTTCCTTGGCTTATCCGAGTCTCTTGTCATATACAAAAATGCATAAGTTTACCTGGCTCCTTCAGCAAGTCATGCATCTTGTGAAAGGATGCCAGCAAAGACTTCATTGACATCTTTGAGCTGATGAAGTATTTGTAGGCAATAAAGTTATCATAAATATATTTATAATGCTTGAGATGGGAGGGCAAGGATTAGTGCATGTGTATCGGACATAGGAGGGAAAGGATTACAGGGAGATTAAGAGCTGTGGTTTGCTAGAGAATCAGCATTTTGCATGCAACAGTTACATAAACAGGAACGTCAGCAGCAAACCTGGGTTTTGTGGCACTGAGCTCCACGGAAGGGCTTGCAGAGGAGCAAGAACCTGCCAGGCCCTTCTCTACCTTCCTCACAAACCTCCGTCTTCAAGCCGTACGGTTTTCTCCGTGCTGGCCAAAGTGAAACAAGGTCAGTGACTGCCTGCAAACGGTCGCAACCCTTATAAAGTGGGCAATACAGCCACAGAGGTACCTGGCCAACGGCCAGGAAACCTGCGTCCCGCCAGCTCTCCTGTGGCCACGGGCCGCACGAGGGAGGAGTCGTGCCCGGCCTTCCACCTGCACCTCTCCTGCAGCTCTCGCTGCAACGAGGCCCGGTGCTCGTACAGGCACCAGCTGAGAACGTCAGACACCGTTTAGCAAACATCCATTCCGGAAAAAGGACAAAGGCTCTACCCTTCTCTCGGACTAAATTTTTCAAAATTCTTAATTTCCAAAGAGATTTTAAGTCCACTTGTAGCCTAGTGCACACACACAGAGAAACAATTTATAACTTTTTAAAAATATATATTTCAAATACACATAAAGATTTATTTTTAGATTAGACAAAGAAAATGTTCCAGGTAACCACCAGTAAAATGAGAACTCACAGCTCCAGACTTACCTATAATCAGCTGTTATTGCGACTTTAGTTCTGTTCTGATTTCCTCACTAGATTCTCAATGCTACCTGCCTTTTGGGTGGTGTGTTTGCTATTTACTCGTTCTGCACTGGACTGATTTTCCACTGTACCGACTTCTTTCTAGAGCACATTTACATTAAAATCGGTTTGAAAAATACTTCACCTACCAAAGAAATATAATGAATGAAAATAAGGACCAATGTAAGTATTTCTTATCAAAATTTCAGTATGCTCCAAGTATATGAAGTCCCTTTTCGATATCTAACCTCCATTTATGACCTTTCTTCTCTGTATAAAACCATTTTTTTTTAAACTACATATAATTACTATATTGGTTACATTATAGGCCAGAAAATCCTAATAATCTATACTATGACTAAACAGTTTTTGGTTTTTTTTTTAAAGTCTGGTTATGCTACTTTAGCAGAACATCATTTTTCAAGTAGTGGGAAAAAAAATGGGGGGGAGAGGGGGAAACAGTAACTCTAAAGTACTTCCTTCCACAAGCTGGTAAGACAACCTTCGAAGGTGGGGGAAAGAAGAAATACATTTCATTCCAAGTGTTTTTGATTAAAGTTTTGCATTAATATGATTTTATTATTATTATTATTCAGGTTTTCATATAATTATTTTGTAATTCCTACTACTGGAATGACTATTGTAAATTTTTCAGTACATGCCCATCTTATTAGTAACTTTAAACCTACTTCTTTAGGATCATTATCACTCAGACTGTATTGAATTACATATACTTTTTAAAGGAGCAATAGCACAGAATCATATTTTTCCTTATTGCAAAATTAAACTGGAAATCTTAAAAAACAAAACAAACAAAACCCAACTAATTACCAATAAATGTTGAAAGACTAGAGCTTTATTACGCACATCTACTTGCAAGAATACGCGACTGATAATATCAGACTAAGCTTCTATACATACATATATGTGTATGTGTGTACACACATACATATTTATATTGCTCGTACTCAACCTTTGGAATGCTGAAGTGCCTACCACACACCCCCCTCACACATTTCTTCAACGTGCTGCAGTAACAAGCAGTGCCTGAGCCTCTCATAGACACTGCATGACTTACCAGAAGCGTGGGTACAAACAGGCACCAGTGCTCGCTATAGCCCAAGAGGTCAGGTGCCCACATAACCAGTACGGTCCCTTAAGACACCAGTCTCATTTTGCAATTTTCTTCTTATGATTTTAGCTATCAGTGCTAAAATAATCAGCTTTCTGCTTCACTTCTGAAGTATTTTTATTGACTATGATTTTCTTAGATTCCTTCAAGGTAATTTTCAGAAATCGTTTAGCTATAATCCTTCAATAATTGATTACTACAAGTCAAAGACATTCATAACTCTTACGTATTATTCTGCATGTCTTACAAGACCCGTGATCCAGGGCTGCTATTAGGAATATTAAACAGCAATTCTTACATTCCTATTTGTGGCAATTCTAAAAGAAATGTCTGCCAAATTTTCTTTTTTTGACTTGTGAAAACAGTCCTCTGAGGAAAGATGAGAGAATGGTGGTTAGCTATTGCATTTTTTGAGTCTTTCCTTACAATATTATGAATCCAGAACTGCCAATTCAGTTTTACGGCAAGTCTCATGCTAAGTAGTTACCCATGCGTTGGCAGTTTTATTTTAAGCCTTCGTTGTTGTGACATACAGTATTTCATATTTGAAAAACAAAAAAAAAGTCTTCCTGCCTTCATGCTTGTCAAGGAAGAAAGGAATGTATAACACTAGATCCAATAAAAATCCTGACTTTGGAGGAAGGGGAGAGTTAATTAAATGTACACACACGCACCTTGAAGATAATTGCTCCAGCCTCAACCCAGGTAGCGGAGGGAGAGCCCAGCTCACGAGCAGATCAGACCAGCAACACTGCAAACTACCAGTGCCAGCCTCCTTGCTTCCTTATGGTCATTTCATATGGATATCTCTTCCACTAAGTGTGAATGAGATATTATAAAAAAACCTGTTCTCGTGTCTCTTCCCCATCACACGACTTCCCAAATTATTTTTGCCAGTATCACTTCCGAGACCAATCTGGAAAGCGATGAACTATCTTATTTCCCAAAGAATGGTCTTAAAAGAAGTTTCACTAAAGCCTATGTTTTTGCTGCAATGAAAACCCAATGAAAAAGCTCGTAAGAAATTCTGTTTAGAAACAGCTTTTAAGATTGAAGCGCTATAAAATGTCTCTGGAAACACCCTGAACTGCACACCAGCTAGTTGTCACAAATGAAGCCAAGTAGAGCCTTAACATTACCCAAGACCCAGGCATGGGACTCCCACTGGGCTATTCAGAAAGGAATTTTGAAGGAAAAAAGCAAGGACAGTAGCTCTCTGGTCCTTGTTTTCCCTCCCTTTTCTGAGATGAATTTGCTTTTTTCATCTGCTTCCTTCTTACAGTGTCTGGGCTCAAAGGAGAACTGGAATATCCACCTATTCCTCCTTTTATATATATAAGTGAATATATATATAAAATCAAAATCATTTTGCTTTCTGTAGTAACTACCCAGGATGCACATTTATACATGCTGAAACTTAATCCCCTCTCTCACAAGCTTGTACAAGATGCTAAAAAGCATCACATGGCAAAGCAATGACATGAAGTCAAAAGGTAAACACTACCCTCTGGGACCACAGATGCATTCTAGGTCACAGGAGTAAAAAAAATCAGTTCAAATAAGGGCCAGTTCCTCCAATTCCTTTTTGCTATGCCCCCACCAAGATGCTAACCAGACCTTTCCAGTAGTATTTTTATTAGCCTCTGGATTCCTAACATAACGGAGGTAGCTGGATAGCAAACCGAACGCACAAGAGATGAGAATGCACCGTGGGAACATCAGTCATTTCTTAATACTCCTTCCTACCTCAAACAGCTCTCTACAGACTGCAGAAAACTTCTTTTTCTTTCTCCCTTTCTAACAATCATGTTTACTTGATTTTATCCAGGGGCGGGGTGTGTCCCTGCATATAGTGGTGCAAAATCACCACCTCTCTGGGTAGAAAGGAACCTCATGAGGTTCAACAAGGACAGCTGCAGGGTCCTGCACCTGGGCAGGAATAACCCCAGGCACCAGTACAGATTAGGGGTGGACCTGCTGGAAAGCAGATCCACGGAGAGGGACCTGGGAGTCCCGGTTGACACCAAGTTAACCATGAGTCAGCAGTATGCCCTCGTGGCCAAGAAGGCCAATGGGATCCTGGCTGCATCAGGAGGAGTGTTGCCAGCAGGTCAAGGGAGGTGATTCTGCCCCTCTACTCAGCTCTGGTGAGGCCGCGCCTGGAGTATTGTGTGCAGTTCTGGGCTGCCCAGTATAAGAGGGACGTGGAGCTTCTCGAGAGGGTCCAGCGGAGAGCAACAAAGATGATAAAGGGACCGGAGCATCTCTCATATGAGGAGAGACTGAGTTGGGCCTGTTTAGCTTGGAGAAGGCTGAGAGAGGATCTGATTAACATATATAAGTTCATGAAGGGGGAAAGTAGGGAGGAAGTGGCCAAGCTCTTCTCAGTGGTGGCCAGTGACAGGACAAGGGGTAGTGGGTATAAGTTGAAACACGGAAGTTCCGTCTTCCACATGGGGAGGAACTTCTTTCCTGTGAGGGTGACAGAGCCCTGGCACAGGCTGCCCAGGGAGGTTGTGGAGGTTCCTTCTCTGGACATCTTCCACACCCGCCTGAATGTGACCCTGTGCCACATGCTCTAGGTGTCCCTGCTGGAGCAGGAAGGTTGGACTAGATGATGTCTAGAGGTCCCTTCCAACCTTAAACATTCTGTGATATCAAGCCAGAAACACTGTACCCAACGAGCCACCAGGAAGACCTTCAAAGGTATTTCATATGGGACTGCACGACAGCACAGTGACTTTGAGGAGGGAGGTTAATCTTCAATTAATATAAGGAAATAAAAGTGAGATTTGACAGACTTTTCAGTGTGAAGTTCAGTGAAGAAAGCCAGAATATAAGAGCTAATGCAGATTTTTTCTGAACTGAGTTACTCCTTGTGATCAATTATTTAAAACAAACAAACAAACAAAAAACACACTCCAGGAATCTTCAAGTTACTGTTTATAATACTTACAAAGCCATTTCCACCTTCATTAAGGAATGGGTATGCCTGCAGCAAAGCATTGACAACGATGTTATACTGTTGACTGTTTGGATACCTGTTAAAACAACAAGGAAATGTTAAAGCAAAAAAAAAGTTGATATTCTGTTGATATTCTGGATAAATCTCCTTTTTTTGAGTCTATATTGATATACACTAAACTGACAACATGCATCTAAGAAATACTACTAAGACAACTGATTCCGCTCCAAATAGCAAAGGGAACAGCTTCAAGGTTTGCATGTCTTCCTATTGACTTAACAGGTTTCAGGCTTTTAGACTCTTCTATTTAAGTGCACATATTAGAGGGAATGTGATTTCATAGCTATTTGACAAAAATCTCCAAAATAAACTCCAAATTCTGCAGCCATTTGGAATAACCCCCACAAATGAATCCAACCCTGTTTACTTACAGAGATCCTTTCAAGTATTTTGTCATGTCTGCTTGCAAGAATTCAATAATCCTTATTCTCATACTGTGATCGGGGCATTTTTTTTCTGCTAATACGCACTTGACATCATAAGGAAAGTCTGGCAAAGCATAAGAACTTGTCCACTGTAATGTCTTATATCTGGCAAGAAATGATTTCATATTCTTTCTGTAAGAGAAGGAGATTACACAATCAGTGATCACATCCTTCCCATATGCGAATGCAAGATGGAAAGAAAAAAAAAATGTAAGCAAAAATGTAACTTATGGGAAAGTTACTGGTAATTTGGGGTTTGCTCTCTCAGTTTGCACATAAGAACATCACCAAGGTTGGGAACAGAAAACATGAGGTTAAAAGCAGGCGTCGCGTGAACTGCTGTAATCAGTGGACTTAACAAGGTGCTAAAAGGCGGTCACCAGGTGAAAGCAGAAAACACAACAGAGGAAGCCACGGGGGACTTGCTATCATTGCAAAACAATTGCCTTTTTTCCTTTTTTCTGGGTTTCCTGGGGGTTCTGCTCATTTACTAGCAGACAGCGAGCTTAACAGCTTCCATAATAAAATATTATACAGGACATTAGTGTAAGACTGTCCCCCCCAGGGCAGGGAACTCACGGCCACAGAAAGAGGCAGTTCAGGAGCACAATGGCTGCAAAGGAAGCAGAAGGAGCCTCTAAGTGCGGAGAGCTCCGGGCCCTAGAGCGGGATCCCACGGGCGGGATTTGCGGGCCGGGAGGGCAGGACAGCGCCGGTCCCGGCCCCAGGGCGCCCCGAGCAGGGCCGCAGGGCTGGGGCAGCGCGCCCCGTAAGGACCCAGGGGCCCCGAGAGGGCCGGGCACTGCCCCGTCCCCGCGGGTCCGGGCACGACAGGGAATTTCCAAACGCGAGGCGCTCGGAAGGGGCTCAGCGCGCGGGCGGCTGTGCAGCTCGGCTCGCTGCACCCCCCTCTGACGCGAGCTGCAGACAGCAGCTTAGACATGATGGGCAGCTTTTTGAAAAGGTGTCTTTTTTTTTATTATAACACTGTCTTGCTAGATGACAAAGGCAGAGCTTTACGCTGAATAGGCTCACAGATACCTGTATCTGCAGCAGCCCTGTGGCCCCCCTTTACATTCACTGAGGAGACGTAAGCACTACTGAAGGAGGCTGGCGCTTCACAGGCAGACACCCCTAAATGAGACCGGATACCCAAGTCCATTCCTCTCCAACAACTCTGAACTTATCCTACTACGGATATTCAGTTCAGTTAGTATCCTGTAAGTTAAGTTAACTTCAGACATATTCCCTGTAGGTGTCAGCAACCAAGGAAGTGCCCTGGTGGTAGAGATCCCTCAGAGATGTGACTGGACTGGACAAGCTCCAGAGTCCCCTCCAAGCTGAACTTGCCCTGGAGTCTAGGAAGGCTACAGAGGGAAACGCTGCCAAACGCACACGAGTTTTCACTCCCAAAGCTCTCTACAGCAAACTAGGATCAAAATGCAGGTATAAAAATACAGAGGTTTGCAGGGCTTCAGCAAGATCCTCTTGGAGGAGTGTTGCCGGCTTACCTATTTCACACCTTCAGATAAGGGTGTAAAGAAACAAAACAAAACATGGCAGCCAAAATCCACCACAATACCAACGAGAAAAGAGTGTTTGTTATAGCTTGATTTACACCATTTGAAAAACATACATCTTGCAGACAGCTCCTTTGAGGTTCATAGGACTCTAGTTAAGACTCTCCATTTCTTCTCGGGCAAGTTAGCCTGTAACTGCTAACCTTGGTGACCTGGCTAAGCCTGCCACATCACCTCGGGGTCTTGTATGCAGCTTGCAAGCTAGCAAAAGCCACGATAGCACTGCGTCAAGCCCAGCAACTGCTGCAAATTGTGTTGCAAATGGAAAAAAAATGAAAAAGCCAAGTATTCTCACCTGATGCCCTTAAGTATTAACGGTAGCAGCAGCACTCACAGGAGCTTCCCCATGCTAAACAGTTACAAAAAGTCAAGGAAAGTGTCTCTTCAAACGAAATATATTTTATGGAACAGAGATGATTGCCAGTAGATGCATACTACAATAAGCTTCTATCAATGCTGAGCAGCCTCAGAAAAAGGAAAAAATATATACTAGGATTAAACACAGACGTATACATACAGACACACTCTCGTGTGCTTTTTGGATGATACTCCGATACAGAAGAGGGAAAAATTCTGAAATCACTTGGAAATCCCTTCTATACAGATGAAGTGCAGATCTTCAACAGACATCAATTAGGAGCTGCGCAATCCAAGTTTGAATCCTCTGCTCTCGCTGCCTTTAGTGATTGAAGTGATGCAGTAGACAGGCTTCTAATTACCACAGGTGATTTTCAACAAGGTATCACTTAACTAGCTTCAAAAAGGATGATAGCTTAAGGCATGCAATAATTTGTAGCACAGCAGCAGAAACTGCTATTCTTGCTAATACCTGTGAAGTTGAATTGCTACCTGGAGAAGTGGTA
This sequence comes from Nothoprocta pentlandii, assembly GCA_013398315.1. Lineage (NCBI taxonomy): Eukaryota > Metazoa > Chordata > Aves > Tinamiformes > Tinamidae > Nothoprocta > Nothoprocta pentlandii. The sequence continues at coordinate 86,431 of VZSG01000872.1, forward strand.
AGGTTTGGGAGGTTCAGTTCCGACAAATCTTAAGACTTACAGAACACTCCACAGTTTCCTTCTAGTACTTCAGCTGCAAGGCAAGTTTCTAAACAGGTATATAGGCAGTTGAAGAAAAGAAACTTTTCTTATGGCTAGGATGACAAAAATGAAATTTCTCCACCATCAGTTGCTTCATATTTGCTGGTACAATACAGGACTCCGAATTTCATTTTTCTCTTCAGGGGTCTCTCTAATCTTACCCAATAGAGAAGGTGTTTCCTCAGTATCCAAACAAGATCTGAAAATGCCTTTCATCTCCCTGGGGTCAAATATTTTACTAGACTTTGTTGAAATCATCCCCATTGGGTGGTAATGCTAAAAGTGTGCAATAATATTTTAGAATGAAATACAAGTGTGTTTGAAAAGACCCAACTCCACGCTAAAGTTTTTCCCCAGAAAGGCTCACGTGCAAACTTCAACCAAGAGAACAGTTCAGTTAAATCGTACGTTCACCACAACATATGCATTTAGTCAAGACTTTCCCTGCTTGTGGAGAACAATATTAAAGATTTGGTCCAAACAAATATAGCCTGTCTATATTTGCCTATATAGCCTGCCTATATAGGCCATCCCTCTCCTGTCCTCTAACCTAGAGCACAGGATCTCTAATCAAGAGCCCAGAAGGCAGGTTACCAAACCTTTCCTCCCCACGACAGGGATATTTGATGCTGCTGCTAAAGCAATTGGATGGCTGTTTCTGAATAGCCCAGTCCCAGGACAGCCCGCGAGCGGCCCTGCAAACCTGCTAATCCTGCAACAAGTTACTTCGAAGAATTTTTGTCACCGTGTCCTCGATCTCCTTCTAGGTTTAACCTTCTTACTGCTTAGTTCCCTGAGCCGGCTCATCACGAGGCCAGACAAATCCAAAGCAAAGAAAGGGCAGTCTCTTTTACTGCCATATGCGACCGCATCCTAAGAGGCACCCCAGCAGCAGGGATAACTATGGAACTAACTGGTGACCGCTCGGCTCCTGCAGAGCGCCGCTCTACTCCCGTCCCGAGTCGCGGCCCCACTTCACGCGGCTGCAGCTCCCTTGGGCTCCGCCACAGCCCAACACCGTTCACGCAGAGCACGGTCACGGAGGCACAGAACCACACAGCGCCGCCACGGCGCGCTGAGCTGGGGGAAACACACAAACGTGGCGCTAAAGGCTTGCTATGTACCGCCCAGGGCGCCTTGGGATGCTTTGTCTTTGGCAAAGTTTCAAGGAGTGTAAAAAAGGAGGAGTAAAGTAAAAGGAGGCAGAGTTTACACAGCTGTGGTGTCACCCAGACCGACAGTGCCCAGGTAACGTGGAAGCAGCTCTGTAAGCAACATGACCAGCATTACACGGCAAACAACACACAGGCCTCAGCCACAGGCCAGGCCCTGCGCGCTCCCAGCTGCAGCCCGGCCAAAGCTGAGCGGTGCTGCCCCTGCCCTGGGGGCGCTGCTGCCCCTGCCCCTGCGCGCGGCAGCCCTGGGCAGCCAGGCGCGGAGCGGGCGCCAGCGCCCGTGACCCGCGTCGGGGCGGGAACTGGCTGCAAGAGCCAGCCCCTTTGCTCCGGCAGCTTGGCAGAAACGCTGCCACTTGCACTGAGCTAACACATCAAACCTCACCTGCTTGTTGCATAATGCAGTTTGATGATTTTTCAATATGGGAAAAATAAAAGCATACAATTGTTACATTCACTTAATCTTCGTTTTGTGTTTAAGCAATCTTCTCTGGTGATTTTTCAATAAAAATAAAAGCATATAATTGTTACATTCACATAATCTTCGTTGTGTGTTTCAAATCTCTGATCTCTCTGCAATACTCAGTAATGCTGGAGTGTGCATTTTAAACACAGTTATCAAGTAGTATCTGCACAGGTAACTTGCAGAACAACTAGCAACTCAGCTAAAATAATTCATAAAAGTGTCCATTAATTCCTTCCAAGAAAAACAATACCCGTTACTGAAGCTGCAGTTACAGCTGAAGCTGTGTATTTTCACAAGAGACATGTTTTGGGGGAGAAATAGAAGCTGCAAGTGTAACCATGGCCACAGATCAATAATTTTAACTGCAAGTTTAACTAAGCTCTTTAGCACAGCTTTAATCAGTGGCCAAGTCCTCACTAATTCTGAATAGCATTCATCTCCAAATACACTACTTAACTAGAAATAACCTAGTGCAGCAATTAGGAGTGGCAAGGGAAGTTCTGTTCCATTTTCAACCTTAATCAGTTCATTAAAACAGCTGTTTCTGAGAAAGACATTGGCCAGCTTCTCATCCGAGCTTTAAAGAGAAACCCTCATAAAATTTGCTTGGGTCTTCAGGAGCATAAATCATCCGGGCTGCACAGGGAAGGGGCACTTGCATTTACAGAAAATTCTCTTCTCTGCTTCTTTGCCCCAGGGTGAATCTGCAGTCCCTTTCCCTTAACAGGCCATTATGGGGCCTTGAAAGCTGTGTATGGAGAGCATTTACTGAGAACATTTCCTAAAGCCAGTCTATTCTGGGCTAGGCTGATTCACACAACCCACTTAAAACTCTTTATACAATACATGGTAAATTACTCATCCTTAATTAAAAATAAAGCATCTCTTCGAAGTACAGCTAGAGACTATCATTGCAGGAGCATTTTAATGGGAATGGGGGTGCTGGGGGCTGTATTTTGTTCTTCTGCAGAAGAAAATCATAGCAGAGCATTATTAAGGGGGAAAAAAATGTTTCATTTTACTATGTTTTTGTTACTAATGTTTACTAGGGGCTTCACTATGCCCTTTTCTCTGCTCGGAACAGTGCTTTCTCTACCTCTTTTTTCTTAAAGGACATCAGCTGTTTCCACTTCTCTCAGAACAGGGAAGCCATCAGTTGAGTGGGGCAGGGCTCAGGAGATGAGCAGGAGGACAAACCTGCACCTTACCCTCTACAGGAGGAAACAAATGAGGCCCCAGGACTCTGCCCACTGATTCAGTTAAGTTCTACCTCATTTCAGATCTCACTGTTTTTTAATTACACCTGCATCTAGAGTTTGGTTTCCAACATTTAGGCACAGAGCAGATCACTTTTTTTTTTTTTGGCAGAAATAAATTAGTTCTGGCAACACAAGACATCCATTCAGTCTCAACAGAGGAAAAAGAATCACTATGACCTTTTCAAAATGTAAAGAGAACTTTATAACCACATTAGGCACTCACTTCTGCTTTAATACTCTTCGATCAATTAGTCCTTCCTCATTGTCACTTGGAGAAAGATACCTTTTCTGCTCCACAGGACCAAAAGAACTGAACAGCTGTTTGTCAGTAATCCTGAAAAAAGAACGATTTTCACTGGGAAGTTTTGTGCAGCTTATACAAAAGAGATAGTTTTACAGTCTAAAAATATCAGTAGCAGAAATGGAAAGGTTAAAAAAATTGAATAGTCAGAGTTTTACATTATGTTGATATAGCTTAAAATCAATTTATCAAACTCAGACGAGATCAGAGGAAAAGGGTAAATAATATCACCTAATCGTATTTTAATCACTACAGAGTTACAAAACCTAAGAAAATAAATCTGGCAGCCTTCCCCCCTCCCGCCCCCTTTAAATGGAGGCTATGCCCACGTTGCACCTTTGAGTGAACTTCTCATTCTTACAGCCACTCTACGCGATTCCTGGTGGCTACCTGGTCTCTTCTCATCTCTGTTTCCTCATATTTCTTTCAGTTCCAGTTCACCTCTCACTCGCACCAAAACTCTCTGGATACCCACTTTGCTCACATTCAAGGAATCCCACGCCAAAACACTGTTTCCCACTGTACAACGATTTTGCTTGTTCTCCTTCCTCATCTTCCTGTTCTTTCTTCTCCTTCTGTTACAGGACACGCACATTTTTACACCGTGTTGGGGGAAAGGAGAACCAAGATGAGGGCTATTGTAATGGTGCCAAGAATCCAGGGCAGTTATCAACTATTTTTAACTCTACAGACAATGAGAGGCAGATAAAACTGATAACTTTGCCAATCAGATGTTCGGGGCTGCTATACCATGGGCTCAGCTCTTCCCTGGATTTTTAAATTCATAGTTTTGCTGAAGCTGCATTTCCTGAGGGCTAAGGAGCAGGCAGCAGGAGCACAGGCATTGTTCAGTGTTAACACATTAGGTACAAGTGAATGTCAGTCCAGGCTGACTGACAGGCACATTCACTTCACTCACAGATTATTCTCCTGCCTCTTGACTGAACCTCTTGTTATGAAGTAGCATTAAAGATATTCTTAATGAGGTGACATCATCAGAAGTTTTGCTCTTCAAGCACTGCTGCTAAAGCCTTTAAGATTTTCACAAGTCAGGCTTTAGGAAGGATGAACACAAACTGAAGAATAGAGCCTCCCATAACTTACAACTCCAGCAAGACTTTCTGAAGACCTTCAGAAACTTTACACCTTCCTTTTTGTACCTCAACTATTCAGAATCTCTAACCTTAAAGACACTTTTGAGAGTGTTCCTCACATAGTTATGCTCAATGTGGAACCCTGATACTACAGGTGACACTGATGCTTACAAGGGGAAATTCCCCTTTTCCTCTTAGTTTTGTCTGCACACTCTTTTCAGTCGCCTAATTATGGCACAAAAAAGCAGCAAGTTCCCTACGTGGCTCCCAGCTGCAGCCAAACTTGGAAGTGGAAATCATCCTAGTGCTTACTTGCTAACTTCTCCATTCGAACTCCTCATACGCAGGTTCTACTGCATGACCCAGAACACTTCAGCTCTACCTGTACAGACCCAAAATGCTGTTTCCTATCCTGCTCCAAACTTCTGGAGATGCGAGTCACACAGAGCGCTCCTGCGCAACTCCATCACTTCGGCACTGCCTCAGAAGTTTATGGCTGATCAACACTTTTATTTTTGCCTCTAGCAGGGAGGTGAGTTAAGCATAATTCAGATATGTGCTAGAAGATACCCTCAAGACAACAGGATAAAAGAGGTTGATAAAGAGGGGTCAGGAGAGCACCAGCAAGCATTGGGAGTTACATTCACGCAAGAAATAGAAAATACTGCTGCCAACTGCCTGGAATCTCCTCAGCAGCTTCAGCAAACCTACATGGAGGATGCTATCGTGCTGCTCCCTCCCCTGCCACTTTGCCCAGAGAGAGCAGCTGTATCGGATAAGCAACCAGGCCAGACATCCCTGACAAAGTCAAGGATGAAATTCAAACATTCAAAGCAGCATTCAAAGTGTCTTAACTGCGAGAACATGTTTTCTTGTACTGCAACCACTGTGTAGTTCCTGCACTTCAAACAATGTGGGGAGAAACAGCAGTCCTTTACAGCAGAGTCCTGCTCTGCCTCCAGAGAGCAAGCTTCCTATAGACCAAGCGAGGTAGGACCGCTGTGCAAAGGACCAAGACAGGTTGTGATTGTTTAATTAAAGTCTGCCATAAACTATATGGTCAGTGACATCCTGTTCTTCCCGGCCTCTCCTTTCCTCCATCAGTGGAGCATCATTTTTTGGGAGGGGGGGTGGCAAACATTCTGGAGACTCAGGGATCACAGAATGTGTCTATAAGTATTTTACTTCTTCTCATTAGTACACTTTGGAATAACCAAGTAACCAGCATTTACCATTCTTCATTTGTCCTTGTGGAGTCAGCACAGAGCACACAAACTGGATTCCTTTTGCATGAAAGTAAACGGTAGAGCAAATGTTCTACATACCTGCGTCTGTTGGGTTGCTACTATGCATGAACAACTTACAGGCTCTTCTTTCAAAACTGGGAGAAGAATGTGCACTCATAACGATGGCATTTTGCACCCACTGCAGCCTATCTCTAGGTTTCTTGGGACTGGACGAGAACTCCGAGAGCCCAGGACCCCTGTTCTCACCCAAGATGCCCAAAACAAAATCCAGCAGAGTTTATAACAGATCAGAAGGAGAAAGAAGAGAAGGAGGGGGAAGAACAACCCACACACTATCTAATTCCTTGTTGAGCAGCTCACATTATAATTATTAAATGCTTATACCTTGATCAAATTCAGAAAGTTTCCTTTGGGAGATTATATTTCAATATTGGTGCCACAAACATCCTCTCTAGCTAAATCATGATTTTACTCCAAGGTTTCTGTTGTTACAGCATTTAAAAATAAATACCTCAAAGCTTTAATATAGTAAATGCAGGACACTTCAGCCACAGTGATGAAAAGTCTGAGGATGCTTCATGTAAATTAAAATTAGGTCCTAGAACTGGAAGTGAAGGATTATTTGAATTAACAGAAATGTTGATGCTGTATTCAAAGCTGCAAAGTAAGAGCTGTATCTTGCATTTAACATTGCCAGAGACCACTCAAAGGGTAAAAACAGTTACGTCTTTCAGCAGTAGAGCTAGTAAACACCAGTTCTGAAGTGCTAAGAATACAGCTGTACTCAGAGGGACATACAGACTCACCCACTGATTGCCTCCGTGAATTTAGGGGAAGCTGTTCCACAGTAGCAGGTGAGGGACTGCAGCCCACTGTTTTGTTGGTGGTATTTATTAATCAGGTCCATTAACACTGCCTGGTGCCCAATCTTCTTTACCAGCTGCTGCACCATACGATCATTAAGAGCCAGAAGAGCTGCTCCACTTACTTCTTCTTCTAAAGATTGAAGGGGATAAGATTAAACTTCCAGTAAAATAGTAAAATAACTTTATAGTTATACAGAACAGATTAAAAAAATAAAAAAGAAAAAGCTTTCTACTGCTGATTTTGTTCTTCAACTGTTAAAAGAAATAATAAGAAATAGAAAGGACAGTAGCTAAAACAAATGATTTAAACTAGTGCCAGAAGTTTTGGTCACTGGCCAGATTCCTTGATTCCTTCCAGTAACAAAACAACAGCTCTGAAATACATAAAAGTGGTGAAGTGACAATTTTAATGCTTTAAGTCAGACTTTGCTTTGACCAGAGCATCCTGCTCTTTTATTAAAGAAGCAAAGCAGGTCTCTTAAGAGAACGCATAGCACACCATAATTGTAGAGCAGTTTCTCACGTACATTTTTGTAAAGTGTTTACATATTCAGACATTTAAATACTACAGTTTCATTATTTCAAGGGATGTATACAGTATAAAATAGGTCCGGTCAGAGCCTGTTAAACTGCCAGTTCTGTTTCTAGCAAGTGCACCTTTCCACAAACAGGCTTCATTTTCCCCTCAGCCTTTCTCCAGACTTCATAACAAATCTGCACACTTGTTTCATCAGGTCTGTCAGTTCTCTCCCTAAGAGATTTCTATGTAAGTCACAACACGGTTTATATATGTATATCCCAAACCAAGGTAGGTGATGTCAATTAGAATAATAGCAAGAAATGTTTTTAAAAACATACACAAACAATAAAAATGCTTACCACGAAACTTAGAAACTAATTCTCCCAAATTTCTCTGTCTCAACCAGTTGCAGACTTGATCAACCGACCAACTTTCCATCTTCAGGCACTGCAAAGGAATCACACTGTGAAACAAAGACAGGATTGTTTTTGCACTGAGCTCAAATATCTTGCAGACAAAAAAATAAAACTTGCAAGTGCAAATAGTGCTATACTTACATGCTCTGAATAATACTAATGAGAAGTAATCAAACTAGTGCCTTTTGCAAGCAGCAGTTTTCTTAGACTCCCTCTTTCTTCACCTCTCCTCCTTCCCCTCTGTTCTAAGAGACAGCCCCATTCCTTATAAAACACGACCTGCTCCAGTACCATTAACACCCAGGTTTCCACACAGAGCAGAAAAAGGTGTGAAATTCACCACCACGGCTTGTCAGGAAATGGTTGACATTTTACAGAAAAGGGGAAAAGAAAGAACAGATAAAAAGTCTGTCACTTATATGCTTACAGTAAACCAGGCACATTAACCCTCTCAGCACCACCAAGCTGCAAGCTGAGCTTAGCCCTCAATTACAAACAATTAGGGGCAATAAAAGCTTCTGGGGACAGGAGGGAACAACCCTATCCAGGTCACAGGGAGGCCCCAAGCATCCCTGGCAAGACAGGTCCTTCCAGGGTGACTGGTGGCTTACAGGGATGGCAACGTCCCCCTGGGCATCTCAGCACCTCACCTACTGCAGCTCAGAGGGCCCCCAGGCAAGCTGGAAATCCCTTCAGCTCCAGGAGTCACAGCCTCTTTCCTTGACTTATCTGAACTGTGAGGACAGTACACCCCATACCACTGCATACCTGCTTCAATCAGCCCATCCTGTTCATCTCTGCCACCCTATGATGCCTCACATTTAGCAGACAGAGCGGGCAATACAGAGAGTGGGGCACTGTGCCACACTATGGGCCCTAAATAGCTGCAAGTTGATAACAAGAAAAAAAAAACACCCTTATTGTTAACAGCATTTTTTTTTTTTAAGGCTAGGAAATAGCCAAAATCAGCAACTTCACAAAGAGGGGATTACTTGTAACCAGCCTCCAACTCTACCAACTCCTCTACAGCAGGAAACTCCCCACAGGAGATTTTCATATTCACGCGAACAGCTCTAGTGCACACACGAGCTAGAGGAGCATTATCAAGTACTCCTGTACTGGCAATGCACACTGAGCATGAGAGAAAGTGATCCAGGCAAGCTCGGATTTTTTTTTTTTTTTTATAAAAAATAGCATACCAAGTGTACCAGCCCCACACAAACCCAATCATACCATTCAGACAAACCCAATCATTGCTGCTTTACACCCTTCAATAACAGAGCCCCAACACAGACACACTTCAGATCGTGCTCTCCTGCCAACCCACTTCAGCAGCTCAAAGGGGTTAAAGGAAGAGGCAGGTCTTCCCGAATTGCAGGAGTGCATTTAATTTAACATGACAACAGTAGCCATCCAACTCCTCCTCCAGGCTAAGCAGCAATAACGGGGTGTGAAAAGTCATTATTTGCCAAGAACTCTGGTGTAAATTAAAAATCACACCTTCCCGTCACACTTCTTACTTCCTTGTGAAGAGAAGGACAAAAAGATGCTCAGAAAACTTGAGAGATAAAACAGAAGGCAAAGAGACAGTTGCCTCCTCAACCAGGCAGTGCCAAAGTAAAGAGAGATACACTAAAAAGGCAGAAAGGGCACTGCTGCTTCCCATGAGACGACTTGCAGCCTAGACTGGGTCATGCTGAAGACAGCAACATGCTGTATAGATAGCAACATTTCAAACACTGCAAAGCAAACTCCAGTCCCAGAAAGCAACAGGCACCTACATACGGGCGCCGTGTCCCTAACTGCAGTAACGTGCCCACTGGTTGAGAGAAAGGCAGCCTGGACACTCCACAGGGAGGGAAGCTGCTGAAGGGAAACAGATGATACCTATTACGGTTACTACACACCCGTGCTTCAAAGCACTGCTCAAAAGTGATTTCACCTGCTCGCAAATACGCTGGGAATGGAGCTTCGTGAGACAACCACAAAGACTGATCACAGAAATGCATGTTTTTTACTGTTAATCCTATGCATTATTCACTGGTTGGTACAAGCACAGACACGTGGTGCAAGCACAAGAATATTTATATTCTCCAAGAAACTCTTACAAGACAGGAGAAAAAAAAAAAAACAGTAAAGACAATGTTTTAAAAATAGGCAGTATTTTAGCAATTTACAGCACGACCTCAAGTCAAATTTCAAAGTATGAGCACTGGCTACCTGCTAATAAATACAGGAAATCTCTAGGACCCATCTCTTTAAACAGCTGTTACTAGGATTTAACCAATATCTCACTGGTGTGTCTAAGGTGAGTCAGGACAATCCTTGTTTTCAGTGTAAATCCTCCATGGCTGAAGAGTTAAAAGCTTGGGGTTTTTAAAACCAGGTCAAGCTGAAGATCCACCTACAGCACAGATTCTGCTGCTGTTTTTGGCTAAACAAGGAGCCTATGGAGAGGAGCACGCTGACCGGTCCCGCTGATGGTCCACGCAGCCTGCTCCAGAAGAGATAAGGGGCTGCCACCAACACCAAGCGCCGCGTCCTCCTCTGCAGGAAGGATTCTGCGCGCAGGGCGCTCCCGCAGCGCGGTCACCTTCACGCCCTGCCCCGTGCGGGCGCGTGTCGGTGACAGGCGCGGCTCTGCGCCGGCCCCAGGCCAGGCTTGCGGCTCCCCCCGCGCGTCCTCATGTGCGTGTCCTCGTGGCCCGCGGCACCGCCCGCGCCCGCCCATGGCTCAGAGCTGCACCGGGGCAAGGAGGAAGCCGGGCATGCTGAAGATATCACCAGCACCCTCCGTGGAAGCTGTTCCTGTTATGGGAACTAGTCTTTACTTCCATAAGCGTTACAGAGACTTTGGTATTGGCCTTCCGGGTGCTACCTATTTTTTAAAATAATTAAGAATATACTCGAGCTAACTGTAGAAGGTGGAGCCCTGTCATCCAGCAGATAGGGCTGAGTGACCATGAACAGCACATCAGTTAGCCACCACTCTTTTCAATTACACATAGGGAGTTTCTAGTATCCATGTTTTGGCCCTAAGGGCTTCTTTAAAAACAGCTGAATCCGTTCGATTTAAAATGACAGTGTCTGCTGTTCCACTTCGGAGAGCAGATTCCACCCAAACGCCAAGCTGTTCAAGCTCTACAGGCTGTTTGGTAATTTGAAAGGAAGAACATTAACTTCACTGTGTTTTAGGGCAATGTAATACTCATGTCCTTGCTATCATTGATAACGCTAAACAAGCTATGCAATAACACAACAATACTAACATCAGTGAGTTATAAAAGAAAGTTCCCTAATGTTCTGTGAAGAAAACTTCTGGAAATTAAGCTACAGTGAAATCAAAACACTTCTCTGTTCAACTTGAGCAAAACTGTACCAAATTAAAAATACAAAGTTATTGGATATAGAGGAGAAAAAAAAATCAAATTAAGATTAAAAATTCATCAATCACAAAAATAAAGTCTCATACATACTGCAGAGAAAGCAATCAGGCTGGAGGTCCTCGGCACCCCACCAGGAACATTTCAGAAAGATATGGAAGTCATTCCCTCTTCTAACCGAGATTACAGTGACTTTCCCCTCAAACTGCTAGGAACCACTCACCAGGACCAGCACAACTCCTTCTCATTCCCTTATTTCATAGCTCAGCAAAGGACTCCATCCAGCTCCTGACACGAGCAGCGCAGACACCTCTAAAACTAAAAAGTCCTCTGGGACAGCCCCAGCCTGTCCTAGTTGTCCTCCCCTCTCAGCAGTCCTAGTTGTCCCCCCGCCTCTTTGCACCTGGTCGCACAATCAGCAGCTCAGAGAACTGAATATGCTGAAATCCAAATTTTTGGTACGGGTAGTTTTTGACTGATCAGCCTCTTTTTAACCAACTCCCAGTGCATCTGGGTGAAAATACAGATACAGGAACTGTATCCCAAGACTCACCTAGCAGGCACGCAGATAAAGAAGATACAATGTGACAATGAAGATTTCTATCTTAATAGAGCATTTGAATGTAACAACACTTGGGCAAAAACCTAAACTGTAATAATTGTCTCCAAAAAAAAAGGCATGTGTACCCTTCTCCCTCAAATCGTTTTGGGTGAATGAAAAAAGAAAAAGAGGCCAGTAAGTGACAGAATACTCCTAACAACCAGATTAATTTAGAGGATTGATATGAAATCCTATTGCTTGCTTGCACTTCATTACTGCTTTAAAATTAAAACACAGGTCAGAAAGTGGAGCCAGCTGGCAGTTTCAGTGACCTTACAAAAACAGTTGAGGATAGCTGAAAAACCCTGCATACCCAGTATATTCTGGGTAAGAGATAATGATAAGAGATGATAAGAGAGTGCTGAGGCATTTTATAACTAGCGCTGTAGCTACTACTGGACACAGGCACTCTCCATTGCTCCAGAGGCAAAGCCTGGAGACGAGGGCCTTTTTTAGCTGGGAAATATTAAAAACATGCCACGGGTTTGAGGTAACTGGTTTGCAGAGGACGACCCCTTCGCACAGCTCTGAACACGGGCCAAATAGCCTGATCCCCCGCCGGCCCGATGCTCTCGGGTCACGCGGGAAGCAGCATTCCCAGGCCCTGCCCTTCCAGGTGCTGCCAACTGCCCCCGTGCGAGCGGCTCCAGGGACCTGCCCGCGCTACCAAACCCTTCCATGTATTTATACTGTTTTTATATTCAACCCCGCGTGCTCTCCCACTGCTGCGGCCCTGCCCAGCCTGCCCACGCGGCCGGCTTCCCCAAGGGCTTTGCCGGAGCGGAAGCCCCGCTCCCGCGCTTCCCGCGGGCATTCCCGAGGGACCCGGGGCGGCCCGGGGGGTGAATCGGCCGAGCCCAGTTCCATTCGGGCAGCAGCTCAGCAGCTGTCGCCGAGCCGTGGGTCTGCCCCGGCACGAGCAAGCAGCTCCCAGCACCATCCCGCAGCTCCAAGGGAGCCCTTCCCTCGTGTCGCTGCCACGGGCGCCCGCGAGCAGCTCCGCGCTGCTCTAGCTGTGCTAGCTGCTAGCGCCAAAGCCCGCTTCTCCCTCCGGAGCGGCGAAGCGCCCCAGGAGGGCGGCCACGGGCACCGGCGGCTCCTCCGCGCCCCGGGGGCGGCCACGGGCACCGGCGGCTCCTCCGCGCCCTGGGGGCAGCCCCGGCGCCCGCCCGCTCCGGCGGAGGAGGAGGAGGATGAGGATGAGGCGGCCGCCGAGGCGCAGGAGGGCGCCGGGGCTGCGGGCGCCTCCCGCAGGGCAGGGCAGGGCAGGGCGGTTCGGCCCGGTTCAGCTCGGCCCGGTTCAGCTCGGCCCGGTTCGGCTCGGCTCGGCCCGGCCTAGCAGCGCTACCCCCGTGCCCGCCAGCAGGGGGCAGCGAGCCGCCTTCGCGCGGCGGGCCCCGATGGCCGTTGGTGCGTTGAATCGGCCGTTGGGGGCGGTTGGTGCTCTGAGCGGGCGCTAAACGGTCCCTGGGCAGCCGCTGGCCGTTGGCGTGCCTCACAAATCGGAGTGTAATGGCGATAGCAAAAAGGCGGCACGCCGTTCAGTTTGCGGTGCGAACAGCTGCCCCGTTTTGCCTGTTTTCAGGGCTACAGGGTGGAAGGACAGAAATCCGCCTACCCCAGCACCAGTCACTTCCCACCGTTCCCGTTCTGGTGTAAGGGAAGAGGAGGAGCGCTGAATTACACCCTGGTTTCTGTCCGCTGGCCCCACTCCCCCTCTTCCAAATCTACCCTTGGCCAGCGTATGGAGACCACGAAGAGCAGCTAAGTTTTAATGCGTGCGTTTTGTGCCCGGCATGGTGACTGATGCAGCCAGTCCCAGGCTTTAATGCTGGGGAGCTGTACAGGACTAATCTGCACGGATAGAAGTGAAATTGGCTGTTTCATAGACCTGTTAGGTATGCTACTTAGGCAGCAGTTTTCGGTGTTGTGGCTTACATTGACAAAAACTCTTTGAGCACAGGCTTTTACTAAGGATGAAGCAAGGAATGCATTATTAATCCCAAATCCCACAGGGTAGTTGCATTTATTTAACTCACTGAGGTCTAGGGCGCACACGGGTGGTTTATCAGGACGTGGTCATTCCGGTTAAGCACAGTTACCACAGCCGACTGCTCCTCACCACCCGCTGCCTGCGCGCTACTGCCTTCCCCTGCTGCCCAGCCTAGCAAGTCCTGTTAAACACGTCATACTTGGTACGAGTCTGGTCTGGAGCAGCAATGGAAAGATAATCAATAACCTCCATCTGCAGGAGGTTGTTTATTTAGAATAATTGTTTGAGTGACAGTGATGTAACTTTCCTGAGGCTCTGCTGAGGTTATATCCTTACCCTGGCTGTCTGTCAGTTACCCCACATTCCAGCTGACCCATACTCTGTGTTTTCCTACATTACACATCTTATTTATGCAAAGTGGAGCTCTTCGGAACAGGAGACTCACTGCAAATCACTACAATGCCTCTTGCTTAGCACAAATGATATAGGAAAGCTGCACATAAAGCCCTGTTTCAAATCAGGCTTAACAGCGATTTGGGAATACACTTTGTGACTGTAGGATTACAGAATGGACTGGGATAATGCAAGGATGTATGTGAGTGTTTGTGTGTGTGCTTTCTCTCCATGGAAAAGATGGGTAGAAGCTCTGTAGAAAACAACCACATATTGTTAAGTTTGTATGATGAATTAAACTCATTGCTTTTCAAAACAGCTACAAGATCAGTTTTGTGATTCAGTTACTAGAGGTTAAGGTGCATGTGAGAAAATGTAAGGACCCGCTGATTGGGATTTGTTTCGATCATTCTGTCTCCTAAATTTTTGCATTTTATAAATAGATCTTTCTGTCTGTGGTCTTGTCAAGGCTCTAGACTGATGCAATGCAGCACTCAGAAAGGTGTGAAATTCTTCTGAATTTGTCTTAAGTGCCACATTAATGTTAAAACCAAAAAATGTTAATGTTAAATGCTAATGTTAAAACCCCCAAATGTTTCACCATTACAATGCTAATACATTTAGGTAAATACATACCCCAACAGCAACACCCACTTCAAGTCATTTCTATTTAGTTATACTCAGTGGCCAAATACAAAACTCCAGGATTTTTGTCTTGAAAATACAAAAAAAAAAAAAGAAGAAAAAAAGGCAACTTTAGCTGATACGCTGGCATAACAATATAGAGAAGGATAAACTTCACATTGCCACTTTTTTCCTTTTTCTTTTAAGCTAAACATTCCATCATTTCGTTTCTTCATATCTGTATACTGCATTACAGCAGATCCTGTCCAGCTCATCATGCAACCACACAGCGCATGTGCTGGTGAACTGAAAATACACCCCCAGGGGTCTTCATAGGAAGCCTTCCTTTTGGTATCAGTGTTGGCTTTAAATACCCGTTGAACTGCTGCCCAGTTTAAATAAGTGTGTAGACAAAGGTACATTTGAGGAAAAGCTGTCCTCACATGAAATGTTGCCTTCAGCTGCTTGTTGTTGCTCCATACAAAAGCTGTTAAAGCAGAGCTGCTTGGTTGTACCAGGCACTGGTGTCTGGAGGCCCTTCAGGATCAGGTTTGCTGTGAGGCAGAAACTGGGTGGCACACTAGGATTGAGAGCCTAAATCCCCACAGCTGATTTTAATGTGCATCTGACCCCAGCTTTAGAGGCCGGGTGGGCTCCAGGTCACATTGGCAGGAGTGTTTGGCAAGGGGAGAAGGGGGAAAAGTAGAGTGTCCTGCACGTTGGGGTCTGGTTTGGTGCCAGCATCATCGGACATTTCCTCTGGTCAGTGTCCTGTTGCTCCAGGAGTCCTGGGCACTACTGGACATGGCAGCTTATCCCCTTTTTCATAGTGCTATTGCTGCTGCTGTTTGCTCAGGCTTCAGTCTTCTGAACCTGGTTGTTCACCAAGATCAAGTTCAGGGTATAGCAAATGCATTTGGAGGTTTTGAGGCTACATTCACAGGTTTGCTGCAGCAATGCCAGGGCAGTCACTCAGGAAAGTAGTGCTTCAACAGCATGTTGCTGCTGCTTAGCAGCCTATTTCTCCCAGCTTAAAACGCAAGAAAACATATTTATTTCCTTTGGCCAGCTTAATACAACATACACCCTCTTCCTTGGTGCTTTAAGCTCAGCTCTTGAATGCCACTGAGGTGCTAAAGGTGGGCACATGGTCTCACACCATTCCCAAGCAGGTGAGAGAACCTTTAACAGCAGGTGAGTGGGAGGGAGGAAAATGGGCATTACCAGGCAACCTGAATTCTGCAAGATTAAGATCTAAGGTGCAGCTGCAGCAGCTGCCCTTGTGCAGCCCGAGAGTGTCTCGTGGCCTCTATTTTCAGGTTGGAAATGGGGCGGCTCTTGAATTGCCTTCTCTTTCAAGCTGCCGCACTGCAGGTCAGCTAAAGGCTGCCCATGCACAATTGTGACTGCCCTTGAGACACAAAGGTTACGATTGGATGTTGAGTCTATCCTTATAGCCTTAAAGTCTATGAAATATCTAAAATAATCAATGCTTAAAATAATCAATGCTGCTTGTTGTTACTTAGGTAATTAAAAAGTGTAATTGAGGCAATCAAAGATTAGCTAAAGAATAGAAATGCAAGGAACAGTGTTTGCTAAATGCGATTTCAAATGCTGTCCTACAGCAATGTTTCTATGGCATTTATTTTATCATTTTTATAAACGCTCCCAAAGATATGAAGCATAGTTTTGATTCTCTTCTGTGACATTCAGAGAAAATAATTAACCACATTCCAGGTTTTGACTTTTAGAACATTAAATGATTACATCAAAATTCCCCAAAAGGGAACATCTTTCCATTAATATTTTTATAAAGCACGTTCTTGCTAGGACTGTGAGTATGGAAGTAAGTTCACTGCTAAATCTATTACTGAGCTGGAAACTGGGTTGTTTAGGGACTGCCATCCTACTACCTCAACTTTTCTTTGCACACAGGCAGGAAAGTTTAGGAAAGAGATGGCTGAATATCGCCCCTGTCTGTGTCTCTCTTTGCCTATATAACATTGTTACATAATCTTATTTACAGGAAGAGATTTTAGAAGTAACTGCCTGTTGTTCCATGTTTGGAAGGATAAAATAAAACAATTGTAGTCAAAGGATGTTTTGATTGAGTGTGAACATGGAATTTGACTCTAGTCCATGGACTGAAATAATATGAACAAAAATGTAAGCGACTGGTGACTAAACGGAACTAAAAGAACAACTCGTAATGTTCAGAAGATACAGGAAGACTGTGCACCAAAACTTTCCTTTTTTTTTTTTAAAAGTTGTGTTATATCCGAAAATGTTGGCATACTCATTTGTCCCAAGCACATCTTAAATGCATTATTAGTTTTGATGAAACTGCTATCGAATTTTATGGAATTCCAGCATAATAAAAAATACCACAGAGCATCCTAAAGTGTTGGAGCTAACAGCCTTATTCAACATAAGCAGAACGTAGCAGATTTTTTATTACAGTTTTTATTGTTAGTGAACACTGCTAACTGTTTGCCTCCGGTTCTGCTATTGCAGAGACAAAATATGGTTGAAGGGAACCCTTATGTCTTTTGAAAGTGACAGCAATAATAAACTGCTGGGCTCCACAGACTTGCGAGTGAAAAAAAAAATAAACTATTTTCTTGCACCTGCCTGCTGGAGCCTCTCCTGGCAGAGCATCGCCCTTTATTTTATAAATAGTGCATAAAATGGAATGTGTAATAGCTCTGATGAAATCTTCTCTGCTACTGCCGCTTCCAATTAGCAAGAATACATGCTGCACATCAGCCTCGCTGAAGCAGGGCAGGAAGCCACGCTCTGCTACGCTGCTTTCAGACAGGGCTGTGCTGGAGAAGGAAGCAAAGGGCAGGGTCTGCCGTGTAGTCCTTGGCATACTCTTCTTACCTCTTAAAAATTGCTACATGAGCTAGTTTTGATTGCAGCCGAGACTCTGGATTCGAATGTGGCAGCGCTGAAGTAAAACCACAAATTCTCCATGACACAAGTAAGACTAAATTCACCTTTCTGTCCCCATCTCCAGCCAGGCTGGCTTCTGCTGTTTGGAGGGAGAGGCAGTGGGTGAGTTTAGATGACATTGATGTGAACGCAGCAAAGAGGGGAGAAGGGAGAACCGTGGGGACAGGCTGGTCCAACTGCAGGGTCTGCCTACCTGTCACAGCGTCTGGCTTTCATTCTCATCCCTGTCCTTGCAAAGGAGACCTTGGGCTTCTCCGGGGCTGCAGGGGAGACCTCACGCTGAGCAGCAGAGCAGCACGTGTCAGCAGGCCCTGCCATGGCACAGGGTCACTCCATGGCCAGGAAAAAGCACTAAGCTGCTCGGAGGGAGGTTCCGGTGGGGCTATCCCAGTCTGGCCAGGAGCAGTGTGAACACCAGAAGAAGGATGAAGGCAATGGGAGCATCATGTTGCTTCTCTCAGCAGCAACACCAGTTTCTACTGGTTTTAGGCTTTCTGATAATGGTGTCTGCAGGTCCTATCTTTGATACCCAACAACATATTCACTGTATAGGAGCCATGGGAACCTATCTCAAAACTAGGGATTTCATGCCAGTGGGAGTTAAGGGTAACACATAATCATAGTGGTGGTGAAGTGCTTCAGCTCTGGGTGAGATCATGGAAGCTGTTACCAACACTTCTACTAGGAAAGATTTTCTGCCTTACTTTTGTTTGAGACGTTCAACCCATGCTAGAATAATCTGGCACCTCTGTATCTGCAGGGTTGTCCTGATAATTATACTTTTGGGTAAGCAGAGAGGGAAGATCTAACTTTTAAAATACGTATGCTTTAAATATTCCCGGATTAGAGCTTTCTTGCAATTTATGCTCTCCAATAAAAGAAACATAGGCAGTTGCTTAAAAGAATGGAAATTAGTTCTATAGTTATGTCGGTAATTATAGTTAAAGCTATATCTGTAGCAATAGCTTTAGCTATATTTATTCAAAACATACTACTGGTGGGTCATGGGAACTGGTCCAGTAGACTGGTAAAAGAAAATGTTAAACTAAACCATCTGTCAGCTTGATAAAGCTTTGAATGCAGGACACTTGCCAGTTATCATCTCTAAGACTGACAATTTCCTAATTCCATGCAAAGTTATGCATTAACTGTGTTTGCTGTAATCTCAGTGGGCTGCTATCATTCATTTATTTATTTCTATGCATGCTAAGACATCAACTTCAGTCAAGACTATTTTGCTACTAGATCATTCTTCTTAATACTCTTTTTTATCAGTTTTGAGTTACTAGATTCTCAGAATTTCTGATTCACCATCACTCAAAGGAGAGCATATTTAATAAACATTTCACAAACTTATTCCAGTAATTCTGTGTGCAGAAAAAAATACATATATAATATCTAGCCTAAAATATGCCTTATGTTAGAATCAGCTGAAGAAGGAATTAAATTTATTCCAAGTCAAAAATACATACAACTGTAAAGCCCTGATGACTACTTCAGAAAATAAACTCGCGATGAAGTAGTCATTAAAAAAAGATGATCTGATATTTGGCAGGATGATTCGGCAGGTCTCGGTATTTTAGATGTGTCTTTTCTGTCTCAGTGACAGAACGTCTAAATTGGCAAAGTTATAAATTGCCTACAAAGCTCTGCTCTTTTTGCTTCCCCCCTGGTACTTTAATTAATATTGATGATAATCCCCTTAACATAAACATATTAAGAAATTCATAACTAAATTTAAAGCAAAAATTGTCACGAGATACGTTGTTTCAAGCCTTGGTATTTCAGTTTGCGTATAGGGTATTCTCTGTATATATCAAATCAAACTATAGACAGCCACTATAGAGATATTGGGAGAGTGAATGTTTAAATCAATAACATTTTCTTTGCTGGAGACAACCGTAACTATGACTTTTGCAAATATTTTATTGCAGTCAGGTTTCTAAATATATCACTTGCTTTCATAGGCAATTTTTCATTCTTTTGAGTTTTATTTTCAGATTTTGCCATCTCCACTTATTGTATTATTACTAATCTCTTGTTCAAAGCCTAAAAACAGTAATTACAAAATATCAACTAGTCAACTATCTCTACTAGTTTCAAATCTTGGAAACAATTTCTGCTATTTAGTATGTGAGCTGCGGCATCATTTTTAGCAAAATAGATGGGAATTGTTAGATCTTTAGAATGTCAGGCTTTACTGACTTTTTTTGTTGTTGCTTTGTTTTGCTTTTTTATCATTTTTAAGCTTGAAATGCTCTTTAACTCATGAAATTCAGATCCCCTGGGCAGAGCAGAGCAAGTATTGTTGTCCTCTGATCTGCTGAGTACACTCCACTTCACAATTGGATGTGACAGGAGCAGCCGTGAAAATTGTAACACATGTCAAGAAGAAAATATTTTTGCTAAAAACAAAACCTTTCTGTTAAATACAAACCATAAGCTACTGGTTCCAGATATTTGAAAATTTTCTGGTTGGAATGCTCTTAAAAATCTTGCAGCTAGTTTGAACCCTCTACTTCTGTGGCACTGGTTAAGCTTATATGGCTTTTAACATACGGTGGTGATTTTTAAGGACAATTCTTTACTTGGACTAGACCAATTTATGAAGGATAAGAGCAGTGAATATAACCCTTTGCAGATGCATCTTACCACTGTTGAACAATAGTTGCAAGCAACTTGCAAGAAATAAGCCTGTTCAAATTAGTATACAGGATGAAAAAAAATGCTTAAATAGGTCCCAAAACTTTCTTTCCAGATCATTCAGGATAAAGGTCTATGGCAGCTTAAGCTGATCAGCTCCTGCGTATTTTTCTTCCCACTGCCCCTCCTGTGTTCTCATACTCCCTCCCATGGGTCGGAGTTTCATTCCCTTTTACAAATACTATGAACCTTTATAGGAACCTGATCCAGGGAAAATCTAGCAAGAAACTGATTGGTTTTACTCCCTCTCTTAAATGAGGAGGACCCCGAGAAAAGATCCAACCCCATCTTCCATGAATGCCCAGCACTGGTTGCTTTTTTTGCTTTGCAGGATGTGGTGCTGGCCTAGGCTTCATCTGCCAGACCCTGGGGCCTGCCTGTGCTTTGGAGAGGAGTCCTGAGGTGCTGCAGTGTGGAGATGATGCCGAGATCCACGTGGGCTCTGGTAACAGCCGCCGGAGAGCCTGGCCTTCGTGCTCTGCAGAGCTCTGCCAGACAAGGATCGGTGCTCTGCCAGCTTTCTGGTGGGACTCTTGCCCTTTGGAATAAGACTCTCTTTCAACTGGGTCAATGTTTTTTTTTGTTATCTGGTTTTCTTTCAGTGATAGACCCTGGGTCTTTTTCATCCCTCCCCAAAGTATTGCTTGCATCAGAAGAGGGATCAGTCCTGAACCATGCAAGATTTTCCAGACCTAAGTGGATGACCACAAGGAGGCCATTTTTCCTTGCTCCTTTTCCTTTTTTCTTCAACATTGTGCTTACGAGGAGCTGGAGGTAGAGCTGCTCTGTACTCAGAACTGTGACCCCTTCTTCCTGCCTTCCCAGTGTAATACAGTGGAAACTTATGATAATGATATTTATTGTGTCTATCTCCAAACTTGATCAGTGCTCTTTTAAGCCCGTGTCAACAAGAACATTATGGCCTGCATTGTAAAGCTCTGTGCAGGGTGGTGAGAGCCCTTTGCTGCACAGCACAAAAGCACAGCGTCTCAGCAAGACAAATAGCTGGCTTTGCGTGCATGTAGGGGCTGGTGGGCTACAAAACTAAGCAGTGCTCTAATACTGTGCTTACTGAATGCATAGAAATGTGCCCAAACACCAAAGTGACAGACTCAGGTCACTGCTGCCCTGTAAGATTTTCAGAAGTTGCTGTGAGTACTTCCATGTCACTGCAAACTTTGTGCAAGTTGGCAGGGGGTACAAAAACAAAGCTTCTGTGCATAACAGTGCTCTGTTGTCATTCTAGCATCAGCAGAAGAGTAACTACCTTTTTTCTTTCTTTTTTTTTTTGGCCTTTTATTCTTGAAGAACATCGAGTGGGACTGTCCTGGTGCATGACGTCAGCATGTACCTTGCTGTGCTCCCTTTCAACCTTTTAAAACAGGCATTGGCTCTGGTTCTTGGTCAACGACATGTCTTCTGACATAAGGACTGCCTGCAGAGGTGCAAAAAGGTAGCAGCTAAATGCATCTCCCTGCCACTTCACTGCCCGTCTGCTGCGGTGACAATGCGACCCTTACTGGGCATCCAGCATCTGGGAACTTAGAGAGGAAGAATATAGGAAGAATATTTGCCACACTACTGAAAGCAGGACTGGGGAGCCCAGCGGTGGCTGAGGGTGCTGGGGAGCAAGAAGAGCAGAGGGGCAATGGGAGGGTGTTGCTGGCAGAGTGCAATGTCCAAAGAAACGAGGTGTTCAGACAGACATGTATGGTTAGGTTCTGTAGAGAAGTAATTATGGGAATTGTGATAGCCTGAGAACATTCTGAAAAGCATGTAATACCTGTCCATGTTTGTCCTTCGGAACAGCTCCCTGCCCTGATCTGCGGCTGCATCTGATCTGATGTGGCACTGACCTTACCTGTGTAAGATACAAGTCCTGCTAATCATAGCTCTTTTTAACTACAGTTTTTGCTTGCATAACACCGTATCAGAGCTGCCAGAGCTGCTGGTTTCTGCCATGGCCGCTTTCCAACTCTCAAGTGTAATCAGGGAGAAAACTTGCAAGGATACCTCCCTAACTCCCTAACCTGAGTGCCCCGGTGAACTTCTTTCTCTCAGGGAGCAGTTGCATTGGACCCACATTACCAGGTAGTTCTTCTAGATAGCAAAAGTCGCTATCTAGGAGCAGCAAGACGGCCTGTATCCTGCTTCCAGGGAGCAGGACTGGTAATCTGCCTGCACAGCAGCCTGCTCTGAGCGTTTTTGGGGTAGAAAGGATTTTGTGAGGTTTGGCTGACTGAGAAAGGACTCTGACACAATTGTTCTCCCCTTTCTTTCCTCTGGAGGAGTGTCTGGATGTGTGCAAATGAGGTCATTACTGTGCAAATGAGGTCATTACCTAACTATATGACTCACATCTGCAATAGTACAGCACTCTACTGTACTAGAATTTCCATCAAATCCTCACCAAAACTTCATCACCACCAATCCAAATATTCTACTGAGAGAAGACTCATCTTTCTCCAGGACTTGATGCTTGCAAGACCTCCCAGCAGTCACCTGCTGCTGCTGGGCTACCAAATGTTGCCCAAATGTTGTTGCTTCTGGTGTTGGGTCTCCACATCAGGCCTCTGATGATCAGCTAGCAGTCTTGTTCTTAAGATACAATTTAATCATGTTTTTGAAAGACCCAAAAGGAGAAGACACCAGCTTTATGCAGCTTTATTCTGTGAGAACAAAACCCTGTCACTCTATGTATTTCAAGGATGCCAATTATAATGGGGCCAGGTGTCTCCTGTCCTCAGGAGCTATGGTACTTAGGCCAGGCAGAACTGGATCTGTCCAGGGAATTATCTGTATAGGACATTACTGTTAATGAAACATCATTTTATTGTGACAATATTCTGAAGTAAATCATAGTCAATTGACATATTAGTGATTATGGAAGAACTTTGTACCAAAAGCCAGGCCTTTGTGCCTGGCTATTGCTGCCAATTAATAACTTCTTGAAGTACAAGAGTATTTCTAAAATTTCTCTAAAGTAGGAAATGAATGTCCTACTGTATGGGATTATTATAAACCATTTCATTGGCTCTCAGGATGTCTCATAATCCTACATTTCGGATTACACGCCACATTCTGCTACTGACTTACCAGAAATAAAAGCAGATAATTCCCTATTGGAAAGTGGCAGGAACGGAAGCACTTACATTATGTACTGAAGATTCTCAGAGTATTTGGCAAACTACACAAGAATCGCTCTTTCTCTTAGGCCTGCTTATAGCTGACTTGAATAGAAGAAAGTAGTCTTTGTTCACAGCAGTCTTTCTTCAATATTTCTTAATACAACAGATATTTTTAAACAGAGATAAGGTGGATAATAATTCTTCTAGTTGAAACTTTTGGTAGGCATAAATTCTAGGATATAGTGATTAGTAATGTAACTCTTGTAGCACTTGCAAAAAAGAACTGCAAAGGATTTTATAGGTGATAGTTACCTGTGATCTCCACTGTACACCTGATCCAGAAAATGTAATGGTCTTCAGGCTTAGGAAGATCTAGGTGCACTTTCTCATTAAGATTAATTCCAACTTTAATATATTCATTATGTTGAGGATTTGTAGTCATCCTAGACTGATTTAAACACAGACTGGGCAGACAGGGCATTGCCATCCCCCTCTAAATTCTCACGCCTGCATCTTACCCTCCTCCCCTCTTGTGCTGGATCTCCTGTTGGGGACAGGGTTGGGGACTCTTGTGCTGGGCTCCTGTTGGAGCCTTTGCTGTTGGGTGAGGTGGCAGGAAACTGGTCCCTGAGCACCCTGAGGAGCCCCAATGGCCCCAAAACGCTCCTCTCTGCACCCAGGCGGTCCCAGTGCCCCATGGCATCAGCAAGGGCCCTGGCTGCCCCTCCAGGGATGGGGAGAGGCTCTTCGGCATCATCCCAACAGGACCATCCCTGCGGGAATGGGGCTCAGTGCAGGATGTGGGGAAGTGACGGGGGATCCTACACTTACTGTGGGATGTTTAGGAGGGGAACCCATGATGAAGACATAGATTGTGGAAACCTGCATGGGAAAGCAGAGGGACAAGGGAACAAAAGGGGTCAGTGGTGGGTCACTGGCCGTGTGTTTTCAATTTGAAGAAAAAAATAAAATGAAAAATGTGGTTGACATCTGATAATGAATTAATGTAACCTAGAATTGTTTTTTACTACAAAATAAAAACGGCTATTGAACTTGCATTAAAAAAAAAAAGCAATATTTTAATGGTGGGCACAGATGCAGCTGCAGTGGCTCAGCTGCCCCAACCCACAGGGATATCAGTCTGGAGGGTGACAGAGCTCTGACACAGGCTGCCCAGGGAGGTTGTGGAGTCTCCTTCTCTGGAGGTCTTCCAAACCCACCTGGATGCCGCCCTCCAGCCCTGTGCTGGAGCAGGGGGTTGGACTAGAGGATCTCTAGAGGTCCCTCCAGCCTCAGCCATCCTGTGAGTCTGTGTCACCGGGGCTGGCAAGTGCCCATGTTCACCCTGTCTGCACCTGGCTTCAGCATCCAAAATACGCTGATCCTCTAAAAATCTGGACATAATGGAATGATTGAAGAATTAAGAATTTATGCCAGGAGTGCTACCTGCATAGAATAGAGCCCTAAAACTAATCAAACATCCTTAGTTACGCATGTTGAAAATTTATTTAGGAAATAAACTGCAGAGAGAGAAAAGCATTAGGTCAAATTCTCTCCATCCAAATTCAATAAAAATCTGTAGGCTTCAGACTTAGATGTTAGGCTGAGATTTTCTCCCTCATTCCCAACTTACTGCAAACATGTTCCCAATCAATCTTCCACTACTTACGGAAAGTATATACCCAGCACCCAATGCTTTTCTTGAGCACCACGAGCCTCCCCACGCACCCATTTGGCAGGGCAGGGTTGGATGATGCTTGGTCTGCGGAGCAGGGGATCTTGCTACCAGCTTTATGAACAGGAAATAGATGATCTGGATTTTAGTTTTGACTCAGTCTGAAGGGGAGAGGAGCTAAACTTCCAGGTAGGGGAATAAGCCAGGATGCGGCCAGGCCCCACCTCAGCTGCTGGAGCTGACCCCTCCTTGCAAAAGGGGAATGTGATTGCACAGAAACAAAGAGCAAGTGAGAGGCCAGCCCACCTGCAAGCTGCAAACAAAAAAACCATCTCTGAAACAAATGCACATTATACCATCAGTCAAATGTCTTTTCCTAGGCTTACTGTGATAGTGAATAGGGAGATTAGGTGTGTAGGAGGAAGGGTTTCAGGACACAGGTCTGGTATTTGCATAGGGCACTAAGATCGTGCATGAGCTATGTAATTGTTCACTTGTCTGGGAAAGACTCTAAATGTCGGAAGACAAGGGGCTGCGCCATGGAGTTCCTCCTTATGGAATGATAATCACCATTAAAAAGTTTGATTTCACTATGCGTTAGTTGCTCTAGTTTCTGAGCATCATTTATCTTATTCAGCATTTTCTTACACAACCAGCAGAAAAAAAAAATAGAACCCTCTAATGTTATGAATTTCTTAGGTAAAAATCCAAGCAGTCTTTTTTTTTTTTCTCCTCTTCATAAAAAAAAATGTTTGCCAACAGTGGCCGTGATGGTTCTTGGACAGATGATTCCTATTAAGAACAGTTTGGCAAACATATGGATTAAGTCTTTCATCTACCCAAGAACCAAGTTCAACTAAAGCAAATGGCAAAGACATTGATTTTAGCGTAGTGTAACAATAAGCCCAGGGCAGTAGCTTCAACAGTGAATTTTTACCAGTTAGGTAAGAGAGAATATAATGATGGCAAACAGATACTTACATGCACAGTGACCTCGTAGGACTTTGGGATTATTGTTTTTCTGAATTCTTTACAATGAGCTTAAAGGAAAGTAATATGTAATTATTATTAAAACATTGTCCAATCTCAAAGCACTGATATTTTACTATAATGTTAATGTTATTTAAAACCAATTTCAATAGAAAACTGTAATGAATTTCATTCATTTCAAATCTCTTATTGAAGCACTTCTTTAAATAAGGCTTTTTTCTACCCTCAAAGCAAAAGGAAAAAAAAAAAAAAAGTTAAACGGCTTTATGAGCAAAGATGAGCTATCAGAGACAGTACAGATTCACTAGGTGGCAGCATAGCTAGCGTTTTTCTGAAAATCTACCTCATATTCCATGTATGTTTTACATACATTTCCATCACACTGCATATGAAACCAACAAAAAGAGAAGCAGCTTTCTAAAAAGCTAATACTAAAATAAAAGTATTCCAAGTATCACACTGTTTCAGAGCAGGTGTTAATTTAAGAATGTTCTGTACATCTGAGATAAATTACATGTTTGTGTTATGATGCAGCAGAGATTATAACAGAATAAAATAAATTCCTAAAAAGAAGC
Organism: Nothoprocta pentlandii; assembly: GCA_013398315.1. Taxonomy (NCBI): domain Eukaryota; kingdom Metazoa; phylum Chordata; class Aves; order Tinamiformes; family Tinamidae; genus Nothoprocta; species Nothoprocta pentlandii. Next base: position 112,876 of record VZSG01000872.1, read on the forward strand.
ACTCAGCACCATCGCTCTTAATTGATTCTGTTGCAGCTTTAGCATGCTAAAAATAAAAGTGGTAATATTCAGCTGTTAAAAGACATTAGAGGTAATGTGAGTGGCCTTAGTCAAGGGAGAAATTTAGGCTGGAGTACATCTCAAGAAATGCAACCACTGCCTGTGCTCTGCAGCAAAGGGAGTAGCAGGGGAAACTTCACCCCTTGGCTGACTCTTTCCCAAGCTCTGCTGGGCTAGGGAGCTTATAGATGCCTTGATGGGCAACAGATAACAGGTTTCATCTGTTTGTAAGATCCTCACTGATTTCTTGGCTTTACCATAAATGATTTGTTTTCCCCTCGTGAGAGGAGAAACTAGGTTAAAGCCTTCCCAGCAGGGGAAATGGATATGAAAATATATTGGTAAATGGACTGAGAAAATTCAGTCTGCTTAACTTCCCAGGTTCAGGTGAATTGATCTCCTCTTCGGATACCCTTTGCAATCAGTAATGGTAAATTCTGGTGGATAAGAGTGAATTACTACAACGTTCTGTGGATGAGCTATTTCCTGATGCAAATCAAGATAATTATCTAATAATCTCTGTGCTCCGAGGCTTCTTTCATCCAGTTATTCTGCACGCTTTTCAAGCGTGTTTGCACCACTGCAGCTGCTAAGTCCCTTGGAACAAGTTGTGCAGTTCTTAGGCCAGCAGCTTCTTTATCATCTGGCTAATTTCTCCTCATCAATGATTGCAAGTTCAATTACTTTATATTTCAAACTTTAGGAGATTAATCCTTGTCCTGCTAAGTCAAGTGTGACATCTCTGCTTCTCTTTTAAAAGGAAGAAGTTTGGGGACAACAGACAGCAACACAGCCTTGAACTAAATTCCAGTCCAGTATTTAATCACGGGGGCTGGCTACCATTCAGAGACTGCTTGAGCTGTGCAATTGCTGTTTATGATTTCACCATTATCCCCTGTTGAAATTACAGTTATCTTTAATCAGGATTGATGTGTACTTTCCTGCTTTTGGCAAGCAGAAAACCTATGACTCAGAAATTAGGTGTAATGTGTTGTAAACATTATTGTTTATAACAAAATGAAAGAAGATTCTGTACCTTCATTATACTTGTGTATTTTTCAGGAAGTAGAAGGAAAATACTGTATTCAGGGGAAATGTAGTAACTTTAATTCAAATTAAGCACAAAATAGTTTAGTAATTAGTATTGTAATTTCTCAAAAAGTCTAGTATATTATAAATAAAATGATAAATATATTTTACTCAGTATTTATTTTATAAATTTATTTATAAATATATTTATTTTACTCAGTATTTATTTTATAAATTTATTTATAAATATATTTATTTTAAATATAATTATTTGATTTATTCATTTTATAAAATTCCCATCTCATATGCATGATATGTTCCAGTATGATATGTAAATAACCATCATTCATTCAATTCTGTTTTCCTAAGAAAGAATTATTCTTTTTTTTTCCCCTGAATATGGACTCGATCAGCTGTTAAAATCTCAAGCCTCAAAGTCAGTCTCGCTGAAGGGCATGAGGTCCTTGCTGCTGATACCACACTGGGAAGAAGCTTGTCCACCTCTCTGTGGTCAGGACACCTCTGCACGGGCTCTCCGTGGCTCACACACCAGTGCGGAGGTGTTGGGGTATTTATTACCCGTGGGACTGATGCTTCCTTTCCAGCAAGGCTGGTGGGAGTGAGGACCGGGCTGGTGGTTTCCCAAGTCTGCTCCTTGTCATGCCGGCCATCAAAGCCACATAGGCACCGGGCCAACAGGAATGAGAGTGTTGACAACTGGGAGGGAGCTGTGCAAAGGCTCCTCTGATGGAGAGGGGAGCAGCGAGGACACACAGTTCCTCGCGCAGCTGCTGCCAAGCAGGATAACTGCCCCCCGCCCGGCCTTGCTAAAGGCTTGCCAGAAGGCACAAATCCTAAAATGCTTCAAACAAACAATTTGGATTAAGAAACATTAAACACAACCACACCTGCTTTCAAGCTCTGAAACTGTAGCCCTGCAAAATGTGAGGTATTCAAATAAAAGCATCTATTTTTTTTTCTTTTGGTAAACATATTTTTGGAAATGATAAATTTCCTTTTCTGTTATGAACATTCCTCTCTCCTTTGTCCATTTGTCTTCCTGTTAGTTTAAATATACAACATTGATTACCACTACACGATATCCACAAGTTATGATACTAAGTTATTTAATTCTTAGCCTTGTCTCCTTGGAGAACAAGCTGAAGGCTTTTAAAACAAGTCTAAATAAAATGGCTGCACTTTAAAATACAAACGAACTGAAAACCTGCTAATGGGAATCGAGTGCTGGACAATATATCATCCTGCTTTACTATAAATACAAGAGACTTCAATTTTCAGTGGAAGGCAGTCAAATACAAAGAGGTGATGTTTATGTATGTTACATGATTCAGGAAAAGCAATGTAACGGATGAAATTCTTTGAAGTGAGATTGAGATCTGATTTTTAGAGATATGCAGCTATAAGTAAAGCATTTTGTGTGCTTAATTTGGATCAATCTGTAAATTAGCAGTCCTAGAGTCTAGTAAAAAACCAGTGTAATTCAATCAAACATTCAGACTGGAAACTACCAGGTGTTTCTTTAGAAAACAGTGAACAGGAAATCAATGAGGCATTTACCAGTATAAACACAAGTTAATATTTGGTGTGTACTTCAAACATAAGGCTATGATCCTGGCAACTACTTCCAATTCAAGTGATATTTCTGAAGTCAAGGGAATTATTTGTATAAATAAAGGTACTTGATTGTGTTTTAGGTTCTGTATTGTTGTATATAAAATCCATGAGATTGAAAACTACACTCAGACCTTTATAAGGTATATTTAATGAAACAGATTTTTTTTCCTATGCTGCAAATTCAAGAACAGTGTGGAAAGTGGGGTATAGTATTTCATGTTCATTTGTACACAACTGCAGTGAAGCCGGTTACCACACAGTGAAAGTGATGAAGATGTTTTGGGGAAACCTGGGGAAATAATAAGGATAGAGAGTATAGAAGAGAAGAAAAATATGATATTTAAATTTAGAAAGCAAAGTGAAATGGGAATATCAGTACGGTGCTTGCAGCTGCATTGTTATAAACATATCTTATACTGGTAAAATTCACTTGGGAAATTTTGTGTATCTATTTTTAGTACCTGCAATTAACTGAAATTCGTATAAAAATGTGTGCAGGTTAGCCCATAGGAAAACAGACCAAGAGTAACCTCAATTTACCTTCAGTGTTTTTCCATAGCTTTCACAAAGGCTGAGTTCTGGCTTGCTAACTCAAGATGAAAAGTGTTAGCTAATATCTAAGTTAGGAAAAGTACCAGCCTTGCTCTGTAACGTACACAAAACCTAATTCTACCCTGCCCTTCTCTCAGTAATACTCCTGTGATGCGTAAGATAAAGTTTACCAAAAGTCATAGCTCTAAAGGCATGGAATATGTGCTTAGCAGTCAGTCTCCATGTTGACATACTACAGTTAAGTCAGAATATCCTTGTGCCATTCTTTTGGAAGAGGATTAAGCTGAAATACTTAAAATCCCAAATCCAAATAAATCTTTCTGTGTTTCTACAGACTGTCTGCAAAACAGGAAATGAATCTAAAATTCAGGTCCTAACTTGCTTCACAAAAGCTTTTCTATGCAGGTGCGACCCCAGACTGGACTCCTAACAAGTTATCTTCATACTAAGGAGATAAGGCTTCAGTTGTCTCCATGGGACATCCAACTAGAGCTGTTAAGGGGCACCTAGTGCCTTAAATATCCTCCAGAACGTCTTGTAACAAAAATGCTTTTGACTTTGCAGAGTTCACTTTTGCAGAGTTCACGTTTGTAGAGTTCATACACATCATTCTAGAATTAAATGTAGATATTTTGCCAGCACTCCTAACATCTCCCCTAGTATAAAGTCTGAAAAAGAAATGTGTGAAGTATCCTTCATTATTCTAATGGGAATTCACAGATTCTAGCTAGAATCAAGCTGCTAGTAAAGGCAAGTGTAAATGATAATGGCAGCATTTGAACAGCTGTGAGAGACTAAGTAAGGCTGAGGTAGTGGCATATCAAGCTTCTGCTGCCGGTTGAGTTCTGTTGTACAGACGCAGAATAGCTCTTCTGTGCAAAGGGTGTTGCAGCAAATCCCTTTTCTGCACTGCACAGCTATTTCTTATCTAAGATTTTCACTGAGAATGTCATGGGAGGCTCATTTCCCTTAAATAAATGAGTTCTATATTTATAGAGTAATTTCTACTCTAATACACTTTCAAAGCACTTCATCAAGTTGGGATATTCCCTCTACCAGCACACTTCTAACAATCTGTGTCGTTCCCTTTCATGCAAGAATTTGCCACTCAGAACACCTGAGGACAAATACCAACCTGCTGCTCCTCATGCCATTGCTATTGTACTGCTGTTATGTTTAGTACCTCCATTTAGAGTATTGTCTTTTCGTCTTCTTTTATGCCACAGTGTTTGTTTTCAGCCCAAACCCCTCTGCTCAGTAGTACGTGTGAAGACTTGGACTGATAAACCTCTGTATTTGAGAAGTTCCTGTGTGGTCCTGAGGAATTCTGATAAGGGAGATTCCTCTGTGAACGGATACTAAACAGCTCTAGGAAAACACAAGCAAATGCATCAGGCAAACCACTGCTTTAAGAACAGGCAAGGTCACTGCTTGCTGCTAGCGTCAATGTTGCACCCGTGCCTCCCTACCATGGAGCAGGACCCTCCAGGCTACTGAGCTCACAGTCTAAGCTTTTGGCAAAAGGCAGAAGCTTTTATCAAAGCTGTGGGTTTAGGCTTCCCTCAGAGGGAGCAACTCTATGTGAACAGTGAGATGCTCGAGAGGCCTTGGCATGTGAACTGTACAGCTGAAACACAGCGGATGGCCGATTGAAAACTGGAGGCTCTCCTCTTGTTGGTCACCAGTGTGCAGCTATGCTGTGTAGCACTCACTGCTGAGAACTGGAGTACTGTGACAATGGAAACCACAGAAGGAATTTAAGTAGATAAAACACAATTATTCATACTAGGATTTAATTAGGAGAGCTGGGTTAACATCTGTATCTTTCTGCGTTGGAAAAAAAAATACGGGAAAGGGAATGTTATTACCCCAAGCATATACATGAAGGCTCTCATTGATGGACAAAATGAAAATGAGTACTAGTCAGTACCTCCCTCTGCCATCTAGTGCACTAAATTCACACTGAAGTCAATGAGAATTTGGTTGCAGATGGGTATGTAATAAACTGTCTACTTATATATAAATTACTGTAACAGAACTGCTCTCCTGAGGAAGATGTTATCCAGCTTTGGTCAATCTGGGAAGAAAAAAGATATTTTCAGAAGAGATATTTAAATAAACAAACAGATACTAAGTTCCTTGTGCTTCATTCCAGCACAAAGGAAGAATCAGTATTTTGGCAAACTTCATCACTGGAGGCTCCAGCCAGCACGCTGTGTGTTCCTGTGCACATGTGCTGAAGCTGTTAACCATATGCTGAGGGAGTCAAGCTCATTCTGCACAGCAGTTGGTTCCAGCATCCTCCTCTAATTCAAATACATGTTGCAAAAATTGATTAGAGATATCTTCAGCATATGAGTTTTTCTGAAGCAATTCTTTTTTTCCTATCATCACATTTACATGTTTTGATAAGGTTCCTTTCTATCTCCAGGAGCTTGGCCAGTGAATGTAACAATACTCTCCAGTATGGGAGAAATATGGAAATTGTGGAAATCGAGCTCCTCATTATAAAATGTATATGCTAATATCCTTTTACAGAAATTAATAAATTCATAAATGAATATTCATAAGTGAATGTTCATAAATAAAACTATTCATAAGTGAGAACTGAGACAATATTGTGTTAAAATATGCTGACTGGTAGATTGATAGGATTGTTATGTAATAATTTTTAATGTCAATTAAAAATAATTAATGGGTGCACTGTTATTTTACCTTAGTGCCTCACAGGCATCTTATGATAATAATTTTATTGGAAATAGGTGACAGATTACATGTTCATATCTAAATCAGCCTTAACAAATAGTTACATTACCTCAAGCAGGAAAGTTATTAAAAAAAAAATCATTCAATGGCATTTTTTATGAAGTTTGGCCTTATCCCACAATTTTCATTTTATATTTAAGCACAGTAGTAACTTCCACAGTGGTTTCTAAGACAATCTTCTGATACAAAGTATGCTGACAATCTGCTGTGTTTGGGGTTACCGGTTCAGAAATTAAAATATTGTTTAAGGGCTTTCCACTCATTATTGCAAAAAAAAAAGACAGAGTGTAGAATGCAGTTTTATACTGGGTTTTCTTTATATTTAACTTTTCAGGCAGAACATATCTTTCTTTTTGTTTTAGCATACAATCCTCTCAAAATAACACTAGTATGACTTTACAGTATGTGTTACTTAATGCATTAAAAGATTAATTCAAGCAGCTGGACTTTCAAGATATAGAGCAAAACCCATGAAATTATGAAGGCTGGAAGTGACACCGAATCTGTGACTCATAAAACATTAGACAATTTTCAAACATGTTGGATTGACTGGAAATGTAAAGACAAATAGCAAACATGCAGCTACGTATCTGATCACAGAGTCACAGAAAGTTCAAGGTTAGAAGGGACCCTTAGAGATCACCTAGTCCAACCCCCCTGCTCCAGCAGGGACACCCAGAGCATGGGGCACAGGGCTGCGTCCAAGCGGGTTTGGAAGACCTCCAGAGAAGGAGACTCCACAGCCTCTCTGGGCAGCCTGTGCCAGGGCTCTGTCACCCTCACAGGAAAGTTCTTCCTCACATGGAGATGGAACTTCCCTATGTTTTAAATTATACCCATTAGTCCTTGTCCCATCACTGGCCACCACTGAGAAGAGTAAGGTCCCATCCTCCTACATTGCCCCCTCAGGTATTTTTTGTTCATGTTGATCAGATCCCCTCTCACCCTTCTCTTCTCCGGTCTAAATAGGCCCAGGTTGCTTAATCTTTCCTCATAGAATTGATGCTACAGTCCCTTAGTAATCTTTATTGCTCTGTGCTGGATCCTGATGCAAACACTTTTAAGTTATGCAAAAGACCCTTGTTTTGGTCACGCTTTACATTCTCTTTCCAGTAAAACCAGACTGTCTTAGTTACTGTGGGCAAATTTTACACACAAATTCTACACTACACCCTTCCCTGGAAGCTATCAAGAAATGCATAGCAGCTCCATAAAAGAGCTCCGTCAAGTTCACCCCTCTCTTTATCAGGAATAATACAACTAAGACAATTTAATAAACTATTATAGAATAAGGCTTTCCCCCCTTACAATTTTGATAGTAATAATTTGATATTTAATATGCTATTTAATATGATATTACAAAAAAAAAAAAATCAAATATTTTCTAACAGACTGGAAAATAAAAACACAGCATATTGCCCTGCATGTGTTGACAAAACATGTGAGTGCATAAATATCTCTCATTTAGATCCAAATGCAAGGGTTGGCATGAAGTCACTCACAGTCGCTCAGCATATTTCTCCCCCGGTTCAGAGCACCTCCTGAGAAGGGCTCCTCAGAACGTCCACAGGCCTCGCTGCGGAGCTAAACGGCTTTCTGAACATTACAAAACTGCAATTTCCATGGCATACTCTTATTTCAGCAGGGATCTGATAGGGTTATTATTATTTATATAGCACTAAGGTCACCTAATCTTCATCCAGTCAGTTCAGCAGGTCACTGAGAACACTGCTCAAAAGTAAATATATAAAATTGAGTACATGGGCTTTTCAGTTTTATACTTCACATGTTTAAAGATAGATATGTCTTGAAATGTCTTACTTAGTGCCAGAAAATTCAGCATTTTTAGGAAACTTAAACAATATATGAGTAAGACAAGAAATATTTGGGGTACTGAATTTGAAGTGTTTATTGTTGTTGGTAATTGTAGGAATGCTTCAATTAGAACATTACTTTCTGACTCCATACACTAGCTTCGACACCACTGAAATGCTATGAAATATTAAAATTAAAACAAAACAAAAGAAAACAAAACATAGTAATCTCTCTTCTCCAAAAATGTAATTCAGGAATTAAGCAATAAACTGTCAGTACCTCCTCAAATCTTCCCTGGAAAAGTGGTAAAAACTGGACAGTAAGAAGGCTGCTGAGATAAAATCTGCAGAGACTAATCTTTTATAGTGGATTAAGTCTGTGAAATGCCAAGTAAAATTGACTATAGATTCATGTTGTGTTGGAATCAAAATTTTGGGTAAATGAAAATATTGCTGTTGTAATCATTGTCATAGCAAATGTTAATTTCCTGATGTCAACAATTATTGTGCTATAATATCACATTTGGCAGTCTTTGTTACGGAATTATGTGCAGTTTTGCCTTTCATAAACAGGCACGGAAAGTAAGAGAATAACAAATCACATGTATTTTTCATAGAACTCAGAAATTATGACTGACTTGATCAGCTTCTTACAATACATTTCCATGAAGAGCTGATGTTTAGGATGTTGAATCCCATATTTAAATGTTTGAATAAAAGCTAGCACTTGCTTAGATCCTTGTATGGTCTCAGTTATTTGGGGGATCCCATCATCACATTACACAGGCAGACCTTTGAGATGCTAGACTAGACTTAATATAAGCACATTATTTTTTGTCCTCTACAATACATTCCTGTGCTTTGCTATAAATTATGTGATAGCCTTAAAATCTGCCTTGATAATCTTTAAGCATAATGGGAATCCAGAAGGTTGACTGACTTTGTGCCAGTTTCTATGCTAAAGCTATTTTATCAAATTTTCCTGGAACACCCATAATTTTTCTGAAGTGCTTTCTATAAAGGAAGCATCAAGATAGAGCTCTTGAATTGAGGACGGGCAGTAATGGTAGGTAATCAGAGTGGATGAAACACTAATCACTAAGGAGAGCTGCACCTTCTTGGAGGCACTTGCCACATTACAAACGCATAAAGTGGTCATGTCACAAAGGACTTTTAAAAATTCTTGATGAAGCCAAACTTTTGTTCAGTTCTGGCATCTTTTTTTTTTTGCCTAGAAATAATGTTATTTAGGAAGCTAATGGATAGCACTTGAGGGAAATTGATTAGATCTTTACCATAATAAAATTAAATTTATTACATGAGCATGGCTTTTTTCTCATACGAGTGGGAGATAGAAGAATTAATTGATACTCCCCTTAACGATGCATTTTGATAGTGCTATAAATATTCATATGAGAGGCAGTTTAATGCTTTTTTTCAAAGTGTCTTAATGCTTCATGTTTTATTCCCATAATGACAAATAGGAGAATTTAAGATGGCATGAAATAGCATCAAGTCTGAACTCACTGTCACCACAACTAAAATGAGCACTGATAATTGCAATACGTCACATGAAATACTTCTGTGATATAAGTTAGAATTGTAAAGAACTGATAAAATTTCTATTATTGGGACTTTCCCTCAGTGCAGCAACAATGCTTTTACCAAAGGGAATTTTGCTTCATTTGCTTCTAGTTTCATTGGCTGATCTGTAAGTCCCCAGTGAGTTTTATGTAGAGACAATATGAGAGTAGTACTCATAATGGCACTTTCATGTAAAACTTCTTATGGAATTGGTATTAAATTACCCAGGACATTGTTTTTCTTTTTTTTTTTTTTCTTTCTTTCCTTTCTCCTTGGAAATATTTGATGACAAGATGATGGTTCTACAAGCCATTTTCTCTTATTGGCACTACTACTGGCATTTAAACTGTTAACATACAGATGTATTAAATGCAGAGACAAGTCCTTATGCCAACAGCAAATGTGCTACCTGTAGTGCCAGAATCCCACTGACCTGTCTTGAAAGAGGCCAAGCAGAATTGCTCTGCTTTTGAGTCATGATAAAATCTCAGGAAATGTTTCAATGCACTTAAAGGCAAAGAAACAAAAATTTTTTGCAAGCAATTAACTGACTGAAACATCTGAGAAAAGATTATGTCTTCTATATATTTGCACATTTAAAACAGTGCTTTATTTGTTGAGGGCTTTCACTACGGTGGACGTAAGAGCTTTGGCCTGAATTTCTTGCAAAGTGTATGTACATATTCCTGCGAAGCATTATATCCAATGTAGGAAGCATAAACTGATAATGCATACCTTATAAGTAAAATCAGACTCGCGTAGGTGCTTGCTTTCTGTTTTTATTTTTTTCTCCCTCCTGATATGATACATATATATATATATATATCTCATATATATATATATACATGGCATATATATGATATATATTTATGTCTGTTTAATTCTGGAATACATGGCTTTCAAAATTTAGCATTTATGTTGTTGCCATCTAAGTCTGTCTTGGCCTACAAACTTAGGGATGTAGTCGATAATACCTCAGGTATAACCTTGATACAGTCCTGGGAAAGTTGAGTTCCCACTCAGCCCTCGATTGGGCCTGTGCTTGATTTGAACTCTGCAAGTGACACTTTTAACAGGCAGATACAATCTAAGATCAATGAAACACTGATTACCAGGGCTTCTTTGTCACTCCGTGGCATGACACGTCTTGATATCTTTGCTCTACCCAAGAAGACATAGGTGGGGCAGATTGAGTTCACCACTCACTACAAAGAAAAAGAAGCAATAGTTGTTCAATAGCAGTGTTTTACCTTCATATATTAATCTTCATCTTCCTTTCAAGATGGTACAACGATTTAAAGATGTTAATTCAATAAATTCTCCTCAACTTTTGGCTACAGCTAAGTCAAGGCTCTTAAATTGCACTGAGTTAAGTGATAAATTGTAAAGAAAAAGCTACATGGAAGACAGTTTTTTTCACTGCCCCGTACATTAAACTAGAGTTCCAGTTAATATATATGTAATTTCTTTCACTCATTCAGACTGTCTTCATCTCTATGTACATAATAAATAATTGTTGTTTTCTAGATTGAGGATTACTATTTTTATTAGTTATTGGCATTATGTTTGTTATTCCAACATATCCAGTTATTCATAATACATAATGGCACTTCTGTTCAGACAAACACTTCAAATAAAGGCATAATGAAATTTTATTACTCTAGTAGAACACATTTTAAAAAGCCATATTTCTGCTATTGCTTCAGGACAGATAAAACTTGGTAAACTCAAAACCTTATTTTATATTTAAATTGCTAACAACAGAACAGATAGACCAGCACATTGTTTGGTATAGAATACCATACACACTCTCAGGGGTGAGCAGAGAGAAAAAGATGATTTTCTATATACAGAAACTACCAACATGGATTATAAAACACTTATTTTTAATGCAAATACATTTTTGTCATGCTTGGAAAGCTAAATGTTGAACTTTATTTTTAAAAAGTTAGCTTATACTAAGGTATGAAATAATTAAATTAAATTAGAATTCTGAAGTATTAATGGCAGTTCACAAATCATTGGGAAGAAGAAATTTCTATCTGCATTCTCTTTAGTTTCAGAAATGAGTCAATATAAAGATCAAGCCAATAGATAGTATATTACATAGCATTCAATGCTATTTAATATCTATTAATGTAGATAGCGACAAATGCCAAAAATCTTTAATAGCTCTCTGAAAACATTTTCTTGGCCCTCTGTGTCTTGGCTTACATTGCTATTACCAAATATTTGCACTCTAATTCTGGCAATATAATTCTGGATCACACTGTATTGGATATTATATTGGATGCATTGGATGTTGTACAGATACAAACCAAATAAGATTTTTTCCATGAAGAGATTCCAGCAAAGTAAAGACAGATGGGTACCAGGAATCAGTACTGGTAAACCTGAGCAGTTAGTGGTCTGAGCAGCACCACAACCTAGCAGCAATATAGAAAGACAATATAGAAAGAGGTTTTACATGAGGTCTCCTTGAAAAGAGACCAATGAAGTAGCCTTACTAATATTTATGTGGAGCTCCTGGTAGTTTCAATGTATAACGAATCACGGAAAAAGAAAAAAAAAATAATATAGTTCTTATTAAATATGTTTGAGGAGACAGAGAGGGGGAGGCAGTGACAAAGTCACAAGTTAAAATGACAGCTATGCGGGATCATTCCTGTTTAATAATAATTTTACTGTCTCAGTTCAAGGCAGAATATAGTAAAACATATGAGGTCTTTTTGTATGTTCTAAAATTACACTACAGAAATATCCACACTGTTCATTTCCTGATGGAAAACACTGAGATGATTCACATCTTTTATGACTGAGTTTTAGTTACTAGCGCATATGTTCTGATTATATGAAACAAGTTTGTGATTTAATCTTAAGCCATTATCTCTTCAGATTCTAAGTATATCTCAAGTACCTGCTTAGGTGAGGATGTGAGTTCTTAGTTTTTTATTTTTCTGTACAAAAGTCCACAACCACAGTTTTAGACATATTTTGCAGCGGAGTGTACACTTTCCATTTATTATTTATAGAATGACTTGTTAATTACTATTACCAAGGAACTCTTGACATCCTTATTCCCAAATGAGGGCCAAATTCACAATGGTACACCGAGCAAAATTGGAGTTTTGTTTGATTATGAACAATAGACGGATGCAAGATTTACTTCATGCCTCAGAGTTAAAGTGATAAGCTTTTAACATCAAATCTTTGGTCTAATATAATGTGAAAAGTAAGCTGTGTAGCATGAAGGGTTCACAGTACTACATTAAGCTTCAGCAAAGTTAAAAACTTAGGAGGTGGTTAGTTTTCACTGTGATGGTCCGCAGTCCTTCACCTCAACAACAGTTTTCACTGTTTGACCGCAGTCCTTCACCTCTTGGGGATCCTTTCAACCTTCAATTGCATTCAAGTTCCAAACTCACAATATTTCAAATTTGTCTCCCTTAATAGCAAGGGACAGTTAGATGGCACTGCTGAAAACAGAAACAAGCCTGGATCTTAGGAAAGCTTCCCGTCCAAAGGGTAGAACTAAAAAATGCCAGCCTTCGCCATAACTGCACAAAATCTACTTGCCCTTAAGTAAATTAAAAGGGAGATCTTACTCATGAGGCTAATTACTGATTCTTGCTATAATCCCAGAAGTATCTACCTTCATAATTAATTCACTACAGTGCTTTACTGGGCATTGGTATTATCAGTGTTGACTTTTAATGCCTGGGATATTGGTCTTGACTTTGATTATCTCTCCAGAGGCTTGCGGAAGACTGAAAGTTGAAGAGCCTCTGGGCCTTATTCTCTTCTTTCTTTACTACCATAAATCAGGAGTAAAACTCTTAAATCAACGGACTTCCACCAGCCTAAAAGGGGTGAGAGGCGGGAAGGGAGCTGGCACTCTCTCTCAGAAGGCACAAATAGCATTTTCAAAGAAGCCCGGCAGCACGTGCAAGAGGCAAAGCCATATGTCATCTGCTTGCAAGACGAGCCTCCCAACTGTCTGTCGCTAGCATGGGCCGCTCTTGTTGCACATAATGCAGAGCCTTCTCCCACAGATCGCCTTGCCCACACTTTTTAAATCATGCCTTTCATATTTTTACAAGTATAGCTCACAGCTCGTGTAAAAATAATAAAATCCTGTAGTTCAATATCAGTGTGGGTTGTGTGCACATATAGCAAATACAAGCGAAAGTCTGTCCCAGAGATCCATCTCATCCGGTAGCGCTCCTGTAAGGAATCCCCCAGCCTGTTCTCTTTATGTCCAAACCATTTTGACCCTGATCGATTTTATTGACCTTATTGTGTGACTTATGTGCTCAAATAGTGCCTAAGTCATCGGAGACTATCTTTTAAATGCCAGCACTTCCAAAGAGACACAGGCCAGCCGAGAAACATCTTGCAGCATGACAACATGGATAGAAAAGAAGGTACCGTGGAGAAAGCAAAGAGAGGTAACCCGGAGAGACCATTTCCTTTGAAGCGTGGTGCCCATAAGGATTGCAGCTTTCCAGGACAGTGCGAAGAGCAGTGGTGAAGCTGGCCCTGGTCCATGGCATGCCCTCAGTCCTCATTCCGTGACCCACTGACTGCTCGGTATGATGAAGATACCACATGTCTTTCAAGGGGACATTTTCTACAAATTCTAGAGAAAAAGCCTGGATTCTTGTTTCAGAGACTTGGACTGGGACAGGGTTTGGGTGGGAATATATATCATCTTTTCCTTCACCTGCACTGTGAAGTACAGCTGGATTTTATGTGCTCTGAGGACCCTAAGTGCCCGCCTGCCTTCAGGGAAGCCTTTCCCTAGCTAGTGCCAAATAGATGTTACGTGATGGAAGGATCAAACCGCAAATCTAGTAACATCTGAATGAACAGACTCAAATCTTCCACTTGAAAGTGATTCTGTGCTCCTTGAAAGAAAACGTGCTCAACAGCTGGAAGTGCCGTGTTCAAACTTGTGAAGAATATCACTTTTGCTGTTCGCCACCCAGGGCTGCTGGCAAGTACATCTTGTTATCAGGAAAAGAAATGGGTGATGCCTGAGGATATGTTTAATGGAGCAGTCACTGCAGCCATCAGGCAGGAATACAATTGTTAAGACGCATTCCCTGACACCTGGCACACCGTATACCTGGCACACGGGAAGACCTTGCTGGCTCTTGGGATTTGAAGCCCCCCTTCCAAGAGGGATGCAAACTTCTAAGCCACTGCAGTCCCAGTAAATGGTCTTGGTTCCTCTCTCATGGAGAGCACCTCCTCCTTGAGATAAATCCAGACATGCAAATGCTAATTTCAGTGTTTTTTACCCCCCATCTTTTTTGGCAATATATTGGGTAAAATGTTGATGAGCAATATAAAAGGTAACAGCAACTTTGAAGTCGATTAAAAAAAAAAAAAAGAAAAGAAAAAAAAAAGGAAATGAAGACACTTTCCAGCACTAAACTTGTTTCTGATCTGCTTTTCAGCTTTTATGGATGTTTTAGAGTTACATTTTCTCTAACATTTTTCCCCCCACCACCTTTGTGGTGATCAGTACCGAGAGACACTTAACTAAATGACACCAGAGGAGGCCGGGTGATTCTCAGGTAGATAATTCTCTTTTTTTTTTTCCCTTCGTTAAAAGCACGGGGCGGATCAGGAGCCCTGGGGAGGCAGGGCGGATCATTCTCGCTCTTCCCTTTCACGGCGCCCCCGACTGCTCGCAACGCCGCACAACGGGAGCCAAGCCGCAGCGCGTGTTCCCCTTTAGCTCCGTTACCGGTTGCTTCCTGGCACGGAGACCCGCCCGCTGCGGGGAGCGGGGCGTGCCGGCCCCGGGCGCCGCCGCACCACCGGCCGCCTCGCGCGGACGGAGCCCGAGGGCG